>JANSVA010000007.1:15592005-15611871 GCA_025504915.1 Erythroxylum reticulatum | reverse complement strand
CGATCTAAAGGATAAGACTTATATTTCATTAGATTATTAACGACTTTATATGATATAGTCATATGTGTTAAATGAAATAATGATTTAAAATTAAAAATTCAAATTGATCAAATTGAAGTAGAAATTAAACATTGAGAATGCTGAAGCATTTTGATGAGATCGATTTTATGAGTTTTAAATCTTTGGTTATATAAATGAAATGAGATTTTCTAATAAATACCTTTATAACTAAATTCATAAGAGTATGAATTTATGTAAGGAGTAAAATACAATATGAGATATTGTATGATGCAATAACATTTCTTTTATAACAATGCCAAGTATAATGACTTATCTTCTATAGTTCCAATTGAATCAATTAGCAAAATTTTATGTTAGCTATCAAATGTTAAGTCTTTGAAAGCCTCAAAGTTAATGATTCAAGAATGTAATGCTTAGTTGAAGCATACATTATCCATTAAGTTTAAAACTAAATTGGATAATAATAGGTTATGAGATATCCAAAAGATTGGATATAATCTTACAGATTCATTAAACAAATTGTTTGATTCAATGTATACTTATAGGAGAATGGTTCTCAAGATAATTAGTGGGAGTAAGAAGAAATTTGAAAGGTTCAAATCTCATAACATTACATCTAATTGGAACTAATTCCTTTAATGATGCATTTGATGTATAGTTGAAAGGCTACGAGACAATGAAAGATTCACTTTCACGATAAATTCAAAGAGTTTGTTTTGGATATGATTATGAATTTATCACATTTACAAGAAGGTAAGTGGGAGTATAGTTGTTCTCTTCAGTGGGACTATGTGGAGACATATTACTCACAAAGAACAAAAGTTATAACTTTCAATTGTCGAACACATAATTTTCTAAGAACAACTCTTGTTGGATATGAAAAGATATCAACTTAATTATAGGAATTAGATCTATAGAGATAGATTGGACGCAGTTAACTTATTCTAAGTCCAAGTGCATAGATAATGTACTAAAGATGTTTAATGTTTAAGATATCAGATATTTGTGAAATATTAAATATATTCATTACTCTATATGTAAGTTGATATTTAAGATCAAGATGATAAGGATATAACTTTAGAAGTAAATCCTAATTAAGGTTTACTTACTTAGAACAATAGCATTTAAGATTAGAAAAGTTCCATTGTAGCAATTGTTGTTAATTAAGCTATAATACATTTTTCGTTTAGTGGAAATGATTAATTGGATCAACAATTTCTTTAGTGAACTTGATATAGTTTCTTTGCATTCTTCAAGATAATAATATACTGTAGAACATTAGAGCCATTGGGCATGCATAAGGAGCTAATGTTTTATCAAAGATCTAAGAATGTGTTTGGGCAAATTTTCTTAATTATGATGATAATTAAGATGGGAGTTGTAAGATTTAATCAAGTTCTCACTATAGAGAATCTTGTAGAATTCTTTCATTAAGCCACTATCGCAGTAGTAGAATAATTGTCATATGGTGATATGGTATGAGATATTTAAACGATTGGCTTAGTGCAAGTGGGAGATTGTTGATATATGCCCTACAACCAATCGCTTTGATTATAGTTTAGTGACAAATTATTTAAAGACATTCTTTATCTTGTACATGTTTAGATGTATATTATAAATTCTATGGGATAATTGTACATTGGAAATGAAATTATAATGAGATTATAATTATGAGATTCATATTGCATTTATGAATTATTCCTAAATGTTCCTAATCATTGTTCTATTAAGATTGGATATTAATAGAACGTAAAAAGACTAGCACATGATTTGTTTTTCCTTATGTAGGAAGTAATCGATCTCATAGGCTAAAGGATAGAGATACTTAAACAAACCTGTGGGTGCTTGCTAGAGAACGAGTTCATTGAATAGACCCTATATGAGAAATTCATTTGCAACATTACTTGTGTGTCTATAGAATTCTCATTGTGATGATTGTATAAGTAATCCTTCGACTTGAGGTCATCAAAGTCATCTTGTATGGGGATTGCTATGTTTTGATAGTACTATGATCTATTTAATCATAGGTCGTTTAATTAGTAGTCATTGGATATAGTATGAAATATATGGAGATAGTTGAGTAATCAAGATAGGATTCATTATCCTAAAGTAATTAGGGAGAATGTTTCGTTGTTCTCGATTAGTATTAATTCAAGAAATCTTTGGGCAAGGTGAAATGATGTTTTGTAAATAGTTTACAAATGTCATTAATTGAATTGATAGATAATGGAGGAGAACTAATATGATTAGACTCATAATATAATAGACATTAATTTTATGCTTCATATCTAATCGGAACATTGTATGATGAAATGATTGAATTATATGGAAAAATTATGCACGGAAAGGTTAATCAAAACCACTTTGACATTCCTAAATATTTAGGTAGTCATAATGCATTGCTGGACGCTAATCTTGATATGTGATTATAAATTATTTAATTGGAGAATTAAAGATAAATTAAAAGGAATTTTAATTTATCTAATTTTAATTATGAGTTAAAACTAGATTTTATAATTATTGCCAACATATTTGGGAACCTAATGAGTCTCACATATAGAATGAGTTGAAGAGAGCAAAGTTAATTTAATCAAGTCCAACTTGATTGTAAAGTGTGAGAAATTTTATGATTAATATAAGATGTTTAATAAATAAGGATCAATATGAGATATTGAATCTTATATAGGCATAATTGGTATTTAATTAGTATTGTTTATCATTCTAATTAAAGTTTAATTGAAATTAGAATTTAATTTCAATTAAATTACTAGAACATCCAAAGCTATTATAAATAGGCTTAAGCTCTGTAGAGCTAGCACTTCTTGCTTAACCCTCTCTGTAAGAGTTGCAAAGTTCTCTCAACTCATTATGTGGATACCGTTAAAAGTTGGACATTTGTGCGGCTATAGTGGTTAAAACTAATCAGTTTTAGGAACGGTTTGAGAAATATAACAAGATAAAGATTAAGTTTCAGAATAAGGTACGAATTAAATTTTTTCTTTATTATAATTTGTGTTGATCATTTTATAGAATTAAATAGATCTTGGTTTTTGGTAAATCAAAAGTTACGAAAACGTTCCGTGATTATTCCGCTGAGGTCGGGATTGGATTTTAACCCAATTTCCCAACATGTGGCTCGATCCTCCTTTACATACGTCCATTCTTTAAGCTTGCTCGACAATTTCAAATCCACTGTTACCTTTCTTTAATATGTGAAGAGTAAATCACTACGACTTATCTTTTCCGACATTCAAGACAAATATTACAAGCTTGAGGTATTTATGACTCTCTCAAACACACTTCTAAGACTTTCAGTCACTTTAGTATTCTCAGAAGTTACATAACTCACACTATAACAGAACTTTTTCACCCTAGAAATAAAAAATTTATCGGTAACATAAAATCTCTTGTAGTACTTGATCTTTGTTGCTCCCGTTTTGTCTAACGTATTGTTCTTTAGGAGAGACTTGTTATACTTAACTTTCACCTTCTTACAGGGCTGTTCCTAACGTTTTATAGGCCTTGGATTAACTAAAAAAAAGCCTCCAATATATGAGTAATAGATAAATGTGTAAATTTTAAAAGCATTTTTTTATTATTAAAATTTAATAACTATATATAAGTGACTCAATTTATAAGTCCACGCACTCAACAAAATATTAAGTGATTATAACATGAGCTAATAATATCTTGCAAATTTTAGTAGCAATAAAATCACTAAAAATAGTAACAATAATAACAAAATAACAATAATAGAAATTGAAAAGTAAAACAGAATAACATTAACAAACATGTAGATGATCATGATTTATGAAAAACAATTTCTTTGTACATTTTTAGATGCAAAATCATTAATAATATTATCAAAATCAATATCATTTAACATATCCTTCTCGATAAATAAAATAGTTAAATCATTCAACCTATTACAGTCTTATTTAATTATCAAATAATTTTTATTTAGTCATCAAATACATCCAACTATTTATGGTCTTATTTAATTATTAAATAATTTATATTATTATTTAATTATCATGACATGTTTAATAGAATTATATGAATTTTTATAATAAATGAAACTTTTTATTCAATCTTTGAATTGAGTAACTTAAATTAGTTGATTTAGTCATATTATCACTAAATTTATGTGAATCTCTACAAGAGCGCAATTATTACATTAGTTGTGGCAAAGTATAATGAAAATTATAATTACAAAAATTAAATTATTTATTAATGTTTAATTATATTTTTATAAATAATAAGTAATCTAAAAATAAAAAGAGAGAAACACAAATAAACGCAATATCATTTAATATTAATGTTCTGATTTAAAATGCTAATATAATGTCACGCTAATGACAAATTACAAATTAATTATAACATATTCAAATATTTAATAAGCTAAAAATGCCTTAAAAATAAAAGACTTTACCTTTAAATTATCACTTAAAACTCATAAAAAAATTTTACTATCAATTTTTAAGTTGAAGTATCTTAAATTCATATTTTGGTGAAAATTAAAAAAATTAGAAGGTAAGAAATATACTTAAATGTTTCAAAGGTATTTATAAATTTAACAAGTTAACGTTATATAGCTAATAAAGGAAACTACTTAGCTTCCAAGATTAAATAACGTTAACTTTCTCGATAAGTTATTTATTAGCTAACGTTAACTTTCTCTTATTCTCAAAGTGACAATTAAAAATTTACTATCTTTTTAATTAAAAAAATACAGTTGAAATGTATTGAAGGTGGGTCCCTAATGAGGATGGACCCTGGACAGGTGCCCTGCCTGTCTCTTATCATTGTCAGAATAATTCCTTTTCATATAGGACAGAATATGATTATTTGTATAAAAAATGCAAAGCCCCATTCACAGTTCATGTTGATTGGCACCAGTTGACCAAACAAAATGCTCTCCAAAGAAAAGCTTTTGTCTTGTGATGATCAATTCGATGCCTCCATATCTTGCTATATTTTTAGTTGTTTTTGAAGCATGTGGATTATTCTTGGAAGGTTTGAATTTTTTTTTTCATTCAAGTATCATCATGAATGCACCATATTTTAACAGGTTTACCATGGAACTTCATCTTTTGCATCAGCTCCAATAGGTCTGGAGAAACAAGCTTGGCTGTCAGCGTAGTCTCTTCCCTTGGTGAACACCATATACTCTTACACTGTCTCCATCATCAGAAGATGTGAACCAAAAAGAGGGTCTTAAGAGCAGCAGAACTCAAGATTAGAGCATAAATATGCTGGGATGGCAGGCACCTCCCCAATTGAAGCTGGATCAGAACTGACAGATGGCACCGTTTATTTAGTGGTAATGCTGGGCCTGGAAATCTTAGTCGGAACAGTAATGAAAACTACTCGTGTAATAGACAACAGAAGTCTTGGCATTAGCGCCACCGTTTAACTAATGAACTTGTTAGCTTGGATTAGGGATTTCAACAAAGTTATTCTAACTGATGCGTTGATAACTACTCCCATCTTTCACTAATCAAAACCTCAAAGATATTATTCATAGAGATTGATCTAATAAAAAATTCATACAAATACCATAGAAACTGGGGGCATTGTACAATGTTTCTCTATAACTTGAAAATATATAAAATAGAATTCAAAAAATTCCGAGTACATGTGATCTATATGAAAATAAAATGTACAAACGACACTACTGAATTTCAAACTACCTACTTTCAGATCTATAATATCTGATAAACTTCTCCATGCCTATCAAAGCCTGCCACTTCAACAGTCTCAGAATCTATTATTCGCCTTAGGTGCCGCTGCCACTAAGATCACCGAGACAACCTGAAGGTAAAACATATTTCACTGTCTAATTTTTCTTGCAATCCCCTGCTGCATCTAATTAATCTAGAAATAGAGCAGAATTCTCATCCTTAAAATGCTGACAATGTATACAGTTTTCGGTTGAAGAGCACTTAACCAGTGAGGAAATTTAGCAACAATTTTTGCAATGACCTACTAGGCAAACTCTACAAGAAAGTACAAGATAGCTATGGTGGTCTCTGAGGATCCCTATTCAAACCAGCTGCTTTACCTGGAGCTTTTAATGGTGGTCTGTTAATCTTCTCAAGTAACCTACTGAATACTAATTTCACAGGAATACATGCCACAGTAGTGGGCCCAGCAGTTTGAGGTTTGATAAGCCCTTCCATTTGTATGATGCTGTTACTGTTTATGGGCTTCATGCCAAAATTCTGTTGAATTGCAATTGATGATAGGGTCCTTGTTTTTTGATTTGGAGATGAGCTGACTTTCTTTGACAGCTTCCTCGAGAACTTTCTATCTGTTGGAAAGCGAGGGCTGCTGACAAGGTTTTTCTTTATGAGGCTTTCCTTATGACTGGAGCTTCCAGCTTTCCTTAATGGCAGTCTTCTATCTCCCAAAAATGAAAGATCCCTGGAATCATTGGCACCCATTAATGGCGACAAATGAGGGCGTGGGACTCTAAGATTTGTCCTTCTAGCTGTTCTCCAAGTAGGTGAAAGTGCTGTACTTCCATCATGGTCGACAGCTTCATTCCCATAGTAATCATCACTGGAAGGAATCAAGTTTTCAGTTGAACCATCTTCAAGGGCTTTAATTTGAATTCGATGTCCTATTACTGCCTGCCCATTGAAGTTGCTCATAAGAGAGACAATCGGAACATGATCTCTTTGATAGCTCGCTTGGACCTGTAAATCGACATCCACCAATATGGATCTAGCACCAAAATGGTGATGCTTGGCAAAATTTGGACTGAAGTGCTCAACTCTGTCCCCCCAGCATCCTCTAAAAATAGGCCGATCCCCCCAAGTCATATCCTCCCAATCTATATTAAGGCTGCCACTGTTTCTGTTTTTCATTGAAAATCTTGGTGTGCAAGAATAACTTCCATTTCTCAATCCAGCAAAACGAGGGCCCATGTATTTATTGTCTAGATAGGGATCATCAGCATCGTGTGCCCTTGATATCAGTGTGCTTCCTTGTATCCTATGATAGTTTCCATATAGAGGCTCATTAAAACCCTTTCCATCAGCAGTGTACTTTTTGGCCAGTTGTCGAGTATTCCTTTTTCCTTTCAACTGCCATTTAGACACTGCTTCATTAGCATAAAATGGATCATCAGGATAAAGTTGAGGTATATCACCAGATAGTATTAATTCATCACGGTCATCAGTGCTTGTACTTCCAAGTTCTCTTGTTTCAGGATGTCCAAGAGCACCCTGCTGGACTTCTGTAGGTAGACCAGCATCTGCCCATAAATGGAAGAGGAGCAAATAAGAAAGAAAAGAATTACAAGGCTAAGCTCAGAGTGAATTACACTTGTGATTATAAAACAGCTAAATAGAAACAAAATTTTGAAATGGTCAATTCAGAGCAACATTTGTTAAAATTTTTGTTTACATGATAGGAAGTTACAAAACATCAATGAAGATGAAAAGAGAATGAATGCTAAAAATACAGAAACAAAGCCATATCTCAACAGTATGGACCCATAAAACAAAACGAATAGGATCTCCATCACTAATACACTTAAAATTTGAGATCAAATCCTGAAAAAGAACCCCATCATACACAAAATAAACTAACCAAGAAAATTGTCTCCATCATGAAGTTTCTCTTCTTTATAACAACATGGGGAAATGAGAAACAAAGGAGTAAGATCTAGCATGTAACGCCTGATCGCATATAATTCTATTGGCATTTGAGGACAAGCTGTAAGCTTATGATTTGAAGTTTTATGAACAATATTTAAAATATGGACTCAAAAGCAGCAAAACATTTTTTACTTTGTTTCATGCCTATGATTAAAATCATCCATATCCCAATGCACAATGCTCAGGCTCTGGCATCCCCATATTCTCAAAATTGTGCATTCATTTCTTGAAACTTAATCAGAAAGTACATAGCTTTCAGTTTCAAACTATAAATATTTACACCGTTATCTTTGACCTGGTTGAGACTCTGAAAAAAGTGCAGTCAAGTTATTCTAGTAAAAGTATAACTAGGTCTGCAAAGGAGGCCTTACTAGGCACAACAAATGAACAAGTCTGATGAACTAAAATCTTCAAAACTGATAGTATCATGTGTGCTCAAAAGATAGTAAGAAATATCTCATTATAATAAACATAGTTGCTCCATATAAATGTTGGCCGTTTAGAACCAAAAGTTTGTTAATCACCAAGTTTGCCAAAAATTTAGAACGTATTACCTAAACTTATACATGCTAATTGGAAGACTAATACATTGTTCAACTTTTATAAATACACCCAAAATCTCCAACACATGAAATTTTACCATATTAAATTTGAAATAAGACTTGCCCTTGCACAAATTAGATTATTAGACAACTGATTATCTTCTAAAGTTTCGTACAAACAATTCCAAAGGATCATCTCATGTTCTAATATTATTTCTCATGTAATTATAATAAGAAGGTTTACAAAATAAACTACAAGATAACTCATGATATAGATAGTGGGCCACCATGTGATTTAATGTGAACCGAGATAGATACCATCAATTTGTGTAATTAAACTTGTACGTAACATATATCATTTCAAAACATCAGCCAACCTAAAGCCAACAGTTGTCTGAAGATAGGCAAAAGACATTGCTACTGTACATGTAGACAAGGAGAGGGATGTGATAAGATAAAAACTTCCAGTTCAAATTCCATATTATTGCAAACAACACATTTTGTATTTCAAGAACATCTAATTTCTGGAAAAAAAATATAACAATACAAGCAAATGCAGAGGATATTTTCAGAAGAAGAGACCCCTACTAGAAAAACACACCGTGGCTTAACGTTCACTCTAGAGTCCGGAATATTGTCATGTTTTCCGAACAGTTTATTTAAAAAGACAACAAAATAATTTTGCTAAGTAGTAAAAGAGAATATTAGAAATGGACAACTGAAAGAGTAAAAGGCAATATAGATATGTTTAAAATGGACAGGGAACTATAGAAATGGATGCCACAATCATGTATCACAATTAATATATGGAGAACATGTCTGCCATGGAAAAGAACAATCAATATTTGATAAAATATAGAATCTACATGCGGTAATCACTTGTTGATCAACAGAGAAAACAGGGCTGGTATGATATAGGACGCTAATGTGTCACTTAACCTGAAAATACAGCCATTTCTTTGTCAATATCTGGTTCAGTCTCAGAAGAATCAGACTCAGACTCTACACCAGAAGTTTCAGATTCTGTAGAATCCAGTTCAGCATCTTCCAGTGATCCAGAAGATGAGTTATCTTCTTTCAATGAATCAGGATGATGGTGGGCCTTATCATTTTCAAACTGAGGAACTAATGTTTTAACCCGGCTGTGAAGTTCTTTATCACCCAAAGGATCACTTATATCAACTGGCAAGTAAACACATCTACTCCTCTTTGCACGGTAAATAGCTCCTGTCTGCTCCACTCCTAAAATAAAAGTATAAAGAGCACTTTAGTGAAGTTGCAACAGATATGACACGCCTATTAGCTCCTATGGTCAATACTAGAAAGATAGCGCAGCTCCTTTTTTTCTCCTGACCAAACATTATGCAGTAAAACCAACATATCAGCTTGTTTCATAAGCATATTTACCATTTGGATTATCACCTCTTTCCATGCTAGAAGCAATACTAGGAGAAACTTGAGAATGGTTATCATTCAAAGATTTCCCAGAGTCATCTACATCGATAGAGGAAAGCTTTCTCTTCAAAGGCATAGTCCTCAGCCCAAAGTCTTGCAAACCTCTCATCCGTGGTGTTACTTCAGAACCATTATCTTCCTGAAGTGAATGATTCCCATCGCTGACCTTTAATGAGTGCATGGGACTGCTTATAGTCTCACCCTTAAAGTTCATATCTCCTGTATATGCAAATTGATTTGGCTTAGAATTCTCAGGCTTCCCGCTATTTTGTCCCATGCCTTCTGAAGGAATACAAAGATCATTCTTCACAGGCCCAGACAGTTTACTTCTTGAGCAATCAGAAGTTAACTTCCCTTGCTTTCTTGATAGTTTTTTCTCTAGCTCAAGTGCATGGAGAATAGCATCTTCTCGACGGGCATATTTCTCTCTTTTCTTGATTGGCATGCCCTGGGCAGATTCAGCCCTTTCAATGCAATCATCAAACTCACCACAACGAAATGCCTTCACCCGCTTTGACTTTTCCAAATTGTACCAATCCCTAAATGAGATAGAAATCATCAAATAAGGACAAAAAGCAGATAACAGCTTACATAAGGATGAACGAGTAATAAGAGAAAAGGTAAAGCAATAGGGGATACTATGTAAATGACTTAAGGCCAGAGGTTCTCCTTTCCCCTTCAAATAAAATAAGAATAGAAGTCAATAAATTAAAGAGTCAAGTCAATACTAGTGTAACACATTATCATCCAAAAACAGGACGCAAGCCCAATATACCAAATTAGACTGCAATTAACCACTGCTGTGGCACACTCGATCATAATTCTCCCAAGGATTGGAGGAATACATTAAAATCGGTAAAGCTACAGCATTATAGGATGGTATTTTTTAAAATCAAGCTAGCAGTTTTGAACATTTTTCCAATGTTCCAAACTGCCCATCTCCTAGGTTACAGCTAGGTTATTTGAATGACATGTTTCTGGATATTATGTCTGACATCAATGTTAAAGGGCTTCAAAATGACTAACCATGTCATTGCCGGATACAATTGACATGGCACCCTACCCCATAGAAAGAGAGCGCACCATTTTAAAAGACTAAGATCCAAGTGGCTCCATGGTCAAGATAGAATCACTATGCCCCCAACATTGCCAACGCAATAATGAAACTTTAGGGAGCTGCTTACAATGGAATTCTTAATAGTTATTCAACACAAGTCCCAAACGGTTTAATCATCCAACTATGTGTGTTTATTACTGCAAATAAGTCAATTTATTTCCTCAGAGTTGCACTAAGGAAAATATTTTCTTTGGCAGTTTCTACTCAACTCAACACAAAGTAACCAGGTTATTGCAGCATGCGGCAAAATAAGTAATAGAACGCGTGACATTTGCAAACCTATTATTGAAAACTCAATAAGACGTCAAAAAGAACTTGGGACATTTGCAAGAAATAGGAATTCAATATTCATGGAATTCTAATATTCATCTCATAAATTGCTGTTCTTTTCAAATCAAACATATAGAAGGTATCATTGAATTCAATCCACTTCTACATAACACCAATATTAATAGAGCCACCAATTTAAGCACAAGCTGATTTACGCCAAACAATCACAGAAGCATGTCCCAAATGCCGCTTCAACAATATATGAACCAACATAATATCAAAACATAAAAACTATCAGAAACTATTCAAAACAACTATAAAACCAAAACATTGGTTTCTCTTTTTATGGTAACAAAAATATAAACTTTATAAGAGGATAAATGAAGGTGGAAAAGAGAGGTTAGTGAAGGGTACACGCTAGCATCTTCTCTTCCAAGAAGCTTGACAGGAGTTCCTGTCCTCGGAGAAGTCAGATTACACTCTGAAAGCTCCTCTGCCTCAAGAATCTTCCCCGGCCACCACGACCCGTTCCTTCTCCGTACCCACACGATCGGTCCTATGCCACCATCTGAGGTCGAACTCCCCATCTATATCTATGTCTCTATCTCTAAGTATATACGTATCAAAACCTTGTCCCAAATTTTTGTTGGTTTTGAAAAGAAAATAATAAACAGAAAGAGAAAAGGAATTTAACCACCAGAAAAGCAGAGAGAAAAGAGAAGGATCCAGAAAGGAAGTGAGTATGTGCAGGATCTATAGAGAAAGGACTGCCTTCCCATGCTCAAGCACTTTTATTCACACATATCTTACTGTTACTCATAACTTCTGAATTTTATCAATTCTGGTTTGTGTATGTATGTAGGTGCTCCGGGGGATTGATGTTAGGTTAGGTTAGGTTAGGTCATGGGATTGGTTTTTGGAATTGGGGATTTTAGGGCTGAGAGGGTGAAATTTGGGAGGGGTGAGTGATATTGACTCGATGATTTTAGAGCACTGAACTCGGATCACTCAGTCTGTGACTCGTTATTCAGTATGGTTTGGGCCTTAACAGGTCGAGCTTCAACGCCCAAAAATAACGTCGCAACCAACTGGTCAACAACTACTGTGCAACTAATTTTTAATTTTGGGCTTAGTCCTACAGAATTTTAGTAGCAATAAAAAACATTATTTAAAGATAAAATTGCATCCCCACTCCCTTCTTTATGAATGGAATTTTTTCTAATACAGATTTATCAAATAAATATTTTAACATTTACTTTAAATAAAATAAGGTATGATAATATTTTAAAGGATACGTGATAGGAATAGGGGTACAACTAATCAGCTAAGGTCCATATGAATAAGAAATGCACCAAGAAAACTTATGGGTTATGTTGTAGCAAATTAAATCAAGTCATAGCTAGAAAACATTTTACAATTGCGTTTTGAATTCGTTAGTTACTGGAATTCTGTTAGAAAATATTCTATATATTGTACGGTGAACAATGGGAAAGAACTAAGGAAAATTACTATAAACTTTTCTATCTGTCTTCTTCTTTTCTACCTTCTTTTCTTGTTGATTTATCTCTCCTTCGCTTACTCTCAGGAAATCAAAAGCAGGCCAGCCACCTCAAATTGGCTCTCTTCTATCATTGGTGCGTTCATTATGGCTGAAGGTACTCGTCATGTTCGGATTGAAAAGGCTCTCACAAAGCTGATAACAATGCAAGAGAACCAAGCAACTCTCATTATCAATCAGAATGCCAACATCGAGTCTTTGACCAACTCTATACGTGATATTACTCTAGGCTTGCAAACATTGGAAGCTCAAGTTAAGCAACATCTTCGTTGACCACCCACACCACCAGTCCAAATACAATAAGGCATTCCTCACCAACATCCACTCCCACCACCCAATAGCCATCCTTTACTGAACCCACCTCCTATCAAGACGATGCGCGTTGATGTTCCATGATTCTTTGGTGATAACCCATCGGCGTGGATTTCCCACATTCAAGGGTACTTTGATTAATGCAATACTCATAATACTTAACGATTGTTGATTGCTTCATTTCATCTCGATGGCCCTACTTTAGATTGGTTTGACTGGATGCATAAAAACAATTTAATTGTTGAATGGAATGAGTTTTGACTTGCCGTGGAAAAGCTCTTTGGACCCTCTAAATATGAAGACCATTTTGGTGAACTCTGTAAATTGATTCAAACTTCTTCCTTTACTGATTACTAACAACAGTTTGAACAATTGGCCAATAAAATCCCACATACCCCTGAACATGTGTTAGTAAGCTGTTTTGTCTCAAGTCTCAGATATGATATTAGAAACGAAATCCAGGTTTACAAGCCACAATCTCTAATCCAAGCTATGGGGTTGCCTAGGTTGTATGTTGATAAGTTAACTAATCGTCGATTTATTAGCAGACATATGCATGACAGATATTGGACTAAACCGTAGACACCACCCAACACTGAGATGCTGCCTCCCTTGCTACCCACACCACAATCTACTAAACCTTTAAATAGTACACCTATCCCTCCTACATACCTGATCAAGAGATTGTCCACCACTAAGATCCTAGTTAGATGGGAAAAAGGCCTTTGTTATAACTGTGATGAGAAATTTTTGTAGGCCCTAAATGTAAGGGTTATCTCTTTCTTTTGTTGATTGAGGATGACGATGTTGGTTTCAATTACCGATGTTGCTACTTCTTCAAGTTCGCCGGATAATTAGTCTCTCGAAGAGACACCTGAGATTAGCTTCCATGCCATGGCAGGCCAACTTTGTCCTTGAACCTTGAAACTAAACGGATTGATATCTAGTTTTCACATCCAAACCTTAGTTGACAGTGGGAGCACTTATAATTTTATACAAAAATAGGTTGCTAGGTATCTCAAGTTGCCTATTATTACCTCTCCACACTTTAATGTGATGGTAGGAAATGGACAAACTCTCATTTGTGAAGGATATTTTCCGTTAGTTCCACTCAAATTGGGAAATGAAACTTTTGCCATTGATTTTTATGTCTTACTAGCTCAGGGTGCTGATGTAGTCTTAGGTGTATAGTGGTTGCAGTTGTTAGGCAAAGTCTCTATGGATTACAAAAATCTCACTATGGAATTCACTTATGAAGATTGCCAGATCACACTACAAGGGAACTCTCCATTGCAAGTCCAACAAGTACAATCCAACTAGCTGCGACGGATGTCCCGAGCTAATTCAATTTCACATTTTTTCAACTTTTTTCCTTGACTGCTGATCCCATACAATAGCAGGAGGTACATTCTATCCTTAGTTCTTTATTATCTTTGCTTAATCTATTTAAGGATATATTCATGGATTCAACTGCACTACCACCTCATAGACTCATTGACCACAAAATCCATCTTTTCCCAAACACTGCCCTTATCAATGTCAAGCCATACTGATTGAACCCAAGTTTCCTATATCATTTGGTGACAATTTCATAGTTTTTGTTATACTTTTTTAGCTCTTATTGTCAAATATTGTGCTTAATTTAGCTCATGAGTGCTTATTTTGAATTAATGTAGTTTGAAGGTAAAATTGTCACAAATAATTAGTAATTGCACTCAATTGATTTTTAGAACAATTGATATTACAAACTACTATTTTTCACTGCAGGACATTCAAGAAGTAGAGCCAAAGAGTGAAGATCAAGAACATAAGTCAACGATCTAACAGGCAAAGATTGCTGCGGCGAAATTAGAAAATTTTTTAAGAAATCTAACAGGCAAAGTTCTTCACGGCGAGGATAATGTTTTCGCCATGGTAAAATCAGAAAATCTCTAAAGAAACCTTTTGGGAAAAGTTCGCCACGGTGACACATTCGAATCAGCACCAGACCAGAACCATTTTTGGAAAATTAACCAACTGTGCAAACTCGATCCAGCAACCCGTTTTTGAAAAAAACATATTTTAGGATAACATACAAAAAGGGAGAGGGAGCCAACAGAGAGAAGATGCATTCATTCCATCATCTTCCCACCACTATCACACCATCGTCTTCTCTCATATCCATCTCATTTTTCTTCTTCCATTTTTCACTGTCAACTTCTACCATGAGTGCCTCTGATTGCTTCTCGGTTGTGAAGTTTCTTAGAGATACACGTGGCTAGGCATTTCTTTCCTCTTGAAGATGTAGCAATGGCTAGATTTCAATGAGCTTAAAAGGAGAGTAGCTTAATCTATGGTTTAGCTATGATTTATGAATTCCTAGGTTTAGGATTTGTAATTTGTAGATGAACATACTTTATTATAGTTTAATCAAGTGTTGGATATTCAATGCATGGTTTAGATTTGTTTATGTAGAATTTTGAGCTTAAATATATGAAGTCTCATATATGTCTATTTGTGATCTTGTTGATTCTCTTTTATCTTGCATAGTTGTGTTTGATATTGAGTTGATTCTAGATTCCAAAGTGACTTGTTGTATAGACTTATCCACTACACACACTAAGAGCATTTAACAGGGTTTTAAGAAATGGAGCCCCATTGATTAAGATTTTGGACTTAAAGAGTTCTTTAAAGTTTACCCATTTGAAACTTAGTGATTCCTACTCCCATCAAAATTAATTTTGAACTATGATAGCTAAAGCTCATTTTCAAGAGGATTCTATCACTCTTTGATCATTTGTCTTAATCTTTCTGCTTTCTATTCCCAAAAATCCAAAAATACATTTTACATATTTTTCTTACAATTCAATTTAGCACAGTTAATGCTTTTAAAGATCGAAACCCCATTCTTACCAAATTGGCTTGCATTTCATGATACATAGGTTAACTTAGGTCCATTCATTTTAGGTTCCGATTAAGTGAAACAACCTAAGGTTGCATCCTCTATTGCAATCTTTCGATTATTTTTTATTTGACCTCTAAGGGTATAAACAAAGCTCTGAATCAAAATGGCACCGTTGCTAAGGGAACCAAGAAATTGATTCTCTAGGTTAGCTTTTGTCATTTTACTGCTAAGTGAGGTTAGGAGTCTTTTCTTTAGATTGCATTCTAGATAGTTTAGCTTCATACTTGTCAATAGTATAGGATTTCATTTTTTTATAGTGTCAAAAGTTTGAAAATACAAATAAAAACATACTGAACTTTCTGCACTTTTCATATTTAGCATTTTTGCACCTATATAGTTATGAACATTTCTCTTGATTGCTTTTATACATACATACATACTTGCATACATACTTTCACACACCTACACACTTGCATCTATCACATCTCATCTTTTTATTTGACTTTGTGTGCTTACAAGTCAATTTTGTTACCTTTTATTCTCGTTTGAATTGTTCCCTTGTATGCCTCAAAAAGCCAAAGTTTTACCTTTCTACCCTGAAATTGAGAGATGTTTGAGAAAAATCAGAAAGGAGAGCAGAGAAAAAGAGAGAAGCAAATTAGTTGTTAAAGAGGAGAATATCTCAGTAGAGTCTAGTCAGCCAAGTAGTGAGAGTGAATCATTAGAAGGAGTGATAATGGCTAAAAACCCAGCTTTTCTGCAAAACCTTAATCTTAATGCTAACCAACCTAGGAATGGTGATAATGGAGGTAATAGGGAGTAGGAGCGAGTTGGTGAGAACAATGAAAATCATAGAAGGAGGACCATTAGGGAAGCTACTACCTCTGATGTGAATTATGATCCTTTTACTGTTGCTTGTCCTAATTCTGATGTGAATTTTGAAGTTAAAGCATTGCTTATTAACTCTCTTCCTAAATTTCATGGCTTGATAGGAGAAGATCCCTACATTCACTTGCAATCGTTGTCCATGATTTGTCAAAACATAAAACCAGTGGGAGCTTCTCTTGATCAAGTACTATAGAAAGTCTTTCATCTATCTTTGGAGGATAAAGCAAGGAAGTGGTATATGAGCCTTTCAAGACACGTGGTGAATGCCTACCATAGTTGGGCAAATCTGAGAAAGGTATTCTTAGAGAAGTATTTTCCGGCCTCCAGAACCTCATCAATGAGGAAGGAGATTTACTTAGCATGTCAAGATTATGATGAGTCCCTTTACGACTATTGGAACCATTTTCAAGATTTATTGTCCAGATGCCCTCACCATCAGATACCTGATGAGTAGTTAATGCATTACTTTTATGATGCACTGAAAAATCAAGACAAGGGTATGTTGGATGCGACTTCAGGAGGTTCTTTGATTGACCTCACATTTGTAAAGGCATGGGATCTAATTAAGAAAATGACTTTAAATCACCAACAGTACAGTGTTAGAGACAATAGAGCATACATGAGTTAGGAGTTTCAACAGCTTACTCCAGAAGAATGGAAAGTCTGGAGTCTAAGGTTGACTCTTTGGAAAGTAAAGTGACTTCACAGCTGTCCTTAATTACTGCAGAGTTGAAAAACATGAGTGTACATCATCCAACATTTTCTATGGATCTTATTGCACATAGTTGTGATACTTGTAGGTCAGTAATGCATATCTCTAATGTCTTCCCTAGTCATTATGAAAAGGTGTTTGCTATTTATCAGGGTCGGCCCAATTAGAAATGGGATCCCTATTCCAACACCTATAACGAAGGATGGAAAGCAAATCCTAGACTTAGTTGGAGAAATGAAGAAGGAAGAGGTCCAATCAGATTTCAACAAGGTAGAGGGGTTGGTTCTTCCACAAACCAGTTCCAAAATCAACAGCAAGCTTTAACTGTCCCACCAAAGGAAGACACTAATTAACTTCTGCATAATATGATGGCATTGATGAAGGAGGAGAGGGCTTCTAATAACAATCTGTTTAATTCCATAGCCTCTCTAATTCAACAGGACTCTTCTAAAAATGCTGCTAGGTTCAATGCTATAGAGAAGAGAATGGAGCAATGGGAGATGAAGGATGAGAATATCAACTCCTACGTCACTTAGCTATCCAATAACATGAGTGAGAACCAAGCTAGGAGTAGTGGAACTATTCCCTCCAATACTGTTATGAACCCCAATAGTTTGAATGTCATAACTCTTCGAAATAGGAAGCAAGTGAGGTTTAATAATCAAGATGAGGGAGTAGATGAAGAGGAGATTGAATGTGAAGAATTGCCTTCAACATCTGCAAAGAGAGAGCACTTTTAACTGAAAAGGAGTTCAAATCTTTAAAGAGCAAGGAAACGAATTCTGAAAGTAACCAGGAATCAAGCAAGCATGGAGCTCATAAAGCCAATGATAAGGAGGTAAATCTTAAAGTGCTTCCTTTTCCTAATTTGTATTTGATGAGCAAAAGGATGACTAAAACTAAATATGAGAAATATATCATTGATTTGTTTGGTAGAGTAGAAGTCAATATTCCTTTGCTTGATCTTATGAAAAGGGTTCCTGCATAAGCTAAGTACCTTAAAGACCTGTGTACAAACAAAAGGAAGTTCAAACCAAATGAAAGAGTGCAAGTCAGCTCAAATGTGTCTGCTTTGTTTAAACCCCAAATTCTTGTAAAATGCCAAGACCCTGGATCTTTCACTATTCCTTGCACTATAGGTAAAGTTACCATAGGGGGAGCCTTGTTAGATCTAGGGGCCATTAATGTTATGCCTAAGTCTGTCTACACATCATTAGAAGTCAAAAATCTTAAGTCTACATCTGTAGTTCTCCAATTGGCTGATAGGTCTCTTAGGCATCATGTGGGCATTATAGAGGACATTTTGGCACAGGTTATTCTTTCCCACTGATTTTTATGTGTTTGACATGTCTTCTGAAGTTGTGCAAGACACCACACTGATTCTTGGTAGACCTTTCTTAAGAACTGCTAGTACTATAATTAGCATGAAAGAAGGTACCATCACCATGAAGATAGGAGTTCAAAAAGTGCGCTTTAATATGTATGAAGCAATGAAACATCCTCATGAGGATTATTCACTTTTGGGAGTCAATATGCTTGATATATTACTGTTGATGATACTTGCTCTGATTTTGAATTTGAAGAGGACTCATTTGATTCTGAGTTGCATTCACTTGATTTTTCTAACTCACGTGTGATTTTAACGTCTTCTATTGTCAGTGAGGACCCCCATTGGGAAAGGTTTTTTGTTAATTTTTTAGGTGATTTCGGCATTATGGAGACTGACACCGATGAGGAAAATGATGCAAGTATTTTACCTTAACAAAAAATGTCTAATTGAAGGGATGTAGAAGGATTTGGCCCAGGCAGTTGCCACCATAGATCAACATAAGATGGGTTCAATGTTTGGAGTAAAAGGAGATTGTAAAGCCAGCTGCATAGAACCTGAGCTATCATTGGTTGACGGAAAGGGGAGTAATCTTTTCTCTATTGAACTTCATAAATTGATCCCTTCTGTTGTGCAACCTCCTATGATTGAGTTGAAACCCCTACCCCTACTTTAAAATATGCCTTTCTAGAGTCTAATGAGCGATTACCTATTATAATTGCCAATACCCTATCTCACGATGAGGAAGAGAGACTCCTTGTCGTTTTGAAAGAACATAAGAGGGCTATAGGGTGGACTTTAGCAGATATATCTAGAATTTGCCCAACTATTTGCACACATAAGATCTTATTGAGTGAGGGTTCAAAATCTGTGAGGCAGTCCCAAAAGAGACTCAACCCACTTATCTTAGATGTGGTTAAGAAAGAAATCAAAACTTGTGAGTGCTGGGATCATTTATCCTATATCTGATAGTGAGTGGGTTAGTCCGATACATGTAGCGCCGAAAAAGAGTGGGATAATTGTGATAAAAAATGACAGGGATGAGCTTATTCCTAATAGAGTGTAGAATTTGTGGCATGTGTTTATATATTATAGATGATTAAATGACGCTAC
>JANSVA010000007.1:15579643-15589927 GCA_025504915.1 Erythroxylum reticulatum | reverse complement strand
ATCTTGCCACTTGACATTTTCCTTGTCCAAATGTACATTTTAATACATCAATTTTCTAATGGTATCAATTAATTCCAAATCATTAAGTATGATCCATTAAACCAAAATTCAAGATCAAACTAAAATTTAAAACATATACAAATTACAATCATGTCACAATTTAACACCTATCATATATGCCTTCATGAACATGTAACATTTCAACTAGGGTATGATTGGAGTTCATAATTTGTATGATTATGCTGGACTCCACTCTTGTCAAGTCTGATCTAGCATAATCGAACATCGTCCTTGGTTAGTCCGTCGTGATGTGTGATTCTTCAGTATCAATATGACCTCCTAAGTCCTCTGTTTATCGATCTCGCTCTAACTCTCTTAGTTGCATTATGCGGTGATTTGTATGAGCTATTCTTTCGATTTCTAGAACTTCTTTTGCTAAGCTCATTAGATCACTTCATATTATATGCCAACAACAACTTTTCTTTTTGATCCACCTCTAAAGTTGTTGCAATAATTACAAGCAATTTTAACTCCTTAAGAAACACATATTCTAAATGATCAGGTAGTTTCTTCAACTCTAACCCTAGTGGTTCTTCAATGGAAGGTTTCATCTTCATCTTTGTATTTTTATCTATCCCTTCAAACTCTTTATTTCTCGTAAGAAGCTTATTGGACTCACTTTCATTTTCATCTGTAATCGTAAATAACTACTGCATGCCTTTGACAAAATTTCCTGTATAATGTCGTGAATTTGCCCAAAAAAATATGAAAATAAGAAACTTATTTGGTTCTAGTTTATTTTGATTTCTTATTTTTAAAAATAAAAATTTTATTATGAAATCTTTTTTTTTTTGGGTTTAGTTTGGCAATCGATTTTCAAAACAGAAATTTCTAGTTATCATCCCATTTTTTATTTTTTGTGCTCTGTCATTGCTCAGCTCACTCTTCCTTTCTCCCTAAGGCCTCAATCACAAACAAGAAAACACCTCAG
The DNA here is from genome assembly GCA_025504915.1 of Erythroxylum reticulatum. Classification (NCBI taxonomy): domain Eukaryota; kingdom Viridiplantae; phylum Streptophyta; class Magnoliopsida; order Malpighiales; family Erythroxylaceae; genus Erythroxylum; species Erythroxylum reticulatum. The sequence goes on along the minus strand of JANSVA010000007.1, from coordinate 15,588,936 downwards.
CGTGACCCTCCTTCATCTCCAACAGTAACAATAAAGAAAGAAGAAATCATAAATTACTACAGCAACGGAGGTAAAGATGGCACAACAGGTGCCAGTTAAGACTTCAAACAAACTATCAAAAGGTGGATAGTGGAACCCACGCTTTGGATTAAAAAAAAAATTCAGTCAGCCAAAAAAGTTAACCCCTTCAATTAACCTAAGCATATTCGCCATGGCAATATTCACTCACCTTCTATTCTGCGGGTTAAAGGAGAACCAAGAAAGTAAAATCAAAATCGGTGCTCCTTTTCAGTAATTCACCCCCAAAGAAAGCGTCGCCTGATCTCAAAATCTTACAAAAATTTCGTCCCAACCCTTGATTTGCAACTCAGTTCCTCAGATTCTTCTTCCAGTTGGTTTTGTAATTCTTTCCTTTTCCATAATAAATTCTCTAACCACTTTCGCTTGAAGCTATTCTTGCTTATATGATATTTGCATGAAGTCACAGAGACTTACTTCTATCATAGAAGGTTTTATAACTAAATTTTGAATACGGAATGCTGTAAAAAGAATGAATTTAACTAATAAGGGTAAAATTCAATTTGATTTAGCGTCCATAGATGTTTTCTATTTTTCTTTGTTTTTCTCACCAATGGAGTAATAACCTTGTCACTAATAGCGTCAGCAACGGCATAAATGATTATACAACCTTATACACAATGAAATCTAATGTTTGAGATGTAAATATATTTAAGATTTTGTATAAAGTTTGAAATATAGAAATAGTTACCTAATAATAATATGGCAGAAACTGAGGCAACATATATTGATGCTCTATACACTGTACAATTCTGTACATGGTAAAACCATTAGCTAAACAAATCAATGAATAAAAGTCAAGAACGCTATTCACTCTCACCTAAAATACAATTGTAAACTCAAAAACCAAGACCAAAAATATGAAAAGCAGAAAAGGGAAAACAATGCCTGAATCAAAAGAATGAAATAAATAATGAAACTAAAGAAAAGGTAGAAAGACAAGGTTCATGACATGGATGTTATAAGCAAAGAAGACTCCTTCGTCCCACTGTGAATTGCTTTCACCAATGCCACAAAATTGAATAGACTATCTTCTGAGAACCACTTGATCTTCCATGTCAACGAGCCTGAAGTTGCATTTTTCTCATCAGTCCTTTTAACATTCTCCTGAGCTCCATAGGGACAGAACTCGGTTGTCCCATGTGTAAGGACCAAGGTCAGACAGTGATCCACAGCATCAACCATCTGAAAATTGGAAATCCATATTTTAACGAGTATAATTTTCTCACCTTAAATGGATGCAGTAAAGCCAAGAAAATGGATGACAAAGTTGAAGTGCAACCCTCTGGCAAGCATATATCCCAACTACCTCTTTGCAAACATGCAATGATGGTAAATTACAGGATTCTAAAAGACATCTAGCACATACAAATAAAACTCTGAAACTACAAGGAAGAAAAAGAAGATTTTGAAAACTTGCCAGCTCAGCAACATCATAAATGGAGCAACACGAATCGAGGATGAAGTATGGAGGTGCTGATGCATCCATTGAAGGACAGCTGAAGTGCTTGATGTTTTCAATGCACCAAAGGACATATTCTCCACTTACAAACAGTGATCTCAAGCCCCAAGGTGCCTCTGTCCCAATAACAGAAACTTTGAGCATATCAAACGGAAAGAGCCACCATAGGGCAAGACAAAAGGAAGAACAAACTAACCAGAAAACTGATAAGGGAAATTATGATAAATTAAGTGCGGCTTTTGAAATTCACAATATATGATGTCAGACTTAAAGCAAGGTTCAATATGAGCCAGTTTAAACTGTCATTCAGTTTTACTTTTGCAAGCAGTTTCCTTCAGAACTACATCCCTCATACTCAAGATATGAAGTTTGATTCCCAATCCTATGTTGGATATGTACATCAACCAAATGAGGAAAAGAATTGAAATTCAACTAGTGCAAACATTACTTCTAAACAAGCTTTGATTCTTTCATTCAAAGTCAAAGGCTTCAATTAAAGCAGCAACTACAATCCCCATCTTAGTTAGAAAACTTGTTGCAACCAAAAGAGTAACTTGTTGCAACCAAAAGAGTAAAAGGCATTTCATCAAATAAAATGAATAATAACAAAAAAATAATACTTGATTACGATGTAGGGATCAGGTTGAACTCTATTCATCTTTCTGGATATATTAGTGTAATATATGGGAATTCTATTATAAAAAAAAACATGTTTCAATCTCCAACATATCCCAATGAGTAGATATTGAGGTTCATAGTTTGGATTGTTTTACGTTAAAGTGGTATTTTTCATTATTTAGACCAATACCGGACAGCCTCTTCATGTTTGCAGTTAACTGTAAAATGTGTCCTAGAGTTTACCGGGCAAAATGAAGCCTTATCAAATAATAGCTCTACAATTTGTCGGGTAATGAAGCTATGGCCGCAGGCAAGTAATACTCCACCATTTAGATAATCATAAAAAAGTTATAAGCTAGCAAAGGCAATATTCTTCTGATTGAAAGAGGACAAACACATCTCTCTCTTCTCAATGATTTTTTGGTTTGCTTGAAAGAAAGTAATTTGGAAGATATTCAAGTAAACGAATGGACTCTCTTATTTTAACTCTAGTGACGCCACAATAATCACTTAGGATTATTGTTTTAGAATTTGTTTCATTTCCAGCTTTTGTAGGATGGTAGCATCGCCAGGTTCACGTCGGTAATCATTTTTCACTGTTAGAAAATAGTTTCCGTATTATTGAGTTACATATCCGTTCTGTATTTCCCATTTCTTTCTATTATTTCCACAGTTTACCGTTTTGCTCTTCTTCCTTTCTTTTTGATATACATTGCCTGCTAAATTTAGAGAAGCAATCATGATTGATCCACTGCAACTCCGGAAGAACACGATAGTTTAACAAGATGATGTAGAAAAGCCCAAGCAACATTAAACAAGTAAGAAGTGTACCTTCATTTTCATTGTTTTGAACACGCACCATACAATACTGAAAAATGCTTACTTTTGCACCCCCGCATATTTGTTTCTCAAATAAGTCAACCTGAACCTGCTCCAAACTGCCATATAAATTCCCAAAACCCCATTCTTATCATACAAAGAGCAATAATGACTATAAAAGCAAGACTCTTAATGGATTGAATGTAAAATCAAAAGCTTGTGCATGCACCTAGACAGTAAAATGCTAGATTATATCATCATCAGAAGATAAAACAGCTCACCTTCTAAGCAAACAGTTATTAAATCTTGCACCAGGATCAAAAAACTGCAACGTATGAAGTAACTGCCTAGAGTTTTCAATGGACCTTGTTAGTAACAAGTACGTTGCTCCTTCATTGATACATAACCTTACCAAAACAGACAAAAGAAAGTTTTAGGAAATTGAATAGTTCCATAACTATAAATAGTATCACAAATTACCAACCTCACAACCTGGAATCCGACACCAACTATAATTTCTCTAACATCTCCAACACTATGCCAACACAGTAAACTTATGATCCCTTCTGCAATGTGTGTCAAATTTAAGTTTCAAAGTTCCGCAAGCTGAATAATACGCTCAAAACCTTTTCCGTATAAAAATTGGAATGATAACAAATTGAAAGTTATTCCATAAAAGCTTGATTACAAACCTGGTTCATAAAGTGCAAAGCCTAGGAGGAATATATACACCCTATTTTCACTGCTCAGTAATAATGCTATTTCTCTGCAAAAAGAAACAAATATAATTTGGAGAAACAAGTAGTGTAAACATGTTGTATAAGAAATACAAAAATTTGCACCAGAAGTGCCACCAGAAGAGGATTAAGTACTGTCACATAAGACAATCTTGATGAGAATTGAAACAAGGTAGTCTAGAGAACAGGAATAACTCGTACATCCAATTCATTATTTCTATAGTATATGTAAAAGAACTACGAGTATCCTCTAAAGAGATCCTACGAAATTATTATATTCTTAAGATTGTCAATTAACTATTTTAATTCGTAAAATAATGAAATCCGGATCCTTATAATTTTGGGATTCAGATTATTCCAAACTTTCCAAAACTCTCTCTAGTAAACAGAGGTCTACCATTCCCAACTTGGCAAACAATCATTTGAAACTCGGTTTCAGCAATGCCTTAGTGAACACATCTACTTTTTGACTTGTAGGCAAAAAAGTGAGCTTTGAACACATCTACTTTTTGACTTGTAGGCAAAAAAGTGAGCTTTACTCTTCCATTATCAATCTCCCCAGTTATGAAACTTCAGCCAGTCCTTAGATATCCCATAAAAACATATGGTGAGTTGGATTGTTAATAATGTTTATAACTGACTTGCTATCACTATAAAACATAGTCAGATAGGCAGATGGCAGTGTAGATCCCCTATCAACCTCTCCAACCAGATTAGCTCAGATATTCCTTAGGAGATTGCCCTGAATTTTGCTTCAGCATTACTATATGCGAGTACAAACTGCCGCTTGCTTTTCCATGTAACTAAATTGCCCCCATAACTTGGTGCAATATCCAGATGTTGGCTTGCAGTCCATAGAACAGGCCCATTCTGAATTAGCAAAGCCTTATGCTCCTCTAGAACCACATTTTCAAATATCAGTCCCTTCCTAGGTGTCCCCTTTAAATACATCATGATGTGAACTATTGCATCAAAATGTTGCTTAGTAGGTGAATGCATAAATTGACTCACAACACCTATGGCATAAGCAATATCCATACGAGTAAGTGAAAGTTAGATAAATGTCCTGGCCAACCTTTGTTATATTCCCTTGTAAACAAGGTGTATTATTTTCAGTTTCCCTACTGTTCCAATTTTCTTTCTAAAGTTGTCCCAATAAGACAACAACCAACCATCCCAAATTCTTCTAAGAGGTTTAGGACGTACTTCCATTCAGAGAATGGTTTCTTTGCTTCTAGCAATTTCCTTACCCGAAAAAGGAAATTAAAACTGTTTGCTTCTACACACCTTCCGAGCTCCTTCTCCTACTTCAAAACCAGGAGGAATCTTCATAGTTCATACATATCTCTTCCTCTATTTCACCATTATGAAATGCATTTTTAGTGTCTAATTGCAAAATTTCTCATTCCAAGTTAACTGCAAGAAACAGCAGTACCCTCATGGAACTCAATTTAGCCACCGTAGCAAATTTTTCTTCATAATCTTCCCATTAGTTTGTCTAACACCTTGTGCTACCAGCCTTGCCTTTACCTCCCAATACTTCCATCTAACTTAGCAGTAATTATCCATTTGCATCCTGTCACATTTTCGTTCTTTAGTAGCTCAAGAATATCCCATGAATCATTTCCTATTAAAACCTTCATTTCTTCCTAAACAGCAACACAAAATCAATTCATTACTTGTGAATTATGATCACAGATGTGAAAGGTGATCAGATTTGTATTGGAAAAAAAACCTAAAGATCCATGATTATTGTGAAAAGCACCCAACTTCATATCCTAACATAGACTAGGATAGATATGAAAGGTGCGCAAACAATTCATGCTGCTGAAATTCTTTACAAGTTCAGTAATCTTTTCAAAGAGGAAAACAAAAAGATGTAAGGCCCCAAATAGAAGGATATAAAAGGCCAATTCATATAAGAAAATGAAAGAAATAAAGCACATATCAAGCTGTATGTTTAATCCTACCTCCACACTGAATAAATTTCAATTGAATAGAAGAGATTAATATGACCATGTCAGCATGAAATTGCTGATACTCTCACAAGTCACACTAAATGCCCAACGAGAACCAAAGAGAAATGAGAAGAATACTAGCAGTCATTACAGCAATTTAGAAAGATAAAATTTGGAAGCTAAATAATCAAACAGTTTTAATTATCCTATTAAAAGAGTTACCCCACAATTCAGCCAGGATTACATTTTACCATTCAACAAAATAATTCACCCCAAAATTCATTCAGGTTTCCATTTTCCCATTCCCACAAAATAATTTCCATATCCACCGGTTCAAGTCATCCTCCCACAATTCTTGTTCATTGCAGGTAACTAACCTTTCTTTGCACGAGTATTCTGTGTCAAAAACACAATCACAGAGCACATAATGCTGACAGATTTCATTCAACTTGACATCAGCAACATTTGAGTTGAAGTATGTCACGATAAAATCACCAGCATTTTGTTTATTTGTGGTTGCACCACTCCTCATTTTTGTCGTATCACTAACAGCAAGAAGATTCCTCCCCTTAACCATTTGTGTCCCTCCCTCACTTTCTGCATCAGCATTGTTATTATTCATGTTGCAGTTTGAATTTTCTAATCTGCTTGTCTCATTGAATGTTTCCTCTGACAGTGAAACAACTCTTCGTCTTGCTTTCCTGTTGGTTTTCTTGTCATCTAGACAAGTATAACCTGGCTTGATGAAACTAGAAATTTCTCCATCATGAGAAACAGTAGAAGCATTCTCATAGTGGGAGTTTGGAAGCTTTGCAGTACTAGATTCAGCATCTGCATCAAAACAACATCTCTCATTTTTGGTCATATGAACTTGATCATAATTTCTAACCCTGTAAGAGTTTAATAATGAGTTATATACCATGATTAGTTTAATAATGAGTTATATACCATGATTCAAGTATTCTTCATTTGACTGATCTTCATTCATATTGCCATCACTAGAGCTTGTGTCACTATCAGATGACGCCATTGAAAAGGACTCAGCAGATAGCTGCAAAAATTCTTCCACCAAGTAATGCCGACGATGCAAAATGTCTTCTTGGTAATGAGGAGGTGACCGGGGGTAAGCAGAAGAAGAATGTGAGTCAGTGGTATCATCTATAGTAGTCAGTGCTGATATGCTACCATTTTCACGTACCGCATGGCCTCCTTGAATTGTAAAGGAATCAAGATTGGGATATTTAGCTTGCAGGAATCGACCACCAATACCTTCATGTGAATACAACTTCTGATATTTCTGCCTTAGATTCACTCTCCCCATGCCTGGTAGAGCAACCCCACGATGTGAACCACTAGATATATCCTTTGTGGAACTTTTGGTTTCCAAAAAATTCAAACTAGTCTCGTCTTCTGAAAGTTGGAAAGAATGCACGGGATGTCTTGAACTGCTGTTGTGATGATTCTGGATCATTTTATTTTTTGCACAATTTTCCTTAATATGATGTAATGTATTGCATGCACTGCCATCTGCAGAACCATCATATTCATGATCCATCCACTCCTTAAATTCCCGCAACCAAAGTATAGAACGCTCTTTTTTCATAAATTCAACTTTGTTGATCAAATCAACTATTTCTGCTTCATCATCAGAAATGATATTCTCTTCTTTACTTTGGACCTCATTATCACCAGATAAAGACTCTTGATCAGAAGAAAAATATGAACTATCTTCTTCACACTCAATAGGAGCAAGACGGGATATTTTCTTCTGCAAAAAGCAACACATTGTAGTAGCAATAATGCATATGTCAATATAGATATTTTTAATTCCTCTTCAGAATTAGATCAATGGTTGAAAGCATATTTAAATAAAATTGCAAAATAACATGCATATCCACAGGAATATATCATGTTTTCACATAGATTTGCAGCATCTCAACTTCAGTACCTACCTTTTTCCTATTTCTGTTTTCTTCTCCTTCTGCACCATATTTTGCAGGAGAATAAAATCCATAGCTAGCAGGTTGCTTCTGCCTGCTGGCAATCACAATGCGCCTCTTCCAAAACTCCCTTCGGCTGATTTCTTTGTCATCTAATTTTAACTAATTAGCCATGAACAGTAAAGAATGAACATTATTACTCTAGCAGAACCAGATTTGAGAGGAGAAACTTCTAATGCATCTTAAAGAATCACTTATTAGATGCAGAAAGGTTTTAGAAAATAAGATAATAAAAGTTTAAAGAAAAAACAATTCCAAGCACTTACTGTCTCTGGATAAGCAAAATAGCTGAACACTTGTGCTCGATACCATCTAGCACAGCACAATGGATTTCCTTCCAACCACAAGTTATGTAGAGATGGAAGCAACGAGAGGAACCCCAGCTCTGAAAAATTGGAAATCATATTGTAGGAAACATCAAGCCCTTCAAGTGACTTCGAATTCTCAAGCCCACCTAACGTAGTTAGAGCATTACTCCTCAAAACAAGTTTCACAATATGGCAGGAGACCTGCATATTTCAACAATGTTGCTGGATAGGTCTAAACTAATTCCTTTATAGAAGGGAAAAAAATAAGACAAGTTCATATTTTAAAGCATCTAATGATAAACTAGGATAAGCCACTGTAAAATAGAAGAAGCCAGCACAATTTTGTAAGAGAACAATTCAGCCAAAGGTATCCTAACTTTAGAAATTATCTCAATTTCATATTTGCATCAGAAAGATGCAGAATATATTGGAACTGTATTTCAAAATGTGTTTTTGGAGGAGTGAGCTGGCAACAGGGAATTTACAGAGGTTGCAATGCACTTCACCAGAGAGATTCCTGCCGCCATTCTCTACTATATTTTTTTCTCAAAATTGAAGGACAATCGGAAGAGAAATGTATAGCAAAATCATGTATATTGATTGATTGATTGCATTTCATTAATTTTCGTATTATATTAAAATATTGCATAAATTATGAGATTAGAGAGTATCCCGTATATTATAGGATTAGATATGTTTTAGAATATCCCATAAATTATGAGATTAAAATCATTAGTTTCCATTTATAGGCACTAGAATTTAGTATATAAGCTCAACCTACTGTAAACAATTCAATATACAATTCCTATTCAAATTATGAGGAAATGAACTCTTTATATGGAGCAGTTAACAATATAGCATACCAACATCCTTTTCTTCCCTGGATTTCTATAAACATGGACAGATAGTAACAGCCAAGGATTTGGATGAGAAAGGAAAAAGAATCTGAGATGAGAAAAAATAAAGGAGGTGAGAAGAAAGAAGAAGAACGATTTGATTATGATTGCCCCCGTCCTCACATGTGGGACATTGTAAATAGGGGTGAAACAATTCTTCTCTCTGACATCATAACCAAATAACAAACTGAATAACAAAATAATAACGCAATCCCTCAAATACTGAAAATAACAAAATAGCTCCCTCCTATACTTCGTAAATTTATCGACCACGACTGGTATAGAATCTTTGCCACTTGATTTTGGTAGTGAACAAAAGTGGGGATAATTTTCTGTATATTTGAATAGAAAATATATGGCTATATATAGCCTATTACAGGAGAAGTTTAAATCTGGAAATATATCCAGATATATCTC
>JANSVA010000007.1:15560748-15571123 GCA_025504915.1 Erythroxylum reticulatum | reverse complement strand
ACTTTTTGTTCCGTTCCGTCTCCAAATTTTTGTTCTGTTCCGTCTCCAGCTATCAGAGACAGCAACCATACGCAGCGAATGAACCTATAATATAGTGGCGCAAGATTCTGTATAATTTTCCTGCCTTTAATTTAGGAACAGAGCCCATAATTATTTTTGAAATGGAGTAAATAAAGATAAATGTACGAATCCACTTGCCCCTTAAAGTTTTTATTCAAAATTTAAATATATTAAATATAATATAAGAATAAAATTAACTCATTCTCAAAAATATGTATTTATATTTAAATTACTAAATTTTAATATATTAAGAGAGTGCATATTAATTATTAATAAACTAAAAATGATTTACAAGTAATTGATAAAAATAAAAATTAAAAGATTGCACTCTTGCTAATATTAATAATAAAAATGTCAAACTGTAAAAATAAAGTTGTAGAGATGAGTTTGGCAAAGATCTCTTTTGCCTAAATGACTATGATGAAAACTTTGGAATTGTGATATTGTGACCATACATTATGTCATGTTCTGTATGTTTGAAGCCCGCAAGGTGAGATTTGGTCCAAAAAGTCTTTTAGAGCATAGTAGAATTTTATGGAAAACTTTGGAAGCTTCAAAAACATGGTAAAAGCTTATGGAAGACTTTGGAAGCTCCTGGAACATGGTATAAGACTATGAAAACTTGTAGAAACTTATGGAACCTTATGAAATATAATGGAAGGTTATAATGTAAAATGTTGTAAAATATAAATAATGTACATGAAGCATATAGAATAGTATAAAGTATTTTAAATGAGCATTGTAGACTGTTAGATCAAATAAATCTTATATGTTCATTCTAGAAAGGAATAAGTATATATACCCCTTAGGTGTTGGCCTCATTTGTATCATAGGATCATAGCATCATTGAGATAGCTCTTTAATATAAGTATCTTTGCATTTTCCCACATTCCTTCTTTCTTTTAGCAAAGTGTTTTGTGTAGAAAGTTGACTTGGGAGAGAGAGCATACTCAAATGCCGAATGAGCGTTGGTAAAATTCTAAGTCTGTTACAAGTAGTATCAGAACATTGTTTGAGATCCTTTAGGTATTGTCAAGATGGATGATTAAAGTGAAGCGACCGTCCACAAAGGAAAGGAGATTGAGAGGGTTCCTCGTACTAACAAATGTAAGAGAGATAAGTCCACTACAAGGGACACCATGGCCAAAGTAATGACTAGGCTCTCAAAATTGGAGATCACTATAGGGAAAGATAGGCAGAGGATCGATGATTGGGACCAAAGAGATGAAGGAGCTGGAGAAGAAGAAAATTTTATTCTATGAAGAGGTGATTGGCACCATCAATATCATTACCTTTGATCCTTCTAAAAAGGTGAGTTCCTTGGAAACTTCTCTCGTCTCTGAAGTTATTATACTTAAGGAAGCACTTGCTACTTTAGCTTATGAGTTGAAGGAAGTAAAGGGAGATTAGAGCTTGTGTAAGATGGTGGTGACACAAAAAACTGTGTCACCTATTGCTTTCACTGCTTTTGCCAAAATGAAGGTCTTGAAGCCTAAGGCCCTTAGACGAGCAAAGGACGCAAAGGCCATCAATAACTTCCTTTGGAGTATAGAGCAACACTTCAAAGCTCTTGCAATTACGGATTATGCCAAAATGATCAATAATGCTTCCCTTTACCTTAAAGACATGACCATGGTTTGGTAAAGGAGAAGATAAAATGATATGATTCCATGATAAATGTGAATTGTATCATGTTTTAGGGCATAATTTGACATGTGTTTAGTCGTTAATTCAATCATTTAGTATGTATTTAGGTTAAAATTGTGTTAGTTTGTTAATTACTTCTGCTTTATTGGTTAGTACAAGCTTTTGAGCTTAAATATTATATTTTTGGAGTACCTTGATATGTTTGCAAGTATTTCAAGGTCAATATTGAAGAACGGAGGAATTTCGTAAGACATTCAAGCTAAAATAACGGTCTGGTCACGATCGTGACAGAAGGTTTAGATAAGGCTACGATTGTGACCTGTGTAGGGAAGACATGTAGACACTCACAAACGTCAAGTTTTGAGAAATTTTTGGACCTTTCAAACCCTGGAAAAATCCTAGGGTTGCCCAAAACATAAAGAAGTATAAAAAGAACATAAAGAGGCAAAGAAAAACAATTTTTACATCAGCCACCTTAAGAAACCCCTAGAGAAAAATCATCAAGAGATAGAGGAAGAGAAGAAGGAAGAAAGGAGAGGAGAATAAGTTGACTCAACGTACTTCTTGTATCAGGAGGTTTCCTAATATCGCTGCTTTCCATCATCCATTTAAATTGTATTTTCTATTTAATTCCAGTTTGATTATTGTATAGAATTGGGTTGAATAGTTGATGATATGATCTAGAATGTTGAAGATATTCTAAACTAACCTTCGAAATTTTATTCTTAAATTAATGAAAAACTAATTGTTTATATGTTTATTGGATTTGTTGTAGTTTGATTCTGCAATTACATAATTCGATAATAAATTGAGAGAGTGAATCGAATAAAAAATAATTAAATTGGACTAACGAGAGTTAGGTGGTTTAATAAAAAAATTGAATCAGATCGAGAAATTGTGCAAAGAGAGATCTTGCATAGATTTTCGATAGTTTATTAGAGAACTTCAGAACTAATTAAGGTTTTAGATAGGTTTTGAATTGCGAGATTGCAACTTTTATAATTTAATTAAGGTTTATGATTTAGGTTTAATAGTTATAATCCAAGAGAGAGTAATTAACCCTAGGATAGTCTAGAACTAACAATCCAGTAATTCATAATTAGTTAAGTTAGTATTAAGGATAAGTAAAATTCCCTTCCTCTCAATTGGTAATTTCTTTCGGTTAATTCTTGGGTGTGTTGCAAATTGCTTAGAAATTAGTATTTTGTATTTGATTCTTAATTTGATTGATTGAATTAAATTCTTGTATTAGTTTCGTGTATATTGAATTTTTGTTATTTATTTCTAGCCTTAGATTTTAGAATTAGATTAACTTCCTCCTTGTGGGATCGACATCTTCGGTACTACACTAACAAACCGTGCACTTGCGGATTATCGAGGGTTAATAATTAAAACTTACACGTAACCAAACCATCCAATCAAGTTTTTGGCGTCGTTATCAAGGAGGTGATTAGTTTAATTCTTGTAGTTTAAGGCTTTTTCACCTTCTTTTATGAAAAGAGAGAGAGAGTGAGAGAAGCTGGGCATAAAGTAGACGATACATCAACTTTGATATCACTAGACGACAATGGGGAATCTCAAGAGTTGAATGCCAGAAAGAGAGAAAAAAAAAGAATGATTATAGAGGATATATATTATAAGAAGCAAAAGACTCTTACGGACTTCATTGAGCCCCAATTTAGTTGGGGAAATCATCATCCTTATTTGAACACGTACACTTCGGGGTGGTAGAAGGAGGTGTTTCTATCTCCACCTTGCAACCATTTAATTTTAAATCTTTACTTTTATAATGAGTGATCGAATTCAACAGCTTGAATGAAGTTGGATGACGTTTGCTTTTCAACTTCTTGAAGGTAGCGGTCGATAGGATCAAGATACAAGTGATTCTGAGCTTTATCAAGACTATCTTTTGCAGTATTTAAAGGGTGATGCAGATTACCAACATTTTCTTTTTGAAAAGTCTTGATTTCTTCTTGAATACAACTAAGCTTCTTAGAGCATTGAAATTGTATTGAAATTGTTTGGTACCCTTATAGAAGGGCGTGACTCCTTTCTTTACTACATCTTTGAAACCTTGAATGTTCATGTATTTGTTGAGTCTAAAAGGATGTTTTATAAGAGGTTGCAAAGAATTTGAATAAATAATAATAGGAGAATGGTAAAAATGTTGGGGTTAGGAAAATAAGCATTAGAATTATAAAACTATTGAATCCAAGATTGATTGGATAGGCCTCTGTCCAATTTTTTTCCTCATAAAGGTAGAATCTTTATGTTTATTACTCTAGGTATAAAAATTTCCACCACTAGGTAAACCTGTGACTTCAATGTTGTCAAGACACTTATTTAAGTCTTCACACAAAGGATTACTGGAGTGGTTTCCATCTGCCTCATCATAATGAATTGAAGTCACTTAGTAGTATCCATAAAGTATTGATGCTTTGGTGAATTATGGTGAGCTTTTTCTATAAATAAACTCTTTAGTATGCATGGTTGAAAGCATAGAATATGGAGATGTCAAGATGGATATTTAAGCTTAAGACCTTAACCTTTAAATGAATCATCTTATCACTAATTATAAAATTGAGTAGCTCAATTCTGTCATTGTTGTGAAGGACTAGGATTCTCCCATTTGGGTGTGATTTATGATTAGAAATTGCTTTCCAACATTTAGGAAGCAAAGCAAGAATGCTAAAATGATTCTCCTTCAATCTAGTTTCTAGAATTCCCAATAGAGTGACATTATTATCAACAACAAAGTTTCTAATAGTTTGTTGCTTGAAGAGAGCATTCAATCCCCTTATATTCCAATTGGAGATGATCATGGTTTTTGAGTAGAAGAAGAGGGGTTCTTCTTTCTACCTGATTTCCTTCTAGTGACTGTCTGAAATGTTTCTTCAATAGCAATGTCTTTATCTTTATTAGAAGAGCATATGGTTTCTATCATTGAGTTGACTGTACCAGAGGAGATTGTTGAGATTGTAGTTGGATCTTGATTCAATTTCCTGGAATTGCAAACATCTAGATTGGAAATGCAAAGTGAGTAATTGGTTGTGACTATGTCAACAGGATCAACAATTTCATCAGGTAAGCTCATAGAGTTATGCTTTGAGGAATCAACAACAGTCTCTTATGATAAAATATCAGGCTTAACATTAAGGATTTGAGGAATAGGAGGATGTTCCTGACATTCTTCTTCTCGTATAAGTTCTTAATAACTGTCTTAAATGACTTTTTTACCTTTTGGCTTCCAATTCTCTTTGGCTTTTGGTTAGGGGGCATCCAAGCATAGGATATTTTAACTTTGTCCTTTACAAGCTCCAGGATGTCATTAAATTTCATGATTGAAACTTCCTTAGTTAATTCTATTAATGCATCAATAACACAAATCCTAGCAAAGTTGATACTTTTAGTTTCAACAGTTGCTTGATCAAGGCATAATAGTCTACCTATAGAACTAGCTAAGTAGCTAAAGCCCTCAGTTGTCCAATATTATAGGGGAATATTATGGATACAAATCCACAAAGGTATATTGGTTGATTTGATTTCCTCAAATTTCACTCCTGGTCTCCAAAGTTGGATGAGAAAAGGTTTGTTTGAAATGTTTCAAGAGCCAACTTTAATAACTTTTGAGATTGATTTAAGTCAGTTAATTTGAAAAGGAAGATATCATTTTTACACCATTATAAGATCCCACGTTAGCCTAGTCTATCGCATCTAGCAGCCGCCTCTTATTCTAATTGTTGCCCACAACCATCTTCTCTTTCGCTGCCATAAAATGCTTCAACCATAGGACCAACAACCAGCATGACATTTACACATCTAATTGCTCCTCCCTTCCATGTGCAACCATCATATTCTTCAAGTTACTAGCCTCATATGTTGATGATGGAGAAGCAACAAACCCATCTATGCAAAGCTGTCAATCAAGTTTCTAAGCCACCAATCAAGTTTCTAAGCCACCAAACTTTCTCCCACTAGCTCTAATAACACATAAAATTACCTTGCCTATCTAATGTCTTTCTCCTTATTAGTAGTAGCAACACAACTTCATCTAATGTTGTTTTAATTTCCACTAGTGTTGCCTATCTTATTGTCTCAATATTTCTTATTCCTTTGAAAAGTCTCAATAATTTTTAATGTATTTAGGTTACCAAATTCTAGTTTATGGATTTCAAATGATTCAAGGCTTTTAAGTTTATAAAGTATGGGTAAATCTAAAATTTTCATATTTTATGAGCCAAAAAAATTATTGTGAATTATTTTCTAAAAATTAGATCTAATTATAAAGTTGAGAATTAAAGTTTAGATGAAATTGATTTTAAGACTTAGGATTTATAATTTCAATTCTGAATTTTGATTAATAACAATAAAACAATTTAATCAAGTCTAATAACAGAAGTTTTCTTTGATGCCAATTTTGAGAAATCAGAACATATTTAATTCACCGCGCAATATAATAGACATGAAACCTTTTTGTTTGATTTCTCAAAAGTCAAGATTACTTAATTCTATAAAATAATTAATATATAAATTGTAACACCATGTTACTTGAATTAAAGGTAAAATGGTCTTTATTAGAGATTAATAAGAAATTAGGAAGCATAATTCATGCTTATGCATAATGTGACATACACATACACGACACTATTGATCTTGCACATTACAATTATTTGTATATACATTCATTGACATTTTAGGTATAATTAATTGTTAAACATGCAATTAAAATGCAATTGTTAATTGATTGAGCTGAAAATTTATTTGGAGAATATTTAGATTATTTCAGATTTTTGGTGAATTTTGGGAAAATTTATGAAAATTTGAGGCATTTTTGGATTAAGAAAAATAAGAAAAATAAATGGACTAGTTAAATTGTGACAAATGACAGTGTTAAACAGTGATATTTATCAAACATGTAAATAGCCACGTAGAGTAGGAACTCGGTTCCTTTGTTGTTGTTTCTTTACACCAAAGGTATTGCTAGACAAAAGCAATATGAAACACCAAATTGTTATGTAGGAAAGCGTGGATATTGATTCTGATACCAGAGTAAGACTGATAGTTTGTTGATGGAGAGTTTAATTGCTATTTACCCTGTACATGTGATTCATTAAAACAGTCGAAAGATTGTTAAATCAAGTAAAGGAAGTTTTAAGGTTTTAGGTTCTGTGGTTTTGATGATATTTTACATTTTAGCAGTGAATGCATGCATGACTTGTGTAAGAAGTAATTTGGTGATAGTGATGATGAGATGAGCTATATGAACAGTAGGTGAATTTGGTAGGAAATGAGTTAGGTTCTGTATGGAATTGGTCTTTGATTATGAAAATGATAGAGAGTTATGAAAATTGATGTATAAAATATACTCTGTTTTATACTGATAAACACGCAGAGGGTTTATTTTGTACTGTACATATGTGAATCTGTTGAATATTGGTAGAAATTGATTTAAATGAAGATTTGGATGAAGTCGTGGAATAGAGATGATAACATGATAGGTTTGAAGGTGGTAAGGTGAAAGTAAGTTGGACAAAAAAAAATGCAGGATATAAAGGATGAACGGGTGTGAGAGGTTAACTCACACTCGTGACATCACTGTAGATGGATGAAGAAATAGGTTTTACGTTTTTTAAAAGGAGTTGAATTTAAACAAGATTGATAATAAGGAATGAAGATGTAGGTGAGGTCGTTATATGGAGTCAATAAAATGATAAATTTATGATGAAATGAGGTTGTTGTTGGATACTACAATATGCACAGAAACATATATGCAATAAAGTTGATGAACATGCTCTGTCGTTGTGTATTCGTAAATGTTTAGGTATTATTAGAGATGGGTTTAAGTGAGGTTAGAGTTAAAGAGAATATAGAGCAATGTGGTGTTGTATTTTAAGAAGGATTAAGATGATAGAAAAATGTGGACTGATGAGGGAAGAAAAAATAGAAAAGTGCAGAAGTGAAGAAAAATAGTAGAGAGAGAAAATGTATGTGAGATTTTAGTGTTGATCACTTATTATATAGGATTGCATTTGATGTGTTTAGAGTTTATATTAGGTATAAAAATACAGGAAAGAAAGAGTTTAGAATAGAGAGAAAAGTTTCTGGAAAATGTCTGAAGAGACAGAGACAGAGGGAGTTGGTGAAGCATGCACGGGTGTGCATGTAGTTGCACACCTATGAGAAAGATTCTCGGATTTTATGAAAGTTAAAAGTTATGATCATGTACTCGAGCTATTTTCCATACTGAATAGTCTTGCTTCTTTTTAATCATAACTTCTTCTCTAGACATCTAAATGACTTGATTTTTGAACCAATAGATTAATAATACATTGTCCTACCTCTCCATAAAAATTGGTAGCCTTCTGAATTAATTTGAAAAAGATTGATTGAATGAAAGTGAGAAAATATGTTAGAATAATATGAACTCTAATATTTTACTGAACAAACTTTGGTATTTTTATTATATCTTGATCTGTAGAGTTCCAAATGGAATGATTTTTAATTTGAATTGAACTAGAGACATAAAGCTACAAATTGTATGAAGAGATTAAATTCTAATTCTATCTCTAAGAATTACATAATTTGACTTAAAGTTGAATACAGAGTACATATATGTTTTTAAGAACATTCCACATTAAATTGAGCATAACTTTGGGAATGCTAAACCTAATTGAATGATCTTGGTATCAATAAAGACTTAAGACATAGGAGAACAATTTGTTAGAAAGAAGTGTTCCTAAATTCCTTCATTTTCTTGATGAAATTAATTATGGAAAATGGACCCAAAAGTGTCTCTTTAGACAAATCTGAGTTAATCAGTTGTGGATATGCAAATGAATATTGTGATAAGATTAATGATTAGAAACCCGAAATTGTCATGAACATGCATTGTACATATTCGGTATACATGAATGTACATTAATGCATACATAATTGTGCAATATTGTGATATGTGTATGTATTATATGTATAGAGGAGCGCATTGAGCGACAACACTCAGACATTGCCAGGACTTCAAGGCAATAGCTGCTTGGAGCATACTGTGAGTAACCTAAGATGGTCTCACCTTATTGCTTTGTATCTTACTGAAATGTATTGTTATTTTATTGAATTGTATTGAAATGTGTCGACTGTGTACTGGATTCCAGACAATATTTGTTTGAGGCGTTTCGATACATGGAAATGACATTGGAACTACTGTTTGAATGTGAATGTGACTGCCTAAATGATTTTTTGATTCTCAACTGAAAACTTGAATGCCAGACCTAGTCTGACGACTACTGCTACTATGACTATTACTGTAACTAATACTGTGACTGATATACTGTTATATTACATGCAAATGAAAGTGATTGAATTTGATGACTTAATAGTGGCATGCACTTCATTTCAATGCATGTAATATAAAGGAGTTATGACTGATGTTGCTACTAATATTGTTATTGATAAGAGCTTTAAGCTCCCGTATATGTGGTTCGAGCCTATGGCTCACTATGATCAATGAGTCATTGACTGACTGACTGAGCCACATGCTTCGGGATACTGTAAAAAGCGTACAGTCACAACAAGATAAAAATGAATGTGAGTCTCATGCATATGATTTGAATTCATTGAATGATTTGCAAAGTTGTGTAAATGTTGTTATATAACTAAACTGTTTAACCAAGAAATGAGATATCTATGATAGTCAATGATACTTATCAAGTGGATTTGAACTATCTGATTACATGCTATAATTGATCTTGTTTTATGACATGAGTAAACCATCGGGGATGGTTACTCTGCTGAGTTTGCAAAATTCATCAAAATTGCACCATTGCTTTTTTAGGTTTGAGAGTGAGATGACCTAACTTCTAAGACTCCGTAGAAGCATATTTTGTGTAATTGTTACAATCAGATTTGGCTCAAAGGTCGATCAGCTAAGATTGAGGACATAGTTATTTCTTTCATGTTTGTTGTATTAAGTATGTACTGATTTGTTTCTGCTCATAGGATAATGTTGTAAAACATGGATGGTATTGTATTATATGAAACAATGTAAATTATGATTTTTGATATAATATGATAACATTTTGGGTTTTAGAAAATTTGTTATTGATGGTTTAGTTTATGATGCCATATTATGTACAGTAATGGTGAGATAGTTAACATGTCATTTCTGTCAAGCATGTACACACGTATTTGATGGACGCATATGCATATGTCAGATGAGAATGGGTTGTTACATAAATCATAATAAAGTATGAATTATAATTAGTAACTTTTTCTAAAACTTGATCATAAATCTACTACTACTACTACTACTACTACTAAATCATAAATCATAAATCATAAATCTACTACTACTACTACTACTACTACTACTACTACTACTACTACTACTCCTCCTACTACTACTCCTACTACTACTGCTACTACTACTGTTACTACTACTGCTACTACTACTGTTACTACTACTGCTACTACTACTGCCACTACTACTGCCACTACTACTGTCACTACTACTGCCACTACCTACTACTGCCACTACCTACTACTGCTACCACTACTACCTACTACTACTATTATTACTACTATAAAAACTTGTCAAATAGAACAGATTGCCAAGCCATTATTAGTTTTTATAATAAACAGTCCCAAAATAAACCATCTAGAATTAGGTGGATTA
>JANSVA010000007.1:15520548-15560648 GCA_025504915.1 Erythroxylum reticulatum | reverse complement strand
TACCATGCTTGATTTCTCCTGTTTGAGGATCCTGTGTTGTTCCAGAATGAACTATCATGGCCATTGTTCTGTGCCTTGAAGATGAAGGCCTTATTACTGTTATATTTAATAGGGCTTGCACATGTTTCTTGAATTGGGCCTCCATAGCAGGTGTTAAATCTGCATCAACTTTGCAGGTAGTTGATTCTGGATATCGACCACCAATAGATTTTAATATGGGATTACCAGATTATCCTCCTACTACAGGAGAATACAGAATTAGTGTTCCTAAAATAAAAGAAAAATGGGGAAAATCAAGAGGGAAGAAAATGGAAACATCTAATCAATGGATGTTACCACCTGCCCAAGTACAAACAGGAGCCATGTTAGTACTGCCAGAAGACATATCTCAGTATGAGGATGTCATTACAAGATGGGAATCAGTAAATACGAATCTCATCAACAGAATGAATTGGGTTAACAATCAAGCAAAAGTGACCTATATTGAAAATTTGCTGGGAGAAACAATGAAAAGATTATTTCAGCAATGGAGATTGGCATACCCACAAGAATATGAAATGCTCATCAATGCTGCAGATGATACACAAATCGTATTCTCACAAATACGAAAAATGGTTACCTTGGAAGAACCATACCAAGGGTCTACAACTTTTCAAGATAGAGCATATGCAGACTTAGAACAATTAAGCTGCAAAGAAATAAAATATGTGGATCAATTCCTCAAAGAATATTTGAAGCTGGCATCTATGTCAGGAAGAGCCTATATAACTCATGAATTATCTGAAAAATTCTTCAGAAAATTACCAGAGTTATATGGTAAAGAAATTGAGGAAGAATTTAAGAAGAAACATCCTGGAAATACCATAGGTATAGCCCCAAGGGTACATTTTACCTGGTTATACTTAAAAGAATTGTGCAAGAAAAATGCTATGCAAAGAGGTCTCAAAGATTTGGGTACCTTATGTTCAAAAATACCTATACCAGGGTATTACAAAGAAAATAAGAAATACGGTCTCAGGAAAGCAAAAACATACAAAGGGAAACCTCATAACACACATGTCAGGGTTTTCAAAAGAAAGAAACCTCCTCTACATAAATGCCGTTGTTATACATGTGGAGAAGAAGGGCACTATGCAAGAGACTGTAGAAATCAGAAAGGAAATATTCCTCGGGTAGCAATGTTAAATGATTTGGACCTACCAGAAGATTGGGACGTAGTATCGATTGATCTTAATGAACCAGACAGTGATGGAATACTATCCATATCAGAAGGGGAAGATCCAGATCACCATACAATTCTGAAAAGTCTCTCTATGGACCCTACAGAATTGTTATTCGTTATCACTGGTGAAAAGAAATAGCACACATGGCTAGAAGAAGTAATATTGCCAAAAGAAAAACAAAATTGCCAACATCAATGGCAACAGAATCAACCAATTGAAGAAATTGGTCAAGAAAATTGCAACTATTGCAAAGCAAGAACTACAGAATTCCAAAGAATTTATTGTCCATTATGCTCAACAACAGTTTGTGCATTTTGTGCAATGATATATTGGAAAAAGAAAATCCCTAGACGACAAAATACTTATGTACCAACTTTGGCACATAAAGATAATGTCATCAAAGAAATGTCATAGTATGTTACACAAATACTCAAAGAAAATCAAGTTTTGATTACTGAAAATCAAAGGCTGGACACAAGTGCATAGTTAAAGAAATGAGGGCATATATCAGGCTTATCAAAAGAAGTCTGATGAATCAAGTGAAGAAAGACGACATCCTCGTCATTTTAGAACAATAAAAGAATGGGCAGCTGTCACCAGATCAACAAGGCGACGAGGATGGGGAAAATGGCCAACTAAGAGATCATAATATGGTAGACAGCATCTGACACCACATCACAAGAAAGGAGATGTCTCCTCAATTATATGGACAACTGTCCAAAACTTTAGTACTTTTATTTTGAAACGTCCATTTGGCGTTTTTTTGTTTAAAGAAAATACTGTTGTCTCGATAATTATCCCACTCAGGAGAAATAATTTAGGCAACTTGCATCAATTGTCTACGAGGGCCCAGAGTGCACTCGGATTGATGAGTCAGCCTCAATTATTATTCTGAACTCTTAGGCCTATATATATAGTCTATCGTGTGACTTAGAGAGTACCTCAGTAGCAATTCAAAGCACTGAATCTCTCTCTCTACTTTGTAAAAATTCTCTGCTCAATAAAAATTTGGTTTGCTTGTTACTCATTGAGATAATCCGCACTCATTAGTAGTGTCTTTCAAGATGTTACTGGGTCAAAAGCACATCTTGTTATTAGTATCAAAGCAAGGTATAAGTAACTAAACAATTTAGTTTAGCTGTTTGTTGAAGAATATAATCATGTTTAATATCTTTTTATTACTGTAAAGTTTGTTCATGCATCAAATCATTCAACTCTATATACTTCTATGTTTGATGGTATGTGTAATTTCTGGGTTTAAACCTTTTATTTGTTTGATAGTTCTATACCTGTTAGTCATTTGTTTTGGATTGAGAGATAACAAGAGAAGAAGTACTCATGGAGCCGATGAAGGCGTGTGAAGAGGAAAATTTGCGTTATCTTTACAATTAGGACAAGAAACTAAAAGGGAGTTAGAGGCATATGAGTGAGAGGTTTAGACAATCAATTGAAAATTACTATCAACATAGAAAACCATTGGATTATTTGGAACTAGCGTCTGATCAAAGTTTTGAAACAAAATCCCTTGAAGGAATAAAGTTTGCATGTTATAAGAAAGGTTCTAAACATGTTTATCATTCTAAAGACACGCAGTTAAACTTCTTGTGTGATTTGCATCTGAATACCTTGCATAATTTATATGTTGTATTTGATAAACTAAACGTACTTTCCAATGTTTGTTTAAAACATTTTTATATATTACAAGAAAATTTTGAAAAACTTGAAAAAATAATAGAAGCAGAAACTATCGAAAAGAAATTAAGAAAACTTCCAACAAAAAGTGAAGTTGCAGAATTGATTTGCAGTTCAGCTAATCAATCAAGAGAGCAAGAAACACTCCAACAATTCAAACAGTTGGAAAAGAAATTAGAAAAGTTTGAAGTGATAATAAGTCAATTGCACAGCCAATGGACTTGATGTCCTACTTATCTGTTCTAAAGGAAGAAGATTATCAAGAAGCACTTGCAGCAATAGAATTGTTAGGACCACCAGCAGAAAGATTCAAGAAAAGTGAAGAAGTTTCACAATCATCAAAAGCAATAGTCATCATTTGATCTGGTAGAAAATAGACTAATTATGTTCCATTTGAGAGGTCAATTTCCATCTGTCCAAGGAGTCCCCTTTCATCACTACCCCATCTAGTATCTCTTATAAGTACCAATACTTTGACTCCTGCTTTCTTTCTGTGTAGAGCAAAAATTCTGATCATCACCATACCAAGATGTATATGGTCTAATCCTTCCATTTTTATTTTCTGATATGATTCTTTTGTAATCATATTTAATTCTTCTTGGTCCTTTTCTCCTACTATAAGCCTCCTTTCTTCAGAATAATGCTGATATACCTTATAATTGGGTTCATTCCAATTAGCGGTATACAGAACTTCAACTGGGACCATAGAAGCTCTTCTTTGATTGGATATACTCAACTAATAATTTGGATCTATATTCATTTCCAAAACTTTCTTTCTGTTGCTATTACCTTTTACTCGGTTTATAGCATTCTTTACTGCTTAATTGTATTTTCTGTAATTCCTAATTTGATCCTCTTGTAATGTAGGAATTATAGTATTTCTTATGGGTAGCAATCCCATATTTCTTTCTTCAGCAGATCTTGGTTCTTCAAAGGAAACAGTGGGTCTTGTGCTCATGCTTGGTCTTGATCTATTCATTTTGATTGAGATCTAACCAATTTCAATTTTTCTTTATCAAAAATCTCCTGAGGATTTTTGAAATAGTAAGATTTTCTTACCACAACAGGAGGTGCTGTATTATCTGATATCTTTATTCTGTTGACTTCTTGAATTAACTTTTCAAGAGCCTCTTGGAATTGCGGATTCTCTTTTGTAGACTTTAAAAGCCTCTCCTCAATTCTTGATATCTTTGTTTTCCAAAATCTCTAATTTCTTTAGCGTTTTTACTAGTAGGTAAATCACACTATTGTTCTGTTTTACTACTGTTAATATTGCTTTTGATGATTGTGAAACTTCTTCACTTTTCTTGAATCCTTCTGCTGGTGGTCCTAACAATTCTGTTGCTGCAAGTGCTTCTTGATAATCTTCGTCCTTTAGAACAGATAAGTAAGACATCAAGTCCACTGGCTATGCAATTGACTTATTATCACTTCAAACTTTTCTAATTTCTTTTCCAACTGTTTGAATTGTTGGAGTGTTTCTTGCTTTCTTGATTGAAGTTATTAAACAAGAAGAAAGGCATATTAACAGAATTCTTACAATCTCTTGGATAATGTCCAACTTCTCCATGCAATATATTGAAGTTAATGAAGAAATCTATATTGAAAAAGAACCCAGGGAAGGTCCATTGACTGAAGTTTATAATCAAGCAATTATCCGTCTTCAACAAGAAGTAGAAGAACTCATGAAATATGTATTCCAAAGCATCATTAAAAGCATAAGAACCTTTGAATTTTGGTTTTGCTAATAATGCTATCTTTTTCATCAAAGTGGAATAATAGCAATATATACCTCGATCTGGGCCATTAACCAGGGCATAGTAGCTTTTACCTATTGGTGGTTCCTAACAAGATGTGCTTTTGACCCAGTAAGATCTTGAGAGACACTACTAATGAGTGCGGATTATCTCAATGAGTAAAAAGCAAACCAAATCTTCTTTTGATAAGCCTGATATATTCCCTCATTTCTTTGACTATGCACTTGTGTTTCTTTTAAATCTTTCATTTCTTCCTCATGATTAACCTCAGTTTCTAACTGTTCTTTTCGCATTTCACTGATGGTATTTATGAGTTCTTCTACTTCTTGTTGAAGACGGATAATTTCTTGATTATAAACTTCAGTCAATGGACCTTCCCTGGGTTCTTTTTCAATATTTGCTTGCTCAGGTATTGCATCAATTTTTACACAGCATTTTGTAGCTCCTGTATCCAATATTGCCCTCAATTGGAATTCCTCACATCTTGGTATCTTGAATTGTACATAGAAATTGTACAATTGATTATTAACTCTTCCTTTCATACCAGCCTTGAGTTCCTCTGTAATGGATAATACATTCTCTATTGTTTCTTTGTTGTTTTGTTTAAAGCAACTAGTCATTCTTTCTGTTTCAGTCAATCGCTCATTTGACTCAACAGACTAAATTTGTGGAACAAAATATGGCTCAAAAATAATTTGAGCTATAGCATTTCCTATATCCACAAAATATTCTTTATGGCATGTATTTACTAGCCCAACATAAATGGTACCTCTGTAGTCATTATCAATGACTCCTGCTAAGACATCAATTCCTTGACTTGCCAGTGAGGATTTCCCTGCTATTCTTCCATATACACCTGATTGTGCTATTTCCATTTTGATTCCTGTTGATAAGCTTTTTCTTTGAAATTATCAGGCTTATCAAAAGAAATCTGATAAATCAAGTGAAGAAAGAAGACATCCTCGTCATTTTAGATCAGTAGAAGAAAGGAGGCTTATAGTAGGAGAAAAGGACCAAGAAGAATTAAATATGATTACAAAAGAATCATATCATAAATTAAAAATGGTAGCATTAGACCATATACATCTTGGTATGGTGATGATCAGAATTCAGATCTTTTAATCATCTTTGCATTGCTACTTCTTGACACACTTTTTCTTTGAAATGGAGGTATTAATATACAGTCTATACTGTATAAATCAAATCCTGCAGCTCCATTTGTTTTTCTTGTATCTTAGCATGTGGAACTATTTTCATGAATTTCACCAACAAGTTTATAAGTCTCACCACGCTTTGCTGGAACTCTGACGATTTTTCTGTTTGTACTTGAGAAGTAATGACAAGAGCTCTGTTAGACGCACGTAATTCCTTTTTATGTTGCTCCACACTGTTTATTTCTTTTAACTGATTAAATTCATTTTTCATGAATGAATCAGTTTTTCGTTGACTAATATTTCATTCTTTGACTATTTGAATAATATAATCAGTCATTTCTTTGATCACATTGTCTTTATCTGCAAATAAAGGAATGGTGACAATGATGGAGAAAATGGCCAACTAAGAGATCATAATGTGGTAGACAGCATCTGACACCACATTACAAGAAAGGAGATGTCTCCTTAATTATATGAACATCTGTCCAAAACTTTAGTACTTTTATTTTGAAACGTCCATTTGGCATTTTTCTGTAATAATAATAATAATATAAATCTTTTATAGAATATTAAAGTACAAATTGCATTTTTACCTAAAATAGCAAAGCATAAAAGATTGTAGTACATAATCATGGTCAGAAAGAAAGAAATCTAATGAAATGCATCGCTGCTGATGAGGCAGGCTCGTCAGAAATAAGATTTCTTATTCTATTAAATTTCATCCCTATATTTATGTGATTATGGTATTCATAAATATACAAATGATATTTAATAGAATAGCATTAAAATAGAGAATTCGATGCGGGCTCATCATGGATCCAAGCCAACCTAATCTTCCAAGAGAAAGGTCAGAGTTGAACTTAAATCACGCAGATCAAACTCAATTCTTGAATTAAAACCAAAGCGAGCAATCATTTTATGACAACCTGAGAGCGACCATTCAAACTTATATTCAACTTGGAATTCAGATTGATCAACCATGTCCCGTTAACTTCGAATCAAATCGAGAAGACCTTCAAGCCAACGGGAACCCTCACTTATACAACGAGATTACCAACATCTTACTACGTGGGTAGGAATCAAGAAAGTTTGAAGTTTTATTGAACTTTTCCTAACATTACTGCAGTGTTCCACTGCAGATTGGTGTTTTACTTCCATTGGTTGCTTTATTAATTGTATTAATTATATGAGTTCCGTTGTCATGAAATATAATACTTGTGCCCTTAATGTTTGTTAGATTGAAGATAGAAATAGCATGGAGTCCACTGCAGGGGAAGTAATTAATAGTTTGGTTTAAAAGGTTGGCTCACTCTCTGGAACCAATCATGTGTTTTTACAAGATAGACAAAAAAAATGTTATTTATTCTTCAAAACTGAAAGATAACTACATATGATATAAAATGTCAACCAAAATCATCAATTCGATATCTGAGAAGAACACTTTAATAGAGTGGAATTGGAATTTGGTATTAAAACGAAGTAAACAGAAGAGAAAAAGAATTCTGAATAGATGATTAAACTAAGAAGAGGCTAAGATCAATACGGATAAATATTATAAAGACGACAAACAACAAAGAAATGGAAAATATAAATAGAATATACGAGCACCTGAATGCAGAAGAAGCCACACAGAAAAGAGGATGCTAACTCTGCAAGCATAGGGTACTCGTGAATTTCGAATATCGGCAACTAAAAGGACCGATTGCAATATCTCTTCATTAATCGCATCGGTGACGCTTTGCCTTTCCAAAATACACAAACGCCATTAGATGTAAACGCAGAAGATGCTTGTAGCTTGCGGGTTGATGTATGTATTATCTATATATGTAGAAACATAAACCCTAGCTTATGAAAGTGATGGACCTTTAACGTGGGGTTGCCAGGCCCATTAGCCCAATGCAAGAAGAGAGTTGTTTCGAGAACCAAGGTGTGAAATACAGGAGCACGTGACCATGTGAATAGGTCTAGTGTAATGGTTATTGAACTTAAAAACAGTTCAGTCTGGATGTGTGTTTTAAATAAAAATCTTGCCCTCTCTCTTGATTACAAAAGATAAGATAAAAAAAAAAAAATCAGATACACGAGATGACCCATTTGAATTTTGAAAGGAAAAGAAAGACTTTGCATTTACAGTTTCTTCACGGGTTAAATATACAGGAAGGAAAGTATTATTTATATTATTTCTTAAGGAAAACGTGTGCGTTTAAGGTTACTGAGCGATATTTGAAAACACGTGAAGCACGTGAATTGCTGAAGAACTGTCATTTATTGTGAATGTAAGAAAACGTGATGAAAAGTATTTGTATTAAAATTATGGGGATCCTTTCGTTGTTTTTTTAACTTGGAGTTTCGCAAGATTTCAAAATTGGCTAGGTATCAAACTGATACTTCCAGAAGAGTAAAAAAAGAGACAAAGCATCAAAGTTAAATTTGATTTCAGAAAACTAAAATATTTATATCTTGGTTAATTTATATTTAAATATTATAAGCATTATTTTTCTTAATGTATCAACTGTAGTTTCTTATTAAAGACTAGTTCTATTAAAATTTTAAAACATAAAAAGCTGGTTAGTCACCAAAATGACAAAAAGTATTTACGCATTCAATTATGGATAGCCAAATATGTTTGTTTTGTATTCATTTTGTAATTAATGAATTAAAGTAGAGACATGACTAGTTTATATACACTTTTTTGTTGACATTAAATCTTGTACGTCTATTAAGTACTTAATTAACGGTCAAGATTTAATATAATATAAAACAAAGAAAAACAATAAACCAAGTTTAATGTTAGTTGATAACTGTAGTTTACATTATCTTTTGGAAGGTATTTTGGTATGTTTTTAGATATTGATTAGATGATTTGTGCATGTTTAGGTTTATAATTATGTTAATGTGATTGTGTGTTTATGTTTTTTAGTGTTTTGTGGTTTACAACATGATATTGAACTTTAATTTTATGCTCTTGAGGTGTTTTGATGTGTTTGTTAGTGTATAAACTTAGATAAAGAACATCAGAAAAGTTTGGAGAAAGCTTGGAGGAAGACTCAGGATCACGATCCTGACATTCCAATCATGATCGTGACAAAAGCAACTTAGATATGGCCAAGATCGTGATAGAAGTTAATTTCATGGGCCTACGATCATGACATAACCTCATTTTCAAGGGCCAAGATCATGGAAGATGTAATGATCTACTTCCATTTCTATTTTTAGAGGGTTGTTTTGGACTTTTTGGCCTGGGTAAAACCTGGTTTTTACCACAAAAGGCAAAAACACTATAAAAGAAAAAGAAATGACCCAATCAAGGAGACTCCATCTTACCAATTAAAGAAAGAGCCAAGGAAGAGAAAGAGAGGAAAAGAGGAGAGAAGAAGAAGAGGGGAGTTGATGCGGTCAACTTCAGCCATCTTTTCCAAGTTAATTTCTCATTTCATCTTTATTTTTATTTCATTTAATGTATGAGATGGATATAAGGATAAAGATTATTTATTTAAGGATGTTCTAAACATCATTTGTGATTTGTTCTTGAATCAATTATAATTTGATTTCTTTTGATGTTAATGTGTTAGGTATTGTGATTGTTTGTCGTTCTTGCATATTTGGGTAACAAATCGAGAGAGTGAACCAACAATATTATGATTAGGTTGGGTAATGAGAGTTAACAACCTAATAGATTACAAAATAATCAAGTCAGTAATTATACAATGAGAAATCATGTGTGAGGACCTAATTGTTTATTAGAGTGCTTAAAAATTAATTGAACTATGGGCTGTTTGCTAATTGAGATATTGCAATGACAGAACATTGGATTCAATTAGTGAATATAATGTTACTCAATAGAGGATAATCAACCCTTTGAAATTTTAGGATTGACACTCATTAACTTAAAAATAATTAAAGTAGCAATTGACGATAGGATAAATCCCATCTTTTCATAATTGTTTAATCTTGTCTTGTCTGATCTTTTGATCATTAAGTGGGTGTGCTTAATTTGATTTCTTTGTGTTAAGTTTAGAATTTCATTTTCAATCGATCCATATTCAATTGCTTAATTTTCTACGCACTTTTATTTTCATGTTAATTACAATTTTTAGATCTTAGACAAAGTTATGATTCAATTCGTTCACTGATTTCTCGTAGGATCGACACCTTAACTACTATGCTTATTACCCGTGAACTTGCAGAACATCGAGGATTTTATAGAATTAAAACTTACTTGGTGTGTTTTTGACACAGTCATCGGGGAATTAGTTTAGAACTTTTTGAATTCCTTTGTTTTAAAGAATTATTACCCTTTCTTGTGATTGTGGTACACAATCACAAGAATTTATGAAAAATATAAAAGAGAAGGAATTTTGGATGCAAGGTAAGAGACACAACAATTTGGATATCACAAGGCAACAATGACGAATCCAAAAAGTTAAATGCCAAGAAGAAAGAGAAAGAACAATGATGGACAAAAAACATTACTAGGAGTAAAGGGCCCTTATGGACTTTATGAGGATAGGGTTCAATGCCTATCGTAGAGGAATTATACGACCCCCATTGCAAGTGAAATATAATTTGTTTAAAGAGATGATGAACAATAGTTGTCTTTGGACATCAGAACGAACTTGACAGTGGTTAACTTTCTTGGATTTAGAAGGAATGATTGCGGTAGATTCAGTGACAACATTGCAAGCTAAAATTGACAACCTCATTAAGGAATTGAATAGTCTGACATCCATCTCTTTCTCTCCATTCAAAGTAATTTAGCAAGGATGTGACCTATGTGGACGAGAGAGTCATATTACAATTGATTGCTTCCTAGTGGAAAATGTAGATCAATTTAACTTTAATGAAACACAATTTGGTTGGGATTATCCTTATTTGAACACGCACAATCCGGGGTGGCAAAACCACCTAAATTTCTTTTGCCTTAACAAACCAAGGACTCAAATGGAAAATCAAGACCTATTAGGATTTCAGTAAGATGAGTCCAGTTCATGAGATTCAAAATTGGATAAGATCATGGTCAAGCTTATAAGGATGGATGAGGCCTAAAAGAGACTGAAAGGGAAGTTTAAACAAGTAATGAAAGATCATATCTCTTCTATTCACAACCTAGAGGTTCACATGGGCCATCTTTCTAATGAATTATGTAAGAGAAGTGTTGGAAAACTTTCTGAGCAACATGGAAGTAAATCCAAGAGAGAAATGTAAGGTAATCACACTTAGGAGTGGGGAAAGAGCTTGAAGAACCAACGAAAAGACAACCTGAGACCCACCTTGTAGAAGACCAAGAGAAAAGGAAAAGGATGAAGAAAAAAATGAGGACCCTTCCTATACTCCCCCTCAACCTTACTCACCAAAATATCATTCCTACAAAGACTTCAGCAGAACAAATTGGATGTACCATTCGCAAGGTTCGTGGAAAAGCTAAAGAAATGGAAAATTTACTTATCTTTTATGGAATAGTTGAAACACAGGCCCAAGTATGTGAGGTTCTTTAAAGACATATTACTAACCATATGCCTTCAAAGTTGAAAGATCCAAAGAACTTTACGATACCCTGTGTAGTTGGTAATTTAGAGATTTCGAAATATTTATGCGACTTGGACGCAAGTATAAACCTTATGCCTTTATCAAATTTTAAGAAACTAGGGCTAAGAGATGTGAAGCCAACATCTATGTGTATTCATTTAGCGACTAATTAATAAAGAAATCGTTAGGCTTGGTAGAGAATGTACCTATAAAAATGAAAAATTTTACAATTCCTGTGGATTTTGTCGTGCTAGACTTTGAAATGGACCAAAATTGCCTAGTAGTTCTTGGTTTAACATTTTTAAACACCGAAAAAGTTTTGGTAGATGTCTATGAAGACACCCTCATCCTTCATATTGGAGATCAACAAGTGAAATTAAACATAAATAAGGAATTAAACAATCTGAAGGAGGGTAGCTCATTTATGAGAATTGATGAAGTCGAATCTTTAAAGGAGCAAGAGGAAGAAGAGAAGATGACAGCGAAGATTGAGTTTAAAGAATATAAGGAGGTCTCTGTTTAAGAAGTTGAAGAAGAAGAGAATGAAGAATAGAGGAGAGGATATAAGACATATAGGTTGAAGAAGATAGGAAAGTCTATGTTCATGAAGTGAAAGAAGAAGAGGAGACGGGGGTGACTGAGGAAGAACAAGAATAGGTCACCCTCTTACAGGACAAAACTGATGGATTCAGTAGAAGATTTATGGAGTTTTTTTCATTCCCTATTTTATTGATAGTTTGTTAGTAAAAAGGACATTACTGAAATTAATTGGTTTTATTAATTTTATCATTATTTTCCTTTTGATTATCTTACAATTTGTAGCTTATTTATAGGCTACAAAAATGAAATTAGGCAATACAGGTGGAAGCAAGCCACTCTTAATTGACCCAGGTTGAGTGTGGAAGGAAGACAACGTCAAGCTAATGATGTTAACTAAGCGCTACTTGGGAGGCAACCTAATAATTAGAATAAGTTTTATTTTTATTTTTATTTTTGTTTTATTATTGTTTTGTCATTTTTATCTTTTTGGGGGTGAATTGTTGGAACTTCATGTTTGGAAGTATCTCTAAATTCCTTCACCAGCACCATCACTACCTCAATTGCCATGACAGGTTAATGCTCTAACCTTTATCTTTTGCTTTTGTTTTTATGTCTTCTTGTCATTTTGTTTTATTCGCCCCTTACATGTTTGTTCTTCTCACATTTGTGTTGTCCAAGTGTGGGGAGGTTTGCATTTGTCATCATGAATATGAATTTTTGCATGCCATGTTGTTAGTTTTTATTTAGGTTGACATTGTGTTAATTGTGTCAATGGTTATGACTTGATGAAATTATTTTAGCTCCGAACATAGTCTTTCAAGTTGTAAAATCTTAGTAGCTTGTGAAAGTTATGTTCTAAATATCTTTGGTTGAATATGCATGTTAATTAGGATATGACGTTAGTTCGTTCACCTTAGGAAATTTGTTATAAACATTGATAATTTTAGGCCAATTAAATAAATAGCATCGTTAGTATCTTTTTATGAGGATTATTAGCTAAAGAAATGAGGTAGATGATATAAAATGTGAAAAATGTGTATCGTTAACAAATAACTATTATGCTAGCCTTCGGGTTATGAATAAAGTTAGTAACCAATTGAGAATGTGATCTAACTGAGTAACTATGAGACATTCATCACAAATGTTTGCCTTCGTGTCAAAAGGCTATAATGATATTCCAACCAAGCATATAAACAAAGCATGACCTAGTTGAGTAACCGAGGGACATTTATTACAAATGTTTGTCGTTGTGTTAAAAGACTAGGACGATGTTAAAGAAAATGAACAAAAATAACATTTTGATAAATAAATCCTACCAATCTTTGTGAATAACATGATTTTTCATGAAAAGTTACTTAGGGATAGTTACAATTTCAATTGACTAACTAATTATTAATGTGTGTGTGCAAGGGTTAACAATGAGTGAATATGACATTAAGGTCTTGATTACAATGCATGTTTAATACAAAATGCTTAGCCACAAATTGGATAAGTCAATAAGTTGGAACAACATGAAGAATTGTGTTTGAGGATAAATTATTTTTGTGAAGTTAGATGCCATTGTATCATTATTGCATATGCATGAATGTATATGTTATTGTTTAGTGCATTAGAATTTGTATTTGTTTTGTTTTTTCTTGAGGACAAGCAAAGTTTCAGTGTGGAGATGTTGATAGTTGTAGTTTACATTATGTTTTGGTAAGTGTTTTAGTGTGTTTTTAGGTGTTGATTAGATGATTTGTGCATGTTTAGGTTTAGAATTAGGTTAATGTGATTGTGTGTTTATGTTTTTTAGTGTTTTGTGGTTTAGATCATGATATTGAAACTTAATTTTGTGTGCTTGAGGTGTTTTAATGTCTTTGTAAGTGTATGAACTCAGATGAAGAAGATCAAAGAAGTTTGGAGAAAGCTTGAAGGAAGAACCAGGGTCACGATCGTGACATTCCAGTCATAATCGTGATAGAAGTAACCTAGATGTGATCATGACTGAATGGGCCACGATCATGACATAAGCCAATTTCATGGGTCACGATCATGACATAAGCCAATTTCAAGGGCCATGATTATGGCAGACACTAGGATCTGCTTCTATTTATATTTTTGAAGGGTCGTTTTGGACTTTTTTGGCTTAAGTAAAACCTAGTTTTTACCATAAAAGACAAAAACACTATAGAAGAAAGAAGAAATGACCTAATAAAGGAGCCTCCATCTTACCAATTAAAGAAAGAGGTAAGGAAGAGAGAGAGGAAAAGAGGAGAGAAGAAAAATAGGGGAGCTATTGCAGTCACCTTTAGCCATCCTTTCCAAGTTTTTTTCTCATTTCATCTTTATGTTTATTTCATTTAATGTATAAGATGGATATAAGGATTATGACTATTTGTTTAAGGATTTTCTAAACTTCAATTGGGATTTGTTCTTGAATTATTTGTGATTTGATTTCTTTTGATGTTAATGTGTTAGGTATTGTGATTTTTTTGGGTCATTTTTACATACCTTGGTAACAAATTGAGAGAGTGAATTGATAATAATATGATTAGGTTGGGTAATGAGAGTTAACAACATAACAAATCACAAAAATGACAATATATTTTGTCATCTATATTATTTTGACATATCTCTAAAACTTTATTACCGAATCCTCAACAAGGATTATAGCAAACTAACATAATGGGCAAACAATTTTATGTTTTACTTTGAGAACTCTTCTCAAACATATCATATGTTCAAGAACTTGGATTCACCAACTTAGTATCAACTATATTAAATAAGGTAAATTTCACTAAGAATAAAATATAAATGCGAGAAAAGCAAGTAATCAATTATATGTTGTGACTACTAAATAAGATTAGGACTTTAATCATGCATTTGGTTACTCCCACTATTTTAATCGAAATAATAGCCTTCACTACTATTCATAAAGATTATTATAATCTTTTGGGTGGGTAGGATCCCATTCAGATATAGTTAATCTTGAGTTTGCTCAATAAACTAACTAGACCTAAATTAGGTAGATAACAATTTTATCAATCACATCTCATATGACTTCTAAATCTATTAGGTGACAATTCTTGTAAAAAAATATTGTATATGTTATTCCTAACCATGCCTCTAAATTCATGTGATCATAAGTTTGCTCTTTCAAATTATACAAATTTAGTTAAGTAGAATCTACTGTCATAAGACTAAATATGTTTGAGTTAAAGAGACTTTGAGTTTGCTCAACAAATCTACTGTAAACAAAATTCTAGTTTATTCTTATAACAATGGAAGGCAATAATCACGTGTCAACGTGTACTTAACATTTTAACAAGGCATTTTAACATCATACGTCTCATCAAACACAAAATTCCATGAAAAATATCACATATATAAAACATACAATTTAACATACATCCAATATATATATTAACCATATAAATAAAATATGCAACTTATGAACTCTTAATCAAATTATATGTATAAAACGTCAACCTTCGTTTGATTCTAGTCATTGATCTTTATAATCTAAAATAGTATTCCCAAGTCTTTAGAAAAATCAAATTACGTTAAACTCATTGCTTTCTAAATGTAAAAAATTCCTATTCCAAATAGAAATTTAATTTGATTCGAAAACAATTTTCAAATTTAATTGGAAACTAGTTCTAATTATCTTGATTCCTTTAAACAAAATTTAATTGAAAA
The DNA here is from genome assembly GCA_025504915.1 of Erythroxylum reticulatum. Lineage (NCBI taxonomy): Eukaryota > Viridiplantae > Streptophyta > Magnoliopsida > Malpighiales > Erythroxylaceae > Erythroxylum > Erythroxylum reticulatum. The sequence goes on along the minus strand of JANSVA010000007.1, from coordinate 15,545,075 downwards.
CAATTTCCAACAGATTATGCTACTTATTATAATTTAGAAAAACTCATTTTAAAAAATCATATAAGTAACATTTTCTAATCCAATTATAAAATAATTCTAATCTCATTAGAAATTATTTTTCCTTAATTAGAAAACTATTTACTAATATTAAAAGGAAACTATTTTCAAAATTAAATAAAACACTTTCAAATTTAATTAAGATAGTCATTTAATTGATATATTTAGAGATTGATTTCTTAATTAATTAGAAAATATTTCTTTAATAAATTAGAAAACTATTTTCAAAAAATATTAAAGAAAGCATAATTTTCTTAATTAATAAATGAAAACACTTTTCAAAACTAAACCAAGAAAAATACTTTTTCTTAAATCAAGAAATTTATTATTCATAAATAAAGAAACAATTCCTAAATATATTTAATAATAATTCTCTAAACAAATAAAGTTATAAATTTAATTTATCTCAATCAAATTAAAATAAATAAATTCAACTAAGAAACAACTTTCTTAATTATTTAAGAAAATACTTTTCTTAATATTAAGGAGTCCAATTAATTTAATTTCAATCTAATTTGAACTAATTAATTTTAATTTTAGAAACTACTTTTCTAAAACTAATTAGGAATCAATATAATTATTAATCTTAATCATATTAAGAAATAATTACCTTAATTTTGGAATTTAATTGGATAATTAATTTAATTTAATAATTCAACTCACGAAAAATTTAAACTAAATTTCAAAAGAATCATAACAAAATTAGCCTATGAAAATAATTTTCAAAAATTAGAAAACACTTTTCAAATTTATTAGAAATTTAAACCTACTTTATCTTAATTAAGCTAATTTAATTTGAATTAAGTTCCTTAAAACATAAAAATCTAGTTAAAAGGGAAAAGGAACAGCTTTTTTTGTTGTAACTGGCTACCGCACTTCGCACACTATCATTCAGCCAAAAAAGGCAACCACAAGCAAACCCATGAATTTTCCAGAACCAACAACTCCTTCGACCTGAGTTTGTGCGTGATGTAAACGCTGCCACTGGCTTTATCGCCAGGTGACGCGTTAATGAGACCAGAGAGAAGCAACTCACGAGCGTTGTTAGCGGCTCATTAACGCCCAACCAACAAATGCATAACACGCACACAACTTTTATGCTTTCCATAAAATTTCAAGAATCAACATTCAAACTGCAAATCTAGATTTGCAAACACGCCTAATCACTTTACCAATTTTTCAGAAACAAAACATAAAAGGCTTAATATGATTTTAGGCAGTCACAAGTAAACCAGTATAGGTTCTTATTTGAAAACAAAAACTCATATTTGCAGAAAAACTAGAACAACAGATGCGAAACCCAGAATGCACATAAGAGAAAATAGACATAGGCAATGAGTTTCTCAAACCCAGTTTTGACAAATGTGCAAACACCACAAACAAAAACAAACACATTTTACAACTATTTGCTAATTTTCTACTAGAATTCTTGGTTTGTAGGTCTCTTATTTTTAGAAATCGGAACTACCACAAAACAAAATAACCAAAATCCAGATTCAATTTTCAGATCAAAAGCAAATAGCAGCTGTGAAAACATGGCGTAAAGAGAATTTTCAAAAATACAATAATCTGAATAAAGGACATGAACAAATCATGAAGAATCAAATTAGATATGATTTTTTCAATTCCAAATTTTCAATCAACAATAATCACACATGTTTTAAACAAATTATTAAGTCGACTCTGATACTGCTGTTGGGAAACTGAGCTAGGATCCAATCCTAGCTGCAATGGAATAATCACAACACTTTTTTGTATTTTTGATTTCTCAAAAATCAATATCTCTTTAATTCTATAAAATGATTAACGAAATCTTTCATAATTTACTTTCGAGTTAGAAACTTTGATTTTTTTCCTTCCTTTTTTTCTTAGATGTGACTCAGAAAATAAAATAGATGAATAAATAAAAAATCCAAAGGAGGTTCATAACTGGGGGTAAAGAGAACTAAGTAAAGGTAATTTTGAAATGTGGATCCTTTTGGTTCGTTTGATTCTTGCTCGAGCAAGATGATGAAAAATTATCATGTCTGGTTCCTTTGGATGACGAATCTATAAGGAATTTACCTATCCCAATAACAAAAAAACCTAACTTCAATGATCCTGTATTAAGAATTCTAGTTATTTATAAAGTTGAATATTTGTATAGTTTTTACTATAAATTTGATTCTAATTTTTATATTTTATTAGAATTGAATGAAAATGAATAATTTAATTAATGAAATAATTGGATAACCCCTCACATGTGAAATTATAGAAGATCCCCTTTTAGATCAAACAATTCCATCGAATTGAGTATAATTGTATATGTGATAGCATCTACTATACTAGGAATATCAATTAACCCGATTATTGAAATTGCTTAAGATACCCTTTTTTAGCTTCTAGAATCTATTTCTTAATACATGAATCATAAAAAAGTGTGAATAATAATTCGTACCTTATTCTGAAGCTTGATCATGTTTTTGTCGTATCTCTCAAATTGTTTTCGAAATCAATTCATTTTAACCACCATAGCTACATAAGCGTCTGACCTCTAATGGTATTCACATAATGAGTTAAGAGAATTATGTAACTCTTATTGAGAGGGTTAAGCAAAAAGTGTTAGCTCTATTAGAGCTTAAGCCTATTTATAATAGATTTTGAATGTTTTAGTAATTTAACTAAAATTAAATTCTAATTTCAATTAAAATTTAATTAGAATTATAAATAGTTCTAACTGAATACCAATTATTCCAAAATTAGATTAAATATCTCACATTAATCTTTATTTATTAAATATTTTATATTTAATCATAAAGTTTGTCAAACTTTACAATAAGTCTAACCTGATTAAAATAACTTTGCTCTTTTCAACCCATTCTATATTTGAGATCCATTAGGTTCTCAAATATGTTGGCAATGATTATAAATTATAATTATACTTTTTTAAATTTATCTTTAATTCTCCAATTAAACAATTTATAATCGTATATTAAGATAGGCATCTAACAACGCATCATGACTACTTAAATATTTAGGAATGTCAAAGTGGATTTGACTAACCTTTATGTGCATGATTATTTCATATAGTTCAATCCTTTTATCATACAATGTTCTAATTCGACATAGAGCATGAAATTAATGTTTACTCTATTTTGAGTTCAATCATATTAGTTCTCTGTCATTAACTATCAATTCAATTAATGCATTTGTAAGCTATTTATAAAACTTCATTCTACCTTAACCAAGGATTTCCTAAATCAATATTAATTGAGAAAAACATAACATTCTCCCTAATTACTTTAGGGTGATGAATCTTATCTTAATCACACAACTACCTCGATATAGTTTATGCTACATCCAATGACTACTGCTTGAACCACCCTGATTAAATAGATTATAAGTAGTATCAAAACATAGCAATCCCCATATAAGATAACTTTGGAGACCTCAAGTCAAATGGTCACTTTTACGATCATCACAATGAGAATTCCATAGACATACAAGTAATGTTCCAAGTGGATTTTGTATGTCGAGTCTGTTCAATGAACTTATTCTCTAATAAGCACCTGCATGTTTTTTAAATATGTCCATACTTTGGTCTTTGAGATCGATTACTTCCTTTATAAGGAAATACAAAATGTATGCTAATCTTTTTACATTTTGTTAATGTTCAGTCTTAATAGAACAATGACTAGGAACGTGTAAGAATAATACATAAATGGAATATGAATCTGATAATTATAATTTTACTATAATTTCATTTGCAATGTACAATTATCCTATGGACTTTATCATATATATCTAAATATGTACAAGATAAAGAATGTCTTTAAATAATTGTTGCTAAACTTTAATCAAAGCGACTAGCTGTAGGGTATAAACCAACAAGAAAAAAACTACATAAAATTTTGCAACTCTAGAAAAGAAGTGAAGGAAATCTACCTTATATACATATAGATATGTGAGGTGATTGGAACAAAAAAATTGCAGCATGACATATAGAGCCAATTGGGGTTTCTAAGCTACAATTAACACAAGCAATATGCACAGGGTAAGAGGATATCATAAGAAGAATCAATTGCATAAAAAAGAGGAAGAATACTTTAGAAGATTTCATGATTGCACAGCTGCAAATCCATGTGAATTTAGAAGACAAATATCAAGACGAAAAGGAAGAAAGAAGTAGAACAAAAATAAGGGACGAGAGGAAACCGGTGAAAACTAGGGATTTTTGGGTAGAATTGCTATTAGGTAGAGACGAGAAGAAGACCTACTGAAATGATTATGAAAAGAGTCACACCCATGTGAGAAAAATTGGAGAGATGAAGTAAAATGAGTAGGAATGTCAATTTTAAGCCGTTGCTTGACACGATTTTGCCCCAGATTGACCAGGTCATGAGCCAAATTGTTCTGCTCGACAGGCCTGTATTAATCTGTAACTCAATTAGCAAACATTAACAACCATTGCATCAAACAAATGTTACAACTTTAAAATTTTAGGTCTCATATTTAATATCTATCACATTTTGTAACTTGCTTAATTTACCTATATAACTTCAACTTTTCTTTATTCAAAGAAAAATTTTTTGAAGCCTTTTTTTAACAAGGACGTTGTTAGCTTTTACTTTTTACCTTAAACAAGTGAAATATTAAAAAAGGAAAAATAATAATAATGGAAAGGAACACATAATTCTCAATGAATTAAGGTGAACATTTTTTCATTCATTTGTCTCTATCAGATTGTTGAATAAGGCAACATGAAAACAATATCCAGTATCAAACTTGACGACTTGCTATGGCTGCAGTTGACAGGTGCCTATTAGCAATATTCTATAGCAATCAAAGAAACTAGGATAGTTATATTCATAAGAAACACAAGTCGACTAGTGCAGGTAAAGTTTGCACCATTGTATAGCTTGGAACTTCCTTTTGTTTTCTACGTTGAAACACCCTAACACCTCTTATAAACAAATTTCCTCAATTTATCTCTTTTGTTTACGTGAAAAATGGTGATCAAACACCTTAAAAACCAATTTTAAAGATAACGAGTTGTGGAGATCGATTTGCCAATGGTAGGGATCGAACTAGCTATTATAAGCTTTAGAGTCTTCTTAAGAGTTAAGAAAAATTTTAGTGACTTTACATGGTCTCTTGAACTAGTTTTTATGATATTCCCATCATAAATTATAATCAAAATACCAAACAATAGTTGATGGTGGCATAAACTAAACCTAAAATTTCTTTCACTCAATTTTATCTTGTTTGAGTTTAATATCAACTCTTGATATCTTCTTATAAATTGTGTAAATTTTCTTTTTATCATTTTATATTATGTTGAATAACCTAAATCCAACATTTCCAATTAAAGGTTCCGTCCAAAATATTGAAATACTTAATGGTGACAAAAAAAAAAAAAAAAGAATGAATTTGCGTGAAAATATATGTCATTCATTTATCTCTGTCATTTTGTCCAAGGCAGCAGGAAAGCAATATCCAGTATCCAGTTTGACGTGCTCTTGCTATGGTTGGAGTTGAAAAGTGCCTATGAGCAATATGGACTTCTATAGCATCAGAGAGACTTGGAAAGTTGTATTCAAAAGAAACACAGCCCGGCAGATTCTGGTAAAGCCTATCATTTTCTCTCGTTCTTAGCATAGAATCTGAGAACCACGTAGAAGAAAAGTCGGTAGAGAACTCCCCAAGCTAGCAAAATGGCAATATCATACCAAACATTCTCAATGTCAATGCCCATCGATGTTATAACATCTTCTCCGATCAACAAGCAGTCTGGTCTGAGCAAAGAAGGTGTTTGGCTATGCAATTTGCTGATCGTCACGTTTCCAAGAGGGCCAGGGGAGAGGTCTTCAGGATGTCCCGAGTAGCATCTTGTGCCTTTGAACTCATTCGTTAGCATTGCTTCAAATGGATATTTGATTGCAGAGATGTAATGGAGCCATCTCCAGTAAACTGGTATCTGGGTTCGCTTAAGGAAGAACCCGCAAGTGAGGAAGAAAAGAGCAGTTGTGGCAATCACCACTGCGTACCCTGTAATGTAGCTAGGCACCAGTGCGCTGACTAGCATCACATAGGCGTTAGTAGTAATAAGAGAAGCATATAGGATCATCCAAAAATTGAAGAGATTGCTCCTGAGATGAAGTGCAAATCTAGTAATGGCTGCGAATGTGAAACCTTGGATAGCGAAAAATGGAAGGTAAACTATCAGTGAAGAGATCACATAAGAAGAAGCACGATATGCATTGTGCGAAGTTTCCCTGATGAAGATGAACCTTTCCTGGATAAACGTTGGGACAGCATCATTGGAGGAAAAGAAAACCAAACAAACCGCAAAGATGTAGAAATTGAGAATCCTGTTGATGGTCTTGAATGATCCATCGCCAAGGTTCTTGAAAAGTGAGGATAGAATGAGTGCCATAACAGTTAGTACAATCTCTCTGGAGAGGAAAAGCTCAGGAGTGCGAACCACATTTAGTGCTGTGCGCCAGGACAGGACGGCAACCTCTCGGAGCCACGGATTGGCGAACTTAGGACCATGTGCTGGCTCGTCCAGAACTTCTTCTTCCTCCAATTCAAAATCTTCATAAGAAGGGAGGTTTGATTCTGATGACGAGCTGTAAATTACTGGAGTTTTGGGGCGATTAGGGACACGTTGAGGTGGTGAATACCGGCTTGAAGCTAGGCTTCTAACTCCAGAAGCAGGTGTTTTAGCTGGCGTCCTTGCTGGAGTTCTTGCTGGAGTCCATGATGGCGCTTGGCGAGGAGTTCCTGTTACACCATGGTAGAGCCAGACAGAAAAGTCTTTGTAGAAATGAGAAGCCAAGCGAGGATTGTAGGCACCAGCACTGCGCATGTTCATTGGTGTCCGCATAGTCCTGCGGTCGAGTGAGTTGTCGAATTCCTCTTCCTCATCCTCGTTGTAACTATAATCCGTACGGCCAGAGCCAGAGTTAGTTCGACCTCGAGGAGTCATGCTTCCTATGAATGAGAATGCTTGACTTCTGAGGCTGATGGCACTCTTCAATGATTCAGGAGTCTTATGACGAGGAGTTCGTGGCGTCTTTGGTGTTTTTGGAATTGGTGTCCTAGCAACATCATCCGGTTTGATGCCATCTCGTTGATACAACACTAGGGGTTCAAGTCCTACCGTGGACTCATCATATTCTTTAATCAGGTCCAGGAGATACTCGAGACTGTTTTCACCCTCCGGAACTGGCCTTCCGAATCCTGCGAGATAAGCTTGAAGGCCAGTTGGGCCGCCCATATATACGAGTCTGCCTCTGTTCATAGATTTTGATGAATAGGTGTGCTTCAAGTCAATGCTTCTCATAATCAGAATCAGACTGTAAGCATATTAGCTTATACTCTATTCTAAAACTTACCTTGCAAGGACTGTGATTCTGTCCAAGAGCATCTGAATCCTAAAAGAAGGCTGATGGATTGTCATCAACACAATACTACCTCCCTTGGCAATTTCCTTAACCTTTTCAACCACACTGTAAGCACTTGTAGAATCAAGACCTGTGGTTGGTTCATCAAGGAAAAGCAGTGACGGCTTATGGATTATATCAGTTCCTATGGACACCCTTCTTCGCTCGCCTCCGGACACTCCTCTCCTTCCTTCATCACCGATATAGGTATGCATGGCACTCTGCAACAGTCAGCCAATAATCCTCTGTTTAGTGGGTATATGCTTATGTGATTTTCTTTCTTAAGAAAGATAGAGCAACATGCCAAGAAAATGGATATATACCGCTAAGCCTAGCTGATCAAGAAGCTCATAGACTCTCTTTTTCTTTTCATCCCTTGAAATGGAAGGAGGAAGCCTAACTTCAGCCGCAAACAACAAAGTCTCAAAGACAGTTAACATGGGAAAGAGCTGGTCATCTTGCATCACATACGATGAAATCATCTTCATGTAGCTCGTAGTAACCTGCAGGAAGGACAGTGCTTGCATATAACATTTAAACACGCTATCTTACTGTCTAATATATACACATATCAAATGTTTCGAAAGTACTATTTTAGGAGGTACTTCGTCAACCTGTTTTCCGTCGATCCTGACAGATCCTTCAAGACTACCTTGTGCAATTCGACCAGCCAGAGCATCAAGAAAAGTGGACTTCCCAGCTCCACTAGGTCCCATGATGGCCATAATCTCACCCCTCATAGCCTGACCAGAGATATCATTGAGAAGATAAGCTTCTTTCTTCACCCACTCACCATCTTTCTTTATCTTCTTAATCACACTGTATGATATGTTTTTGAACTCGAGGCCTCGCCCGGGAAACGTCTTCCGAGTCCCAGTTGTCACGCCATTTTTACTAGCCTGACCTGACTTCTCCATGTCCATTAGACTCTCAAGGCTTCTGTTCGCTGCACCCTTATGACCTGGTTTCACCATTGCGATGAAGAATTATCGATCCGAGTTCACTAGTCTTTTCCAAAGATGGGTTGAAGACAGTTTCTAAGAAGTTAAGGTGGTGAGTGAAATATGTTATGGGGAACAGGTGAAGTAGAGACAAAAAGTTCGTGATGTTTAAACTGAAAGAAAATTACGTGTTCGGACAGTTCAAGATGAACAAACAATTATGAAGCGGCAAATTTCTGGCTCTGTCATTTGGCTCCATTGATTTTGTGATTGATATACATTGTAAGTACCGAAAAGTTATGTAGCTGTCGCGATGTTCCAGTATGAATAATCCATGAAGTGAAGACATGTATTTCCCTAGTCGTTGTCGTCAGATGTTTTTAAGTGCGTAACGTGGTGCTGGCATTCTCAAAACGAGCCTCTAAGTATATTCGTCACTTGGTAAGCATTGGGTCCGGGTGATTGGAAACAAGGGAAAAAAATCTGAAGTTTCCCTCAATACCAAAATAAGAGCCTAAAATATTAGGGTATCTTCTTGTAATAAAATATTAAGAGGCTTTGGACAGTGCTAGTAGACAAGGAATTGTTATGGATGACAAGGATGCATAGTTAAATCTTAAAGAGAGAAATCATTCTCCAGTGAAGTTATTCTTGGTTCATTACTCAATTATTGAAGATGAGAAGCAGAGGGCAGTATAAGATGTAATGTAGGGGATGACAACTTAGGATTTTTATAGTATGATAGATAGACAGGTCTATCAAAGTAAAAAAGATAATGTTAGAGGAAATTAAGGAGGATAATACTCGGTCAGATTTTTACCAAGAGAAAATCTCTCCCTATACTTAGAATTCTGATTTCATATAACTTCCGTTTGGCTAAACTTGTATATACATAAAATTTGTAGTATCAATTTTGTATGCAAAAAGGCTTGTAATATGCAATCTGTGTAAGATATAGAATACATATTCTTTCTACAACATTATCATGGTATCATCATAGCCATTCTAATTTTTTTTTAGTTTTGCTTCTTTTGCTTACCTTAAATTCTTTTGAGAATTTTCTTGGGGCTATCCTCACTATAACAAACTAGACAATAGGCTATGAATAAAATTGTAACCAATGTGCTCAAAAACATTGTCTATAGTTATTTGTGATGTTTTATTTTCATCATATGAAGCGTCGCTAATGCCCTCTAGCAAAAAATTATAGGTGACATATTAAAAAATTATAGATAAAAAGTATTAGCTACAAAAATGTTTGGGCAACTAAAGCACTACAAATATGTAGCCAAACATCGAGTATAAGTCAACTATTGGCTATAAAAAATTTAATGGTAAATGATTGCCAACCAAACGAAAATGTAACAAAAAATTATTGGCTATGTTTTGTGTATTCACAGCTATATAGTTTTTTCTATGCTTTTTAGTTTCAAATAGATATATTTTTTGCTACATTTTTTCAATTTTGTTTGTAAAAGTTTTTAACTATGTTTTCTTAGTTTCATAAGTAAAGTCTTTTAACTACAAATATGTAAAAACTTTGTCAAACATTATTTGCAATTTTTTTTACATAATACATAATATTGAGCAATTTGCAACATTGTGTTTATAATGCGAATTATTTGGTTATTATCAAATTAAAAAGTAAGGAAATATTATGAATTTAAAGCGTCGACATTTCATTTATAAAGTAAAATTATATTAACATCATAAAATTTTACCAAAAAAAAGTAATATAACATTGGAAGATGATCCTTTGTTCTTATACAAAATATTAATAGAAGTTTAAACAATCCCTATAAACAAAACAATACAGAGAAAAAACTTATCAAATTGTAATATGTATAGACATACTGGCAAACATACTCAATTTATGACACCGTTTGAGTATAACTAAATGACTATCAAGTATTGTCCAAGTCCATAAATCTGTAACAAACAACAAGGTTAGTTAAATAAACTAAAATTATTGCGAGATAATTGATACACTAATTATTTGGTTTAAATTAAGGCAAATATCACAACTTTACCATTCACAATGTGAGCACTAATTAGTTGCATCTTTATTGACTTTGTAATTTGAGAAAATATTAAAATTAAATTATAGTATACATAGGTAGTAATGGACTAAAGCTATAATATAGAATTAATACCTTTCACTTTTGTCTTTATTTCCATCATAATTTAAACCAAGTAACCTTTTGAATAACCTATCATGTTTTCCTAATTTAGCTCGAGTTTCTTCTCCCCTAATTCCTTTAGAATGTAATGCAACCATAAGCTTGTTGTTTCCTCTTAAAGATGTTCAATGATTGTCGTATATGTAGAGGTTGAAACATTTAGCTTAAGGCCATAGCCAAGGCCTTTATCATAACTTGAATGAGTATCAAGTACAATATCACAAATCTCATCCACACAGGGTTCATTCCCTTAAATTTAGATTTCTTATTCATCTCTTGCATCTTATTCTAAGATAAAGCAGAAAAACAATATTCAATCCACATACTACTACTACATTAATAAATAATAAAAAATATTGAACAAACTTTTATACTTACATAGTTGTTTTCTGCTTCTTGTGACATTAATCCTTTACCTTCCTTATTATGAGTGACTTTATATAGTGTAATCCTATCACACTCTTGCCTATCTAGTTACTTCTTACTCTATTTTATGAAATAAAAAATCAAGCTATAATAAATAACTTAACGGTTATTTATTTAAGTACAGCTTACAAATATCAATATGAAATATTTATTTTGATAAACTAAAATGATTTACCCTTTCCTTATTATAATTTTCCTAAAATAAAAAAAACATAGCTTAGTTTTTAATTCATGTAATAAGATTAATGCAAGCAAATGTGAAAGAAAAAAATCAGACACGAACATTGGGTCAAACTAATACTCACACAAACTATTCCAATTTTATTCAAACATTCATTTGGGAACATGGCTTTGTGCCTTTGTATGGAAAGAAAAGACATATAATATTTAAACACCTTGAAACGATGATATTTGGTCCTTTGGTTCAATATTAAAGTAATACAATTTGAAACATTTGACTTCTTAATATACATAATATTCAATTTTAACTGTGAACAATAAGTAAAATTGTAATTAATTCAAATTTAATTGTGAAAAATATTGTAATTTATCTCAAATTTATTGAAACAATGTTGCATAAAGTTAAGAGTTTGTATAGTTATTGTAACTTTTTCTAATGCATTTTCAAGTGACTTGTCTTCCTCTAAGTCCTTAACATGTTTCATACAAAGTAGTTCTGTTCTTATAATAATTGCTAACTCACTTGACAATTTTGTAGATTGGTTCTTATGTACTATAAAGCCCCAAATTATACCCTAGTTAAAATGTTACTTGTTCATGAAAGTACACGTGTGATAGGTGTTAAAATTGAGATATGATTTAAATGTGAATTACATATGTCTAGAATTTTGGTCTAATGGATTATACTTAGTGATTTGGAATTAATAGCCACCATTAGAGAATTGAGGTATTAAAATGTACATTTGGATTAGCAAAATTGTCAAGAGGTAAGTCATGTTGGTACATGAAAAATTAGAACGACTAAGCTTGTGAGTTAATGAAATTTGGTATAGCTAATGCATTTACATTTGGTAACATTGGTTGAGTGACAAATGGCCTGATTAAATTGTGGCATTTAGCAGAATTCATTAAGTGACAAATGGCTTAATGAAAATTTGACAATTGGTAGCTTAAATGCAGGACACATGTGATACATACAAAAGAGACATATGCCTTGTGGTGAGAGTGACACCTAGCATCAAATGAGTCCAACTAGGGTAGAAGTGTCTCTACTGGTTATTCTCAAAACTATCCCTCTCCTTTAGCTTTGAAATTGTGCTACAAATCTGTGCATTACCACTTCAAATTCTTAGCCAAATATTGCATCAAGGAAGTTGGATCTTGTTATCTTCTATGTTTTCTTCTTGGTGCTACGATAACTTAATTTCACATTGATTTTGAGGTTGTGTTTTGGTTACTTAGAAGGGTTGGTATAGCTGGCTCTTTGGAGTTGAAAATTTGAAGTTAAGAAGTTAAGGAAATTCTAAACTTGATAGTATGTATTATTGCAAGTTCTGTGATGATTGAATTAGAATGGAATATGTGTTGAATTGATAATACAATGAGATCTGGAATATGATACTTGTTTGATGGGTTTTGCCATAGATTTTGTTGCATGATAGACAATGGTTTGTGAGCTAATAAATGAGTGATTTTGAGTTGAAATTGGATATGAAATCGATGAGGAGTTGACATGTAATTGAGGTATATTTGAAGCATGATTTATGGATTGTCATGTTGGTCTTTTGGAATTTGGAAAAAAGAAGTTTGGATCTAGAATTTACAGGATAATAGTTAGGCCACGATCATGGCACTCATCCCATGATCATGGGTAAATGCATTAGCTTCTATCACAATCGTGGGAATGTACCCCGCGATCGTGGGCAAGGCCTTAACATGGTAATATTTATTTTATGTAATTGTTAAACCATAGTAGGATAATATACCTTACATTGGTATAATTGGAATTAATTAAGGCTTGTAGTGAACTTATTTTGAGAATAGTTTAATTGGTTAAAGGTTGAATGGGTTTTGGATTTTCAACTGAGATAATAACTTATGGAAGGTGTTATTTTAATATCAAAGTGTCTAATTTGGAACTTATAAGTTATTAAAGAAATGAAGTATAACTATGAACACAATTGTGATTTAAATGATATAAGTGATGTGTTAGTTATGAATGTTTGTGAATTGGGAACTTAGGTGAGTACTTGTAAAATGTAATTACTTAATGTATCTATTGGTGCATTATTGAAAATGTTTATATTTATAAGGTATGTTGAGTTTGATCAAATGTGAATGAATATGTTCAAGTTGAACAAAATGGAATAAAATCATATGTTTTTGCAATATAAATTTTATGTGAGGATTTTGAAATGTAAATGTTTTATTTTAAAACTGTCATGTCCTAATTGTGGGTAAATAGGCATGCCTAGAAGGGTTTGTAGCTGCTCCTGTAACTTGGCACTAAGATGTCCCCTAATTATTTACACTACGGTGTCCCCTGGTTATTGATAAAACGGTGTTCCCTAATTATCGACACTACAGTATCCCCTGATTTTGGGACGTAAGTCTCTTTTATTTCTATGATACCAATCATGATATCTTCTATTTTGGTCCCATTACCCACTTCTGTAGAAAGGATTAGTAGGTTAACTTGTTTTGTATTTTGATATATGTTCAATTTTGATATAAACAAGTTCTGATCTGATACAAGATAAGTTATGATTTGATACAAAACATATTCTAATCTGATTCATGTTATATTCTGATATGAAAGAGTTATATCCTATTTTGATATTCAGTTCTGAAACATGTACATTTTGCTATGATATTTATGAGTTTTGTTTTGATGCAAGAAAGTTCTATATTGATGAATCATAATTTTTTCTTAGACACATAATGTTTGGATTGCTCTTTAATATAAACAATTAAAGATTGTTGTGATATGATCTGATTTAGTATATATGAATGTTAAGAAATTGTTAGAAACAATCGTCAATTTATGTCTTGTTTAGTTATTCCCCACTAAGCTTTATGCTTAGCACGGTGATTTTTCCTCTGTGTAAGTTCTAATAAGAAGGTTTAAAGTATGGGACAAAGATAACCAGGGGACAAAAGAATGTGTTTTGTATTAGAAATATTCAGTTTGTTTTGTTTTTGAGTTATTTTTGGGTTGTAATTAGTGTAATTAGACATTTTGTACATTTGTGGATATAGTTTGTAATATCTTATAAATGGTTTATAATAACCTTAGTACAGGTTGGCTTTAACAATATGGTATGTATTTGGATAAGTACAATATGTTTGATATGTTTTGATTAAAAACAACATCTAATGAAAGGTAATGTATATGGCTTGAGTTTCTGTGAATGTTTTGAAATGTTTGGTGTGTTTTGGTTGGGTTTTGTGTACCATTTGCATATCCTCCTAGGGGATATATGGGTGTTATGTAGTACCCACCCTCTCGAGACACATACTTGACATCTTGAGTGATATCCGAGTCCGTGCCCCACAAAAGTGGCATGCTTGAACGGTCAACTACTCAAAAACTCATTATACTTTTTTTTGAAACATTATAAGCATATGCAGAAATCAGTAATCAAAATTGGGCCCATTCTTTTCTTTTATAACATAACAAAAATCACATTGGTTAACACTACACTCCAATTCATTCCCATTTACAACTTTTCTAATATGGGAAGTTATTACATGCAGAACGTATTCACTTATCCATTATACAAAAGTTGTGGAATATATAAATAAGAAAGTATAAATGTAGATGCTAACTAATCCCGACCTCTATCTCTTACTTGAATACAGTAGCTATACTCTCCGTTTATCCAATGAGGTAACTCTTTTGAGCCCTTAAAAATTGTTGCAAATTTTCGACGAGTTTTGCTAACTGAGTGAGTGACCATCCTCGATGGCTCACTCAATCATAAAACACATATAGATCATGCCATCACTTAATTCACATTAATTCAATCATAATCAAATAGCATCACAAATCATTTTGATCACTTATTTCACAATTCATATTCAGAGTAGTCATGCAGTTCATTTTGTTCATTTGGAACATATATATAAATTTTCATATGCAATGCACGTGAGACTTACTTTCATTTATTTCTTTGTTGTGACCGAGTACCTATAACTGTCCTGTATCTATTGTGGATACTGGGCTCATTAATAAATGTCCCATATTCGTTAGGGATACCAGGCTCATTAAACGTTGAGCCTAAGGCTTTGATGCGTATAATTGAGCTTAAAACTCTTTTTACGTTGGCTACTCTAGTCACAACTACCTTTATCTTTCATACATTCATGTAATGCATCAATCACATATGATCACTTATTCACTATCATATATCTTCGAACCTTAGTTTGACATTCAACATTTATGCTGAGAGCGCTTTGTGATCATGCATTTTTATCATTCATGTATGGAATGCATTTTTTGCAATCAATCATATCATAAATATTTAGTCTGTCGCATTCACATTCAAATAGCACTTCAGTATCTCATTCATATATCACAATTATTGGAGCTTCATTGTCTGGAATTTAATGATCAAATCACATTTACGGATATTCATAATCACTCAATTCATAACATAAACAAAATAAACAATAAAGTAAGACCATCTGGATCTACTTACAGTACGCTCCAGATTAGCACTAGCTTCCATGATTTGGAAACGTCTAATACGGATATTTATCCTGCACATAACAATTATGCAATACACACATTGGATATGCACATTAATAACTTTGCACAATTATTAACATTCATTTATGCACACGTGTGTATATGGAATAACTACAATGAATGTTCATGACATTCTTGGGTATATTATCAAATTTCATATCTTATGCTCATTTGCATCTCATAATTTAATCACTTATCATTTCATTTCTCGCACTACTTGCTCTTATTATCAATTTCTCATTCATTTAAACCAGATACACTTTACGCCTCTTCTTTGGATCACAAATTTAATCAAATGAACCACTTCATCTCGCTTTCACATATGTCTTTGGTACTTTAATCTGACAATTCACTCATTAATGTAATTTCTAGCATTACAAGACCAAACAATTATCCAACTCTCATTTCAGTCCTATATCACTTCCAAAAGTCCAGACCTTTGGGTTAAGCTTCCGTGATCATTCTGATCAGTAAATGAAGTAATTTGGTAATACTTTCTACTAGAAAAGTGTTCCCTATTGTCTTAAGTTTCTAATGACACCACAATCATTCAATTTGGCTCAGTAATTTGGAAGTTACACTTCAAACACTTTTGGACTGTTCTCATTCTAAAATAGTATACTATGCACAACTTCCATCCAGAAATTGAACATCTTAGAGGCTGAATTAGAATTCTACTTCTGCATATAATTTTTAACCTAGCCCTCTAGTTTACTCCACATTAAAACTATTCTCAATTGTAACCTTAAAGATCTAAATATATTAAAAATGCCAAAGTATGTTCAGTAAAATAACACTAGTTCATACTATTCCAACATATTCCCTCACTTTCCTTTAATCAAACTTTTTCCAATCAATTCGGAATGCTGCCAATTTTTTTTTAGAGATAGAATAATGTGTTAGGAATCTATTGGATTAATAATCAAGTCATTTGGAGGTCAGATAACAAAGTTATGGCCTAAAGAATCAAACAAGGTCTTGTCCTCATTCATATTGAATCTATTTCGAAAAAATTGACATAACTTTCTATAGAGTTATCGGATTAAGGTAATTCTTGGATGGTTTGAAAGAAGAATTCAAAATATATGATTTTAGTAAGATCTTGAGGCAAGATTTTATTGTCTAGAATTGGACCAGATGATACAAGATGAACGGTGACTAGAAGAAGTTTATAAATAATACACAGAAGCTATTTTATAATTGACATAACTTTCTCTAAAGATATCAGATTAACGTGTTATTTAAATGATTTGGAAGAGGATTTTAAGATATAAAACTTTTATGAAGACTTTAAAGACAAATTATATCATATAAGGGGTCAAAATTGGACCAGATAATACAAAATGAATAGTAACTAGAAGAAATTCATGAACAGTACACGGAAGCTGTTTTACAATTGGAATAACTTTCTCTAGATATATTGGATTAAGGTTTTATTTAAATGGTTTTGAATAGGACTTCAATATCTACAACTTTTATGGAGACATAGAAGACAAATTCTATCATATAAGGGGTCAAAATCGAACTAGAAGATATAAAATGAGCAGTGACCAGAAGAAGTTTCAGTCTAAGAACTATTTGGAATAATTAGCATAAATTTCTCTAAAGATATCTGATTAAGGTTTTCTTTCAATATTTTTGAAGAGGACTTCAATATCTACAACTTTCATGAAGACCTTGAAGAGAAATTATATTGTCTAGAGGGTCAAATTTAGACCAGACGATAGGGTCAGATGAACAGTGCAACAGACGATATGACGTCATCAGACGATACTTCATCACAGATGATATGATATTATCATCAGACAATATGACATCATCAGACGATATGATGTCATCATTAGACGATATGATGTTATCAGACGATATGACGTCATCAGAAGATACAATCTATACTCCTAAGCATCTCCACTTATAAGGATCATAAATTTCGACTCCGATGTCCAAAAATTACATACTATATACCATTGGAAAGCTAGAAAGATAAGGTACAACTTTCTAGAAGATAACTTTGTCTAATTCAACTTAGATTAATACAAATTTTCCCTTGAAGTCAGAACATGAATTTTACCCCTATGGAAGACTTGAAATTTCTACTGTACAAACTTGGGACGTCCTGAGCATAACTATTTCACTACCAAATTAACTTCATTAAACTCTCAAATCTCAACTCAATGGGGTTTTCAAATTGAAAATCTCACGAAACACAATCACTAAAAATTGGTTCTGGAATACTTAAACGTTTGCATTTTCTAACTTCATGAACTAAAACCCTTCCTAAAAATGAAAAAGATTCAAAGCGATTTTACCTTGATTCTTCACCAAATAAAGAGATCTTTAGATCAATTAGAAGCTCTTCTCTTCCTTTTCCTTTTTCCCTTATTGAACAACCTCAAAGTCTCTCTTGAAGGCTAAGAGAATTGAAACCCTAGCTTGTTTTATCTTCTTTCTCTCTCTTCTTCTTCTCTTTATATTTCTCTCTCTTCTCCACAACACTCTCCTTTTCTCTTCAATTCACATTTTTCTCCTTCTTAAAAGCAAGACTACATTTATTTCTTCCATTTTTACCCTTAATGAGCTCAAAAGACCCTTTTATCCTTCCTTATAGGTTTATATTATTTTAACCTTAATTGTCTTGCCAAAACACCCCTTGAATACTCTTATAACCTTTTCACTTTAATTCAATCAACCTATATCATATAATCTTTCTAACATCAACATAATAATTAATTTCCACAAAATTTCATAAAGACCTTATAATTAATGTAAATCATACTTATTTATCAAGAGAAAATTTTGGAGACTAACATTTCTCAATATACTCACATTTATAAACAGTTATACCAGGAATGTCAATGAATGCATGTACAGTCATTTTCATGTGCAACAATTCAATATTCATGTGCATGAGCATATCACATAATACATGAGCATGAAACACATTTCTAATCTCTCAATGAATCTCTCACATTTGCTATTTTAGCCTTAACATGGATAACAGGATGTTACATGTTACATCTATAGGAAGACCTTGCTAAGTGTCAATATATATGGATAACTTGAAATTTACTTCATCATTCATTTATTGCAATTCATACGCTCTAGTTTTACCTTATTCTCTTTTTTTTATTACTAGCATTGGAAACTAACAACAAATGAATATGATAAGAAAGTGTTTAAAATATATAAATATATATTTGCACATAAGTTTAGTTGAAGGTATTAAAAATGGCAAACCTATACTATTACTTTTGTTATTGATTAGAAAGAATGAAGTTGTTATGTATAACTTGAAGGTGGAATGTTGTTGTTGTTATATTGTGGCACTATACTAGAAGATGCTCTATTTGCTGTGGAAACAAAATAATATGATAAGAAAAAACTTTAATTGTAAAGATATATATTAGAATACATATATATACACAGACAAACATTTGAAGGTGCTAGAATATATATATACTCAATGTAGGTATTATGGTGAACTTTGACGTGTGCAGTCATATTGTCAAAAGCATAATATATATAACAATGGAAAAAAATTAGGATAAATCATTCAAAATTATAGAGTTTTGAAGAATAATTAGGGTCATTCAACATTTTTTACTATAGGTAATGATGAAGAAAAATCCAACGCAAAGGAGATCTTGCTTTTATCATAAGTGATTCAAAAGATGATTCAAAACTTATTTCAAATAACTCTTTCAGGTGTTATTTCTTCTTCTTTCTCTGTCATTGGTTTATTAAGTAAATGAATTAAATTTGCTCCTTGGTTCTTTGATTTGACTGCCTTTAATAATATGTTTTGTGAAAAACATATGCTTTTTTTTAAACTCAAAGCTTACCCTTAAAATCAATTAGCTACCAAATCCAATGGAAAAAATTATCAAAGGAATAATCACTATTTTCTTAACTAGTGAACCTAATAAATTTATTTGTCTAAGTAGTACTCCTTATATTCCTTACTTAATAGCTAACTTGATTTCCATTGGGCTAGTTAAATAATCAAAACTGTGGGTAAAATTTTCTCCTCTTGGTTATGATGTGCAGGACCTTCAAACATGGTAAGTGATTATAAAGGGGTACAATTATGGATGTTTGCTTCATGAATTATAAAATTGATTATCCTATATGTCATACTGTTTTGTTATTTGCATCTTCTATATATGTCAATACAATTTGGGGCATATAGCATTATTGTGTTAGTCACTCACATGCTAGTAGGAAAGAATATATATTTAAATATAATTTTCTTCAAGAGAAGTTGGATATTAACTTTAATATTTTAAAGAATTGTTAGATTTATCTTCTTGGTAAATTTGCTAGGTCACCTTTTGCTTTAAGTACTATAAAAGTGATAAAGAAGTGCTCTAAAGGCAATTACCTTTAACACTTACTGTACAAATCATTTTATGATTAATAAAAGCATTTTTCATTATTTTGATGTTTATACATTTATGGATTTGATGTTGATCTTAACTTGATTTAATGAAGTCCTTGATACAAATCATAGCATGGAGGAAATCATGATGAGATCATGATAATGAGATTCCTATCATGTGTAATTATGTTAGTATCTAAACTTTCCTTATTCATAGGATTAATGAGATGGGATATCATTAATTGGAATAGACTAGTACATGTTATACTCCTTGATTGGATCAAGCAGTAGATCTCATAAGTTGTAGATATGAGTTATTTAGAGTTAATATGTGGATGCTTACTAAGGGTAATAAGTACATTGGATTGACCTACTAGCACAAAGAAAGAATTCTAGCCATCTCTTAGTGAGGTTTCATCCTTATATCTTTGTGTTGACTTTCATTAGAGGTGGTCTATGTTGATCGTTGTGGTTTACGATGACCCAATGTGGAGAAGATTAAAAAATGAAAGAGATCGTCGGAAAGGTATGTAAACATCTTACATTTCATGTTTTTATTTTCTATATCTATATGCATGAGTAGATCTTGTTTTTGAGGCTCCATTTTATTTTACACTATGTATATTTGATATATATTATGTATGAGATGCATGATCGGAACCTTACAGTGGTATCAGAGTCATTTTGCGCCTTGTTAGACGTAGCATACATGACATGTGAAAACTGTTTTTATGGTTGTGACAACTTAGGGTCTTGTAATGTTTTGTTCGAAATTACTTATATAAAAATGTTTTTCACGATTTTATTTCACCAATCAGTTCATAAGATGTACATGAACGATTCAGCATGATTGAAAGTACTTTTAATGTGATTAAAATATTTAATTTCGAATTTACAAGAACATGCATAAAATCTGTCTTTCTGTTGGGTATGTGAGGTCTATTGGCTAAACTGATAAGGTTACACATGATTTTCGTGGAATTTGATTCTAGAACAGTTATGTGAACATATTTGGGATGTTTTTATGCCTCTTTAATTTTTTTTATAATTATTAAAAATGTTTTAATAATTTAACAAACAATTTTTAGATCTGAACAATTTTTTTAGACATGGTAGGATCTATTTTGTTTGATGGTTTTGTATGTCTATATTTTGGTTCCAGAACCTTAAAAATATTTTTATGTGATAAAAATGTGTTAATTTGATGTTTTATGTGTTCCTAACTGATTTTTCTCGAAATTGGATTTCCAAAAAAAGTTTAAAAGTCATATTTAACATTTTTTTGTGTCTTATCGGTGTGTCGGTGATCATAATAATTTTTAGGTGATTATTAAATTATTTTGGTCATCATGAAATAACCTAGAGATGCTTGGAATGATGATTTGATATTCTGTAAAATTTGGAAAATTATAGAAATTAATTTTGAATTAATTTTAGTAGAGCAACAGATTTTCTAGTAAGACTAGAAAAATTGGCATGTGTAACAAATTTGAAGATGTTTAATTTTGGACATCAAATAATTATTTTAATATAAATTAATTATGAATTAATTTATGGAATTAGGCATTCATGTTAATTAGATTAATGTTAACTCCAAATGAAATAACATACAATAGTAATTTTAGCCAAGTTAGTAAAAGGCAGATAGTAATTCTAAGTGTTAGATTGGGCTTAGATCTAAGTATTGGATTGGGCCTTTCATGTTAGGATCCATAAGATGTCATAAACAAAATGATGTGTTTATATATATGCATTAGAGAATGCATGGTTAGGAGAATGTGTTAGCTTGCATGATGGATGGTTATGGGCTTAGGCCCAATTTGATTGGGTAGTCTATATTATGCCATGTAGTTATAGTAACTATATATATATGTATATATATGCACGCACGTGTGTGTGTGTGTGTGTTATATGTATAAGACCATCTAAGTTAGATGAGACCTTAGTCAAACCCCTCAATATTAAAACTAACACCTTCCTTTAATATGGAGAGAAGTAGAGTCCTTTTAAAGTTAGGGTTGTTGGGTAAACCCAAGCCTGGTTTACACCGATATATTTGAACTATAGAAATAGGATTTTCAGATTAATGGGATGGTTTTAACTAGAAGCATTAGTTTTTTGGGTAAACCCAAGATCAACTTGGATAGAGGCAAAGTTGGGTAGTGTACATTAAATGTACTTGTGTCAAGAGTTGATAGCCTAATGAGTATGCACACATCAACAGTTGATAACACTAGATTCGATAGTTACATTGGAGATGCAATTGGTATGATTGATACCTACCGGCTGAACTACGGTGTCTTGTTGGGCAAACCTAAGGTCATTCTTAGGGTTATTGGATATCAACCCACTAGGAGAATTTCTCTAAGAGTTCTCTTGGATTTATATTGAGGGTTATGAATTCGTGAAAAATAGTGGGAGTCATAATGCATGTTATTGAAGTCCTTATATATATATTCATGAACACTATGGATGAGAAGAAAAATTTGGTTAAAATGTTATTTAGTTTTGGTGCATTTTTATTGATATGATGTTGTGGAAAAGTTTTTTTTGGAGTTGAAATAGAAATGAAATGGTGTATAGGATTAGTATAGAAAATTAGATATGAAAAGGTGATACATGCTCTGTTTATTCACTGTGCATGTATGAATATATATGAGTGTATACGTGAGTTGATGAAAGCTTTAGAAATGATCAATAAAATGATTTTTGAGTTGAAGAATAGTTGTAAAACGATGGTTTGAGATGGGAATGAGTGTAAAAATGAAGGTTGAGATAAAATATAGAATTTTACAAAAGTTGAAAATGCAGTGAATGGTGTTTGGCAGAGCATGAAGAGTTCGCTCATTGATTTTTGTTGTTTGTGAGTGTTTTCGATGGAACTTAGTTGAATTTGCATTTTTAGAGGTAGTGTGAATTTGTGGTTAATGATTTGATTGAAGTGGAGTAAAAAGGCTAGTATTAATAAACTAAAGTGTTGGATGTTTGTGAATGAGAATCTGGAAATTCCGGGAATGAATAGTGAAAGAGTTAAAATTTGATGTAAAACTACCATGAATTTTCTGTACTGGTATAGAGAGTTTTTGACAAAGTTGCCTTCACTAAAGTTTTATATCTCTCTTTAGTCTTTCCATTGATATAAAGTATGAAATTTTTGAAAATTGGAGTTGAGAGATATGATAGTTAGAAGTTTGTGAGGTTGCATGGGATGGACATTCGGGATAGCTGTATTGATTTGAAATTTTAATCCTTTTGGAGGTAAAATATCTTTTTAGAGCATTCATAGAAATTGCAAGTCTAGAAGTTCTCTTCAAAACGGTCTTTGAACAACCTTAATCCGATATTTGAAGTGAAAGTTATGCCCATTTTAGTAAGACAAATCGAAAGAGGAAAAGCAGGAGCGGAAAGTCGCAACCGCGACTCTGTGGGCATCGCGCATTTGCACAATCGTGACCAGCCGATCTTTCCCCTAAACCTGAACATGTTTCACTATTTTGGCCATAACTTTGTCATCTGATCTCCAAATGACTTGATTTTTAAAGCATTAGATTCATAACACATTCTTCTATTTCTCCATAAAAATATATAGCTTTTAGTTTTGACTAGAAAGAGATTGATCGAATCAAAATAAGGGTATCGGTTGGAAGAACATGAACTGGATATTTTAATGAACATGTTCAAGTATTTTGATGATATCTTGACCTGTAGGATTCCAAATAAAATGAATTTTAATTTATATTAAACTAGAGATATAGGTCTACAATTGGTCTTAAGAAGTAGAATTTTGATTCTTTCTATAAGATATTGAATTTCTAGATGGAACTTGTACATAGTACACTATTTTTGAATGTGAACAACCTGATAATGTTGAAGGTATATATTCCAAATTACTAAACCAAATTGAGTGATTCTAGTGTCAATGGAAATATAAGACATAGAGGAACACTTTTCTAGAAGAAAGTATAACCAAATTATATCATTTTCTCTTTCTAATTGAATATGAATAGTAGGATTGAAAGTGTGACTTGGAAAAATCTGAAGTGAGTCAATGAGAAAGGAATAGAGATTTTAATGGTTTTAGTGAGGCATAAAGCTAAGTATAAATTATACTTAGATGAGTTTTGATATGAGATTGATTTTGTGAAGAAATTGATGGATAAATAACTGGGATTATCATGAACATGCATTGTATATAATTCATTTCATACATGTGCATTATTGAATACTTATGATTAAGCAAATTGTGATATTGTGTATATTATTTATGATAGAGGAGCAATTGGAACGTCAACCTCCAGACATTGTCGAATCTTCCAGGCATTAGCTTCGGGAGCAACTTGTGAGTAACCTAGACAGTTTCTCTCAATTATTGTTTGCTTAAATTATGCTTTGAATGATAAATGAATG
>JANSVA010000007.1:15503810-15520448 GCA_025504915.1 Erythroxylum reticulatum | reverse complement strand
AACACTAAGATGAGATCTTGTGTGTTAATCACTATATAGAGTAAAACGAGAGATCTAAAAGAAAAAATCAACATAAAAGTAAAATGATAATTTTACCCTTTATTGTGTAGATGGCCATAATATGGTTCATAATAGAGTTTACAATTGGACATCTAATTAGAAACAATTATTCTCATAATATTTAGTAATTTAAGAGTACAACTAATTGTCTTTAGTGGAATGACATTTAGTTAATAAGCTAGAATTAATTCTAATGAGATTAAATTAATTCCGGGCTTATTAGAGCTTCAATTATAAAAATCCAATTAGATTCCTCACTTGGCTTCTAGGAAGGATATCAAGCAAAGTAAGAAATATAAATAGAGGTTTTTAAGCTATGATTGAATGTTGGGCTTACACTAATTAATTGTTTAATAGAAGCCTAAATGAACATTTAATATTGGGCTAGAATTTGATTTGATTTGATTAATTATATTAATTAAATTGAAACAAAGTTATTAAAGATAAATGGAGGGCAAATTTTGGTTTTATAGCTAAATGTGCATCTGCACATTTAACTTTGAATTGCTAAATTAAAGATGGTTTTTATCATGCTTCATCATCATTAAATGGAGTAATGATCTTTTCATTAAATGGTTTAATGGTTGTCTTTTAATGATGGCATGTAATGTAACCTTATAGCATTCATTTGATTAAAGATGGAGGAGGTGCATTTGATGTGCTCTCTCCCTTCTTTCATCACATAACCAAAAATGAGAGGGTCTCATTTAGGTTATTGGTCTTTTCATATAGCCATCTTAAACAAATGAGAAGAGTCTCATTTATTGGCTTCTTTATAATTGATTAAAGAATAAAGTGATGCATTGGATGCACCTCACTTTTTTCTTTGATGTTTAACCGAAATTGAGAAGGAGAGAAGAAGGGTTGTTGCATTTTTGACTCACTGTCTCCTCTCTTGCGTGCGCTAGCCAAAACTTGAATGAGAAGAGTCTCATTTTTGGCTTCTTTCATCTAAGGAAAATCTCAAAAATATTTCTTCTCCCTTCCCACCAAAGGATCTTGTTAACCAAGTTGTCCAAGAAGAACAAGTAGTAGATCGTATTGGTCAAGGATATAATAATAAGGAGAGGATACATTGACAAGAAGAGGATACAAAAGCGAGGAGTCAAAGCTGTAGCAAGGAGTTGGTATAATTTCCATCTTGTTCTTATGATAATTATTTTCCTTATACCATATCATGTATAACTGAAACACGTTGATTTGGTTATTTTGTTCCGCTGCATTTTGATTTCGGAAAAAATTTCGAAATCTACCGTTTTAGCTAAATCTCGCATGCTTTTGTTTTCAATCCAACAATTGGTATCAGAGCCATTTTATTATAAATGATTTCGGTTCCTATATATAATGCATGGGTTCATAATTAAATTTTGTATGGTGCATATTTTTATGTAATAGAAATATATATGGTGTATGGTTCATTCTTTTAGTTGTCCATAGAATATAGTTTACCTTGTAAGTTTTCTTCGTTTGGTTTGTAATAAGGAAGGTGGCCTATCATCATCATATTTCCTCCTTGGCTTCATTTTTCTGTTTTCTTTGATTTTTTAATGTACAAATTTTTATAATATTGAAGATGGAGTAACTATGGATCGAAGAAAAGACTACGTAATGGTTTCAGTGTGTCTTTTAGTGTATTGGCAAAGTTTCGATTTTATGAAAATCAAAATGCTGGAATTTTTGTTGTAACAAAGTTTCGGTTTTATGAAAATAAAAATACTAAAATTTTTGGTGTATTGGAAAAGTTCCAGTTTTATGAAAATAAAAATACTGGATTTTTTTTATCCTATCAAAGTTTCAGTTTTTATAAAATGAGAGCTGGAATTTTTTAGGTTTGATTTTGCCAAAACAAGTGCTTCAATTTTTTTTTTTAGTTTTGGATTTACCAAAAACAAGTGCTGGAATTTTTATTTTCAAAGGGACAAAATTCGGTTTTATGATAATGCCATTACACAGTTTTTATCGAATGGGTCAGGTCAAGATCCAAGTCTAAAAGATTTGTAATTTTATTTATGTTTTAGGATGGACAATCAAAAGTGTCCTATTTGAGATGAATGGATAAATAGATGCAAATAATATGTGATATTATTTGATTGTATGCCATTTAGAAAATTTCCAACCCTAGGCTTTGCCATGCATTCATTATGTATGGGGTATATAATGAAACAATATAGAATGAACAATAAATTGTATCTAGACAAGATGGTATTTATTAAAACTTAAAGATCAAAAAGATTGAGTGGGAAAGGATGCTCTTGTGAGAGTCCACGGTCTCCATGTGATGGCCTATTTTCATGTGGTAAAGTGTTACTCCCCACCGGAGTACATGAATTCTAGATCTTTCTTAGTTTTGGTCTCCTTAAGGATAAGTTCACTCATTGGTAGGAAATATGACCTCCCACTAAGGCATGGTTTACAAGTACCTTTAGTGGATGAATCAAATGGTTACACACTCAACATATTTTATCAATAACCTGCCCACCGTAGCTCTATTGGTAAAAGAATGGACTAAATCATGGAACTTCTCAAAAAGTTAGGCATGAAGATGCTTGGTAATTTTCTAAGTGGGAGGGTCCCAGCTTTTCTTTTAATGGATAAGATGACCCACAGTCACTTAGTCCTTTATAGATAAGAAAAATAACTGTCATATAAAATTTTAATTTTTTTAAAGTTTTGTTAAATCTATCATCATGCATACATGCATCATGATTTTATACAAAGTTCCAATATTATTGACTAGTATGCTCATGCTTTAATAATTTATATTTTCAATCATAATTAACCACAATATGAATCCACTCACTTTGCTCTTGACTAATAACAAATTATAAAATGGAGATAATTTTAATGAATGGAGACATAACCTTGACATTGTTCTTTAGTATGAACAAATTTTATGGGTATTAATTAATAATGAGCCTGCACCTCCGGGTGGCAATTTAACTTCTAAGCAAGTCCATCAACATGAGTGTTAGCAAAATGCTGATAAGACTACTAAGTGCTATATTCTAGCTTCTGTCAACGTATTGTTGCAAAAGAAAATTGCATGTATGAAAACTACTGGTACAATGATCTATCACCTACATGAGATGTCTGGTGTGAGGACTAGGTCAAGAAGAGTGAAAGCTATCCAAACCTTTCATAATCTTAGATAAAAACCTGGTGAACTGGTGCGGGATTACATGCTTAAGGTAATCTCTATGGTTACTGAGGCTGAGATGCTTGGGGCATAATTGGATGCAAAAACAAAGATGATTATGATCATTAATAGCTTAAACTCTTCTTTTTAGCAGTTTTAAGTTGGACTATGAGCTCAACACGAAGGATTACACTTAGAGTGGGATGATGAATACCCTCCAGGGCATTAAGGAGATATTAAATATCAAGGCTCATGGGCTCGAGGCTAATGTAGCATCTTCTTCTAAGCCTAAGGGTAAGGGCAAGCAAATGAAGAAGGGTATAAAGAAAAAGAAGTCCCAACCAGGGGTCAAGGTCCAACCCATTAAAAAGAAGGTCAAAGCAGACACTAAGGGAAAGTGTTTCCAATATGGTGAGTAGGGTTACTAGAAAAGAAACTGTACAGTCTACCTCGAGTCCCTTAAAAGCAAACAAGGTATGGGTTTCCTAAGTTTGTTAGGAAATAGAAATGTGTCAGGTTCATCTGATTCTTATATATTAGATTCAGGAGCTACTAAACATGTTTATAATTCTTTGCAAGGGTTCCAATAAAGAAAAAGACTACACAAAGGCTAATTTTAAGTCAAGATAGCAGATGGATCATATGTTTCAGCATAATTAGTGAGAGTAATTATCTTAAACTTTCCTAGTGGTTATAGGTTATATTTGGAGGATGTATATTATATCCCAATTATTGTAAGGAACATGATTTCTATTTTTTGTCTAATAAAATATTATTATTCCTTATATTTTGAAAATGTTGTTTCAATATATGAGAATAACGATTTTATTTGTAATGCGATAATTAAACAGGGATTGTTCTTTATAAAACCTATGACAGGCTCACTAAACAACACAGAATTAATAAAACCAGGACAATCCAATGATTCTACCATTAATTCAAAATATCTGGGGCACTTAAGAATTAATCATATCAATCAGAAAAGAATTGACAGGTTAGTGAAGGATAGGACCCTTGCGATCCATTACCCACCTGTAAATCTTGTATTGAAGGAAAAATGACCAAGGACTTATTTCCTTCCAAAGGAAATATATCTGAATCCACGTTGGACCTAGTATATACTGATGTTTGTGGGTCTATGAATGTATAAGATAGAGGAGGTTATGAATATTTCATAACCTTTATAGATGATTACTCTAGACTTGGCTATTTGTATTTGATGCATAAAAAGGGTGAGTCCTTTGAAAAGTTCAAAAAATTCAAAGATGAAGCTAAGAAACAACTAAACAAGCCATTAAAGCAACTTCGATTAGATCGAGGTGGTGAGTACTTATCTGAAGAGTTCCAACAATTTCTAATTGACATTGGAATTGTTTCTAACTTGTCATTTCCTCAAACACCTCAACAGAATGGTGTAGCAGAGAGGAGTAATAGGACTCTATTGGAAATGGTAAGATCAACGATGTCCTATACTAGCCTTCCAAAATTGTTCTAGGGACATCCCATACAAATGGAAACTTATCTTCTTAACTTTGCTCCATCCAAATCAGTGATCAAAACACCTAGAGAGTTATAAACTGGTTGAGTGCTTTCATTGCGACACTTAAGGACTTGGGGTTTCCCAACCCATGTTCTAAGGCTTGAATCCACAAAAATGTAACCAAATTAAGAAGTATGTTTATTTATAGGATATCTTACGAATACACGAGGGCATTATTTTTACGGTTCTCAGGACAAGAAGGTATTTATGTCGACAAATGCAACCTTCTTAGAGGAAGAATTTGTGAGAAATCACAAAGAAAAAAGTGAAGTAGTACTAAAGGAGTTAGTTATTTCATCCAAACCAAGAGTTGATTTGGATATAACAGCCTAAACATTAAGTAGTCCTTAGAAGTAGTGGGAGGGTTGTGAGGCAACCAGACATGTATCTTGGTCTAAAAGAAGACATAATTGCCATCTTAGACTATTAAGAAACGGATCATATTACTTATACATAGGCTATTAATGATGTTGATGCAGAAAAAATGGCTCAAGGCGATGGAATTGGAAATAGATTCCATGTACACCAATGAAGTTTTGATCCTAGTAGATCTACCACCAGATGTAAAAGCCATAGGGTGTAAATGGATCTACAAAAGGAAAAGAGGATCTGATGGAAAGGTAGAGACTTTTAAAGCTAGATTGCTAGTTAAAGGTTATACTTAAAAAGAGGGTATAGAATATAAGGAGACATTTTCTTCAATTACCATGCTTAAGTCTATCAGAATTCTTTTAGCCATAGCAACCTATTTTGATTATGAAATATGAAAAAAGGATGTCAAGATCGTATTTTTTAATGTGGATCTTGAAGAGACCATTTATATGGCCTAACTAGAAGGATTCGTTGAGCCATGTAATGATCATAAGGTACGCAAATTGCAGAGTTCCATTTATGGGCTTAAGCAAGCATCTAAGTCTTAGAACATTAGGCTTGATAAGTCTATCAAAACCTATAGGTTCATACAAAACTTAGATGAGCCTTGTGTCTATAAAAGGATACAAGAACGTAAGGTTACTTTCTTAATCCCGTATGTTGATGACATTATGCTCATTAGGAATGATGTAGGAATGTTATCTACAGTTAAGGGATGGTTGAACAAATAGTTCTCAATGAAGGATTTAAGAGAGGCTAGCTATGTTCTAGGTGTTGGACCCCAAAAATTTTCTTTAAGCTAAGATTGATTTAAAATAATTTTTGAGGTTCTAATAGATTTAATTTTTGGAGTTATTATTATGTATAAGTTAGTAGGATTTATTGCATGGGTTAATGGAATTAAAGTACTAAGGTAATAAGGGTGTTCAAAGGTATTTTTGCAAGGTCACTTAAGGTTAAAATAACATAGCTTATAAGGAAAGGTAAAATGGACTTTCTGGGCTCATTAAGGGTAAAAGGGGAAGAAGAATATGATGTCTTGCTTGTTAAGAAGAGAAAAACATGAATTGAAGGGAGAGAAGAGTGAAAAATGAAAATAAGAGAGAAGAAAAGAAGTTTCAATGAAAGAAGAAAAGAAAAGAAATCAAGCTTGTTAAAGTAATTGACCATCTTTTCTTTTTGCTTTACTAAAGAAATAGGTTGTGCTGAGGATGAAGGAGTCAGAGAGAGAAAGGGGTTTCTATAGAGAATGAAAGGTTTGTGTTGAAAGAAGATGAATTAAGAGAACCCAATTGATTTTAGGGTTTCTAAACTAGGTCTTCGGTTTTCTATCTTAGATGGACTATGGGTAGGCTAGGTTTGAGCTTAATTTGTGTTAACACAATTTTTATGATTTTTGAAGTTTATGAATTTTATTGGAATGTTATTTTGAATGGAACCTTGGTTGTTTTAGGAAACCAAGAGAATCCTACCCTAGAGCAAGGGGAAAGACAAGCTTGACTTAGATTTTTACAAGCTAATTAGGTGGGTAATGTATTTATAGTCATAGTGTAATTTGACAAATTCTTGCCTATATGTGTGTATGTTGATTTGCTTGATTGCTTTGATTGAAATTGAAATCATTGTGAGTGTTTGGAAATGCATGATGCATTGTGATTATGTTATACGTTGAAAGAGTTTATAACATTTTGAATTAGATGAAAAGAATAAAAAGCATAAAAGTATGAGCATATGATTGAATTGAGCATAAATTTGCTTGTGATTGGGCAAGAGAGGAACTCGTTTCGTTAGTCATGTGCACATTAACTTATAGCCTTCTCCCGGCTACCCACTTTAGCCACAAGATCCTGAGAATTAGGACTTGTTTTGTTCACGGTGTAAACTTCGATTTCTACGTTTTGTTCCACAAAACTCATCGAGCCATTTATTTGTGCATTCCATCTTTAAATTGTCAAGTATAGTGCATAATTGAGTGTTATGTTTAATGGCTGAAGTCTATATTGTGTGTTATGAGTTTAAACTAAACTGATTAATGCTTAAATTGCTATAATAGATTGAGAATGCTCGAACTGTTAGATATAAATATACATATGCTTGAATTTGTGGTCAATTACAAATGGCTATAAATATATTAGCCACTGAGCTGTGTAGCTCACCCCACTATTCCCTCCTCAGGTGTAGAACGAGAAGGTTAGCAATCCTTTCAAGGCATCGTAAACTCCAAGATATTAGAAACTTTTGTAACTAAGTTAGTTCGATCATTTTTGGATAACTTTATAAGCATATCAAACATTAAGCATCCAATGTATTTTGTATCTTGTGTTAAATCTTTGATGTAATGTTGTTATGTCATTAAAGCTATATATGAACTTCATTTAATTTAGAAACAGATTGAGAAGTTTCCAAAGTTTCCAATGTGTATGTGCTCATTTATCTTGTAGTGGTACATTTCATATTTCAAGTCTTCCATAGGGTTAAAATTCGTTTTTTGATTTCAAAGGAAAAATTGAATTAATCTAGGCTAAATTAGACAAAATTGTTTTTCAGAAACTTGTAACTTATCTTTCTAGCTTTCCAATGATATATAGTATGAAATTTTCAGACATCGGAGTCGAAAGTTATGATCTTTATAAGTGGAGATGCTTTGGAGAGTGAAGTTAGTGATTTAGAACTTTTGGTGATGTGAGGAAGACCTAGAAGAAATACAATCATTTGATGCATCTTAGACTAAAGCGTCTAATACATCTCAGACTCTGATTCACTGTAGACTGAATCATCTGATGCATCTCAGACTGAGTCATCTGGCCTTTTATTTGGTCCAATTTTGACCCTTTAGATGACACAATCGCACTTTTATGTCTTCATAAAAGCTGTAGATCTAAAAGTCATCTTTCAAAATGTCTAATAATTACCCTAATCTGATATCTCTAGTGAAAGTTATGCTAATTGTCCCAGAATAGGTCTTTCATCTAGCCTTCGTCTGACCTTTCATCTTTCCTTGTTCTGACTCAATTTGGACCCTTTATATGACCTAATATCACTTTATTACCTTCATAAAATTTGTAGACCTATAATTACTCTTTCCAAACGTTAAAGAATGACCTTAATCCAATAAAAATAGTGAAAGTTATGCTAATTATTCTAAAAGATGTCTTAGACTAAAGCCTTTTGTCTGGTTTCATCCTACCTTTCCTCTGGTTCAATTTTAACCCTTTAGATGTCAAAATATCTCTTTAAGGTCTTCCTAATAGTTATATATCTTGAATTCCTCTTCAAAACCGTCCTAATATGACCTTAATTTGACATCTTTATAGAAAGTTATGCCAATTGTCCCAAACTAGGTTCAATATGATTGATGACAAAACCTTGTTTGATTCGTTCAGCCATAACTTTGTTATCCGACCTCCAAATGAGATGTGTCTTATTTATAAATAAACTAGAGACATAGAAATACAAATTATCTCAAGTAATTTAATTTTAATTTAGTCCCTAATGCTTTCCATTTCTGGATGGAAGTTGGGTATAGTATACTATTTCAGTTTAATAATAGTCTGAAAATGTTTAGGCCCTAACTTTTAGAATTTCTGAACCAAATTGAATGATTTTGGGGTCATTAAAAACTTAAGACAATGGGGAAAATGTTATAAAGAATTCAAATTGAAATTCTAGTTTAATGTTTCCCAAAATTTGTATAGGTCTGCTCACATTTTATGACTCTGAATGTTGGGCTCCAGAAGTGGGGTTCGACACTAGGGATCAAGCTTATAAGGGATCATAAGAACAAACTGATAGTCTTGTCTTAAATAACCTACATTGAGAACTTGCTCAATAAGTTTTCCATGCAAGATTCCAAGATGGGTTTCACACCTACTAGATATGGAATCAAACTTTCAAAGGAGCGCTGGTTTACACAGTTATCCCGGTATACAGCAGAGATGATGATGAGAAGGTGGCTGAGTATCGTAGATTTAAATCAGGGTTGCATCTAGCTATCAGAGAAAAAGTGGTGGTATAAAATTTTTGTGATTTTCAATAGTTGGTTGAAGCGACACTAAGGATGGAAAACATTGAGAATATAAAGAGTGTCGTAAATAAAAAAAGAAAGGGGAGAGAACAATTTAAAAGGGGAGGTGGTACTTCTATGCCTGAGAGGAGTGCTAGGACTCTCCCTGTGTAGTTTGAAGAGATGAGTAGTGGTGCGAGCAAGTTCAAACCGATGAGAACTTCTACTATTTCTTATCAAACCTCTACAATGGGAGGCAGCAGAAAGGGAGATGGGGATAAGCCACCCTTCCCAAATGTGAACATTGTGAAAGGTTTCATAGAGAGGAATGATACCGATTGACAGGAGCATGCTTCAATTATGGAGAGAAAGGATACATGACTAAAGAGTGTCTGAAGCATGCAAGAAGAGAGGGAACATAGATACAAGCTTCGAATAGAACTTACACAGTAGGGCACAAGACTGTAACGGAAGTGGACAGCTCTGATACAGCTAGGAGGGTGAATCCTCCAGGAAGACCAAGGGGAAAACACCAACTAGAGTGTTTGCAATGACACGGGAGGACACAAATACCACTCTAGAATTTGTGACTATTACAGTTAAATTGTTTGATGATGATGTAATTGTATTGATTGATCTGAGTTCAACTTATTCGTTTGTATCATCAAGTAGAATTATGTACGATAGAGAACTGAGCCCATTGGATACCCCTTTAATGGTTAGTACTCCAATTGACCACTATATTGTGATTAGTCAAGTTTATAAAGATTGTGAGATACAGATTGGTAGGGGACATATAGTGGTGGATTTAATGCCATTGAAGATGGGTAGGCCTAGTTCTTCATCTTGAGAAGCTCCGGTCCTTTTTGTGAAAAAGAAAGACGGATCATTGAGAATGTGTGTAAATTATAGGAAGCTCAATCATGTCACTATTAAGAATAGACATCTGCTTCCATGCATAGATGGCTTGTTTGATCAGTTGCAAGGGACAAGCGTCTTTTCTAAGATAGATTTGAGATCAGGTTACCACCAGTTGAGGATAAAGGAGTCCGATGTGTTAAAGACTGCTTTTAGAACATAGTATAGCTACTTTGAGTTCTTGGTCATGCCTTTTGGGTTTACGAATGCACCCGCAGCTTTCATAGATTTGATGAATAGAGTCTTTAAGCCTTTCTTAGACCAATTTTTCATTGTCTTTATTGATGATATTTTGGTCTATTCTAAGAGTGATAAGGAGCATGAGGAACATTTAAAAACTTCTTTGGAGATAATAAGGAAGAATGAGTTGTATGTCAGATTCTACAAATGTAAATTTTGGCTAAAGGAAGTGACATTTCTTAGACATGTGATTTCAGAGAAAAGATTACATGTGGATCCGAGGAAGATAGAAACATTTATGAAATGAAAAGCACCTAAGAATGTAGCTAAAGTGAGAAGTTTCTTGGGATTAATCAGGTATTACATAAGGTTTGTGGAGAGCTTTTCTATGATAGTAGCTCCACTTTCCAAATTGACAAGGAAGAATCAGAAATTTGTATAAACAAAGGAGTGCCAGAGGAGTTTTGAGGAATTAAAGAACAGGCTCACAACTTCGCCAATTTTGACTTTGCCTTCGAGTAATGATGGATTCATAGTGTATAGTGATGCCTCAAGGAAGGGATTAGGTTATGTATTGATGCAAGGAGATAAAATGATTGCTTATGCTTCTAGACAATTAAAGTCCAATGAGATAAATTATCCTACGTATGACTTAGAGTTGGCAGCCATAATTTTTGCATTGAAGACATGGAGACACTACTTATATGGAGTCACTACTAGGGTGTTTACAAACCACAAGAGATTTAAGTATCTTATGAGATAAAAGGAGTTGAATTTGAGACAAAGAAGATGGCTAGAACTGTTAAAGGATTATGACTTAATGATAGAATACCACCCAGGGAAAGCTAATGTAGTAGCAGATGCACTGAGTAGGAAGTCCACTATGGCAAATATAGAGACAATGTACCTTCCATTGTTGAAGAAATTAGCCAAACTTAATGTGACATTGAGGCAAGTCGAGTTTGATTACATATTGGCTAACTTTAGAGTGAGGCCAGTATTGAATGAGAAGATTAAGGAATTGCAGGAATAAGATGAGTATTTGAGCAGGCTCTAGGAAGAGATTAAAAGTGGTAAACCTTCTGAAATAGAGATCAAAGAAGATGGATTGATGGTGGTAGGTAACAGATTGTGTATTCCAGACATGTTGGAGTTGAAAGATGAGATTCTTGATGAGGCACACAATGTGCCTTATGCTATGCACCCAAGAAGTATGAGAATGTATAAAGATTTAAAATAGCATTTATGGTGGAAAGGAATGAAGAAAGAAGTTGTGGAATATGCTAAAAGATGTTTAGTGTGCTAACAAGTTAAAGCTGAACACCAGGCACCTTTAGGCAAGCTTAAACCTCTGTCAATTTCAGAATGAAAATGGGAGAAGATTACGATGGATTTTTTGATGGGATTGTCGAAGACTAGCAAGAAGCATGATGCAATATGGGTGATTGCTGATAGGCTGACTAAGTTAGCACATTTCTTGCCAATTAAATAGACGAATTCTTTGAATGTTTTGGCCAAGAAATACATAGATGAGATAATCATACTTCATGGGATTTCAAGTTCGATAGTCTCGGATAGATATCTTAGGTTCACCTCCAGGTTCTGGGAAAGTTTACAAGAGGCTTTTGGGAACAAAGTTACATTTTAGTACAACTTTCCATCCATAAACTGATGGTCAATCAGAAAGGACAATACGAACATTGGAGATAATGTTAAGAGCTTGTGTTATGGACTTCAAATGTTCATGGGATGATCATTTTCCTTTAATCGAATTTGCTTACAATAATTCCTATCACTCAAGAATTCAAATGGTACCTTATGAAGCCTTGTACGGTAGGAGGTGTAGAAGTCCTATTTGTTGGGATAAGGAAGGTGAAAGGAGGCTTTTAGGGCTTGAGTTGGTGCAAGTCATGGTTGATAAGATTAAATTGGTGAAACAAAGACTTAAAGCAACTCAAGATAGGATGAAAAGCTATATAGATGTACATAAAAGGGAGATGGAATTTGAAGTTGGAGACAAAGTGTTTCTTAGAGCTTCTCCATGGAAAGGAGTTTTGAGATTCGGTAAGAAGGGCAAGCTTAGTCCAAGATACATAGGCCCTTATGAGATCATTGAGAAGATTAGGCCTTTAGCCTATAAGTTAGCTTTGCCATCGAAGTTTTCTAAGATTCACAATGTTTTCCATGTATCGATGTTGAGGAAGTACCGATCTGATCCTTCACACATAGTTTGACCTTCAAAAGTTCAGTTAAGAGCGGATTTGGCTTATGAACAACTAGTGGAGATTTTAGATTCAAAGGACAAGGTTTTGAGAAACAAGACTATGAAGCTAGTTAAAGTTCTATGGAAGAACCATTCTACGGAAGAGGCCATGTGGGAACCCTCGGAGGCCATGAGGGAGAAGTATCCACACCTCTTTAATATCTCAGGTAAGAATTTCAAGGATGAAATTCTTTAAGGGGGAGAATTGTTGGACCCCTAAAATTTTCTTTAAGTTAAGATCGATTTAAAATAATTTTGAGGTTTTGATAGATTTAATTTTTGGAGTTATTATTATGTCAAAGTTAGTAGGATTTATTTCATGGGTTAATAGAATTGAAGTACTAAGGTAATAAGGGTGTTCAAGGGTATTTTTGGAAGATTTCTTAAGGTTAAAAGAACATAAGCTTATAAGGAAGGGTAAAATGGACTTTCTGGGCTCATTAAGGGTAAAAGGGGAAGAAGAATATGTCGTCTTGCTTGTTAAGAATAGAAAAACGTGAATTGAAGGGAGAGAAGAGTGAAAAAGAAAAATAAGAGAGACGAAGAGAGGTTTCGGTGAAAGAAGAAAAGAAGAGAAATCAAGCATGTTAAGATAAGTTGACCATCTTTTCTTCTTGCTTTATTAAAGAAATGGGTTATGTTAAGGATGAAGGAGTTAGAGAGAGAAAGGGGTTTGTGTAGAGAATGAAAGGCTAGTGTTGAAAGAAGATGAATTAAGAGAACCCAATTAATTTTAGGCTTTCTAAACTAGGTCTTGGGTTTTCTAACCTAGATGGACTATGGGTAAGTTAGGTTTGAGCTTAATTTGTGTTTATTACAATTTTTTTGATTTTTGAAGTTTATGAGTTTTATTGGAATGTTGTTTTGAATGGAACCTTAGTTGTTTTAGGAAACCAAGAGAATCCTACCCTAGAGCAAGGGGAAGGGCAAGCTTGACTTAAATTTTTGCAAGCTAACTAGGTGGGTAATATATTTATAGTTATTGTGTAAGTAGGCAAATTCTTGCCTGTGTGTGTGTATGTTGATTTGCTTGAATTTGATTTGCTTGAAATTGAAATCATTGTGAGTGTTTGGAAATGCATGATGCATTGTGATTATGTTATACGTTGAAAAAGGTTATAACATTTTGAATTAGATGAAAAGAACAAAAAGCATGAAAGTATGAGCATATGATTAAATTGAGCATAAATTTGCTTGTGATTGGGTAAGAGAGAAATCCGTTTCATTAGTCACTTGCACATTGACCTATAGCCTTCTCCCGGCTACTTGCTTAAGGTCACGAGATCCCAAGAATTCAGACTCGTTTTGTCCACAGTGTAAACTTCGGTTTCTCTATTTCATTCCACGAAACTCTTAAGCCATTTGTTTGTGCATTGCATCTTTAAATTGTCAAGTATGGTGCATAATTTAGTGTTATGTTTAATGGATGAAGTCTATGCTATGTGTTATGAGTTTAAGATAAACTGATTAATGCTTAAATTGCTAGAATAGATTAAGAATGCTTGAACTGCTAGATATACATGTACATATGTTTGAATTTGTGGTCAATTGCCAATGGCTATAAATATATTAGCTACTGAGTTGTGTAGCTCACCCAACATTCCCTCCTTAGCTGCAGAATGAGAAGGTTAGCAATCTTCGCAAGGCATCCGAAACTCCAAGATATTAGAAACTTTTGTAACTAAGTTAGTTCGATCATTTTTGTATAGCTTTATAAGCAAATCAAACATTGAGCATCCAATGTATTTTGTATCTTGTGTTAAATCTTTGATGTAATATTATTATGTCATTCAATCTATGTATGAACTTCATTTGATTTAGAAACGGATTGAGAAATTTCCAAAGTTTCCAATGTGTATGTGCTCATTTATCTTGTAGTGGTACATTTCATATTTCAAGTCTTCCATAAGGGTAAATTTTGTGTTTTGACTTTAAGGGAAAAACTGGATTAATCTAGGCTAAATTAGACAAAGTTTTCTACTAAAAAGTTGTATCTTATCTTTATAACTTTCCAACGATATATAGTATGAAATTTTTTGACATCGAAGTAGAAGTTTATGATCTTATAAGTGGAGATGCTCTGGAGAGTGTAGTTAGTGAATTAGAACTTTTGGTAATGTGAGGAAGACCCAATAGAAATACAATCTTCTGATGCATCCTAGACTGAATCATCTAATGCATCTCAGACTGAATCTTCTGATTCACTATAGACTAAATCATCGGATGCATCTTAGACTGAATCATCTGATTCGTTGTAGACTGAATCGTCTGATGATCTCAGACTGAATCGTCTAACCTTTCATCTGGTCAACTTTTGACCCTCTAGATGACAAAATCATGCTTCAATATCTTCATAAAAGTTGTATATCTGGACTCCCTCTTTAAAACCATATAAGAATTACCTTAATCTAATATCTCTAGTGAAAGTTATACGAATTATTTCAAAATAGGTGTTTCGTCTGGCCTTTATCTGACCTTTCATCTAGCCTTTGTCTGACTCAATTTTAGTCCTTTATATGAACAAATCTCGGTTTAATGTCTTCATCACAGATTTATATATAGAAGTTCTCTTTCAAAAAATCTAAGAATGACCTTAATCCTACATCTCTAGTGAAAGTTATGCTAACTTTCCCAAAAGAGGTATTAGACTAAAGCTTTTCGTCTGCCCTTCATCTGGTTTCATTTGACCTTTTGTTTGGTTCAATTTTGGCCCTCTAGATGTCAACATCTCTCTTTAAGGTCTTCATAATATTTGTATATTTCTAATTCCTCTTCAAAACCATCTTAATATGGCCTTAATTCGACATATCTAGAGAATGGTATGCCAATTGTCCCGAAACAGGTTCAATATGATTGAGGACAAAACCTTGTTTGATTCTTTTGGCCATAACTTTGTTATCTAACCTCCAAATAAGATGATTGTTGTTTCTAAATAAACTAAAGACATAGAGAGAAAAATTAGTTAAAGAATATTAATTTTAATTTAGTCTTTAAGATTTTCAATTTCTGGATGGAAGTTGGGTATAGTGTATTGTTTCAGTTTAATAACAGTTTGAAAATATTTGGGCCCTAACTTTTATAATTCTGAACCAAATTGAATGATTTTAGTGTCATTAGAAACTTAATCATTATGAATTTTAGAATTCTGAACCAAAATCTGTATAGGTCTACTCACGTTTTATGACTTTGAATGTTAGGCTTCGGAAGTGGGGTTTAACACTAGGGATCAAGCTTATAAGGAATCACAAGAACAAATTAGTAGCCTTATCTCAAATAACCTACATTGAGAACATGCTCAATAAGTTTGCCATGTAAGATTCCAAGAGGGGTTTCACATCTACTAGACATGGAATCAAACTTTCAATGGAGCAAGCGCCGAAGACCCAAGAGGAGCTCGAATGCATACATAACACTTCATGTGCTTCAGTAGTTGGAAGTTTAATATATGTTATACTTTACACTAGACCGGATATCTATTACGCAGTGTGTCTGGTAAGTAGATTTCAGTCCAATCGAGGAATGGAGCATTAGAATGCAGTTAAGTGCATACTAAAGTATCTTCGTAGGACGAAGAACTTAATGCTTGTTTACTCTGGAAGTAACCTTATTCTGATAAGATATACAGATTCTAATTTCCAATCAGATGTTGATTTAAAGAAATCAACCTCTGGTTTTATTTTTGTTTTAGGAGGTGGAGCCATAGTCTAGAGGAGTATCAAGCAATCTTATGTTGTTGATTCGAATATGGAGGCTGAGTATGTTGCTTCTTGTGAAGTAGCAAAAGAAGTAGTCTGGCTCTGCAAGTTCCTAAATAATTTAGAGGTACTTCTTAAGGCAGAAAAGAACATTACACTTTATTGTGATAATAGTGGAATAGTGGTTGATTCTAAAAAACCTCGGAACCATAAAGCTGACAAAGATATTGAGAGAAAGTATCATCTAATAAGGGAGATAATACAACGTGGTGAAGTGAATATGGTAAAGATTCCACAGGGCAAAACCTTGGTGATCCATTTACGAATATGTCAAACTTACTTTAGGGCAAGTGGGAGATTGTGGAGTTATGTAAATATAGTTCCCTAGAAATAAAGTATATTTACATATAACTTAATCTTCTTCCAGTTACTTTTGTAATGAAAATATTTATTATTAATAAAACAAAAGAG
>JANSVA010000007.1:15456036-15485326 GCA_025504915.1 Erythroxylum reticulatum | reverse complement strand
TGCATGTACAAACATATTATGAGCAAATATTCACTATTTATTATTCATGTGCATATATGAATGCATGAATATATCAGGAACACTTTCAATGATTCTAACCCATTCAAAATGACCAAAATACCCTTTCCAATTGGTGAGGGGATGTTACAATAGATGTATTAATCTAAATTTTAGATTAAAAGTAACATGTTCGAAAAAATTTGGAAATGTAATGCACAAAGGTCTTTGAGTTAAATTTGGTGCAACCAACTCCCTCAGTGGTCTTAGATTTGTCATCGTCTCTTTGGATTCAAATTCCGATTCTTCAACTAAAGTTGATCTTACTTCCCTACACAATCTCTGCAACGTTTTCTCGATCTTCGGATTAAGTTGTTCAAGTTCTCTACAAAGAGATCTCATAACTACCATACACCAACACTAATAAACTTTTAAAAATTAACAAATAACAAAAAGAAACAATTATTAACAAATATATACATCAAAAAATCAACTAAAATCAAAAAATGAAAAATAAATCATCACACTCCCCAGAAATGGCGCCAAAATTTTATAGAACCTGTCGAGTGTGCTGTAAAATTACCTTACTCTGTATATTAGAATTTGTAGTTGTGGTGAGTTAAGATCGAATCCACGGGGATTCTTCAGTTAATTTTCATAACGAAATTAATTAATTGATGCAATGAAAATGTAAAAGGGGGATTTTGTGGATTTTAAGCAATTTAGAAAATAAAGAAAAAGTAAACTATCGAAAACAAATTAAAGTAAGCAATCGAAAATGATTAAAGTGTTGAATATAAGTAAGGTCTGGTTCTAGGGTCAATCTCGACCTAAACATAATTAACATATTCCATCATCCTAACGTCTTCACACCTCTGTTCGGACTATTCATCTGAGACTACCAGTACGCTTTGCTAATCCCAATTTTCCTTAAGTTGTATTTAATTAAGATATGATCTTTAATTAAACCTAGCTATCAAATAACCAAAAATATGATCTCTAGATTCAATTTGGTAGTCGCATTACAACGTGGAATATAGGCAGTAACCTAACATGTTCAGGTTATTAAACCTAAGTTATGTTGTTCTTAATGATTCAAGAACATTAGATACTACTAACAAATATCAAATGTAATGATTACATATTACATTCAACATTATAGCAATAGGTTCATAATAAAACAATCCAAATAACATATTAACAGCATCTATACAAAAACCCAATTCAATCAACAAAAGCAATACAATAATTTAAAAAGAGATTAACAACGTTAAAAATATGAAATAGCTATACTAGCGTTAGGAAGTTAGCCTTCCATCTCCTCCTTCAAGCTCCAACCATTTTTCATTCTCACCATTGCCTCTGTTGGTGTTGAAGAACGAAGAGAAACAAAGAAAAATGTGAGAAAACTCTGTCGGCTAGGTTATGTCCTCAATAATGCCTCTGTGTCTTCAACACATTACTTTTTAGAGTAAAACCTAGGGACAGGTGGAATCTCTCACGGTTGTGTATGGCCTCTCATGGTTGTGTATAGCCCTTTCATAAGAGACTTCTCATGCACTCCAACATATAGCTGTGAGACATCTCATTTCTTTGTTCTTCACTTCACATTCTATCTTGTCTCTTATTATTTCAAACCTCTTCTTCTTCATGCTCTATGAATTAATAGAGTATGGAAATTGAGAAGATAGCTTTAATGAACATGCTTTCGGGTCACTTTAGCTCCTTTACTTCCGAAATGCACCTAAAATCAAATATGAGCTAAAGTAAGTATCCTAAGAATTTTTAAGGCATTAATCACTGCGAATAGTAAATCAAATGAATAAACATTTAAGCACATGTCATTATGTCGAGCTATCAACATTAGAGAAGCTTTGCATGGGAAGTAACCTATGAGTTAGTTTTAATTTTATTTCAATTC
This sequence comes from Erythroxylum reticulatum, assembly GCA_025504915.1. Taxonomy (NCBI): domain Eukaryota; kingdom Viridiplantae; phylum Streptophyta; class Magnoliopsida; order Malpighiales; family Erythroxylaceae; genus Erythroxylum; species Erythroxylum reticulatum. Next base: position 15,483,408 of record JANSVA010000007.1, on the reverse strand, counting down.
CTATTTTATTTTGTTTTGATTTCATGTTAGTTTAGGATTTTATTTTTTGTTTTGTTATTGTTTTGTTTCTTTTCATCCTTTTCTTTTATATTTTGCAAGGATGTTAGTCTAGATGGATTCAAATCATATATCATCGTATGCTGAAAAGTATCAACTTAACCCTCTCACTCATTATACATGTTTATATTGTGTACATTGAGGACAATGTAAAACTTTAAATGTGGGGATGGGTTTACTTAATTTTAACAATTTTATTTAAACTTATTATAATCTTGATTATCAATTCTATCAACTGATATTCTGAATTGGTTGAATTTATCCATGAGTAAATATTTTTTTTAATATTGACTTGAATTGGTGTGTAAAAGGACAATGATTAGAATGATATTTTTTTTCTAAGTCATATTCTTCGTAGTCCTTGAAATGTTCAAGTTGAATGAAAGTGCATATTATTCACACACATATACCCAGTTTTTTCATGATCTTTTGAGCCTAAAGAGCGAAATTTTTAAAATGTTTAAAAGCTCTTGTTATTCTTTTATATGTGTGATATCATGTATAGTAAGATAATTCTAAATTTCACTTTTATTATACATATTGAGACAATATTTGTCAAATTAGAAGCATTAATATGATAAAGACACTTTGATTCACTAACTTGCTTAGCTTATTTCTTTGAAATCATCATACCCAAAAATTTACCTTTACGACTAACCAACTTGGGTCTTTGCCTTTTTCATTATTTAAACCAAATTATAAACCTTATTCCTATTTACTTTATTTATTCGTTGAGACTTGAAATTTGTGAAAGGTCTAATATTTGTTAAATTATGGTACTGGATGCTCGAATTGAGTTATGTGAAAAAAATGATGAGCATAAAAGAAAAGTAGTAAAAGTAACCGGTACCAATAGAGTTGCATTGAAAGGACCTGTATATACTTATAAACAATTCTTGAAATATATTGTGTAATAAATTTCATTCAATTTAACCTTTTTTATTAACCCAATCTAGAAGCATTAGATGATCTAGCACAACTATACATCATTGTATGCCGACTCCAATCTTGTCTAATTTTAGTAACTCTACCTTTCTTGTTAAATATACTCTTTGCTCTGGAAAAACATCTTCCTACTCCATCTTTCCTTGAATCTCCTTTAACGCAAGAAATATAAGTTAGAAAAGGTGTAAAGCCTCTAATTCACTCACTCAATCTTTATGCATCAATGGTTAAATGGTCATAGAAACAAAACTCAAACTTATAGGTTCAATTTCTATTGGACATATTGCCTTAACTAAAAGTATTAAAATCATGAATTTTTATTAAGGACAGAAAGCAAGAAAGTACTTTCTTCTTTTATATTACTCATTAGTAGTTTTGGTATTGTTGTCGCCTACAACCAAATTAATGCTAACTCTAGCAATGAAAATGTAGTTAGTGAATTGTTAAGATCGTTCCCATGAGGAATTTTAACGATAAAGATTATACGAGTGCAAAACTAAAACAAAATGGGAGGGAGGGGGTTTAATTCACAAAAAATGAAAATTTAATAATGATAAAATCAAAAGGTAACAAAAATATTAGATCTGAAAATTATGTAAATGAACTTTGGTTTCATTTCACTGACGTTATCACACTAATATGGATCCTTGATATAAAATTCAGTCCAACAACGAACATTCATTGGGTGATGTTTTCTATTAAGTTTAAATGAATAAAAACGTGTATTCTAAACATTCTTATTAGTCAACAACTTAGATATGATCTTAAGTTTAATTGATTAATAGATTTAAGAACTAAGAAACCAATGAACAAGACAACACATGTATGACATGCATTTCATCAAGATAAGTATATTCTTAGAATTTCCAACTCTAACGATAAAGATGCTAATCCTAATTGCCACTTGTGATTAGCAAAACTAAACGTTATATCCTACTATAGAATCAATTCCTAGTTGTGCATCCTAGAAATCAACCAATTCAATTGTAAAAAGCAATTCGGAAGACACTCAATATCCATCAATAAAACAAACTTTATTTGGACATCTCACACATAATAGTTGATAACGCAGTTTCCCTCAACCAAGAAAAATGATTTAACTACTCATAACAAAAGTGAAAATCAACAAAGAAATAGAAAAATGCAAAGTCTCCATCCCTGATCTTTTCCCAAAAAATATGAAAATTCCCAGTAAAACTAAAAAAAGCTCTTCAGAAAACGTAAACTACTTCTAACTATGGCTTAACGTGAACAGTAACAAAATATCTTCTTTTATGCTCTTCGATCTTCTCCTTTTTTTGTTCTCTTCAGAAGATAATCTTTTCCCTATATTTAGTTTACAAATCACCATCAATAAGGTAGCAATATGATTCTTAAGATCATGAAAATCTTAGGTTAATCAGATCTGAATTTAAAAACAGATCTTGTAGGCATTCTTTCTCCTTACATATACCCGCACTTAGTCAATGATTTTTCTGCTCGTCTGGAATTTCAGATATTTTTGCTTTCCTTGCATCTTTTTAGTTCAATTTCATCTCTTAAATGTTGAAAATAATCTAAGAACAATTAAGAAATAAATCGATCAATTTTAAATAATAATTTCAACACATTAAAGAGATTTATATACAAAATAAGCACAAAATGACATCTTAACAAATTCCCCCACACCAAATTTTTGCTCACCCTCGAGAAAACATACCAAGCCACTGCACTCTATCAATTTGTCCTTTATAAGATTAAGTGCACACAATCCGTTAACTTGGGCCAGCGAGACTTTGGTTGCAACATACATCATAATCACTTTTCACCGATACAAATAAACAAAGCCAAAATAAGACATCTTTGCTTAGAAGGCAAGTATGAAACCAAAGTGAATTCTTCTCATAGATTTCTCTCTTACACTCAAGTGTTTAAGGTAAAAGTGTTTCTCTCAAATCTTCCTTTAACAGATTGCACTACCTTAGGCTTACAAATTCACCAGTTATCATTCATTCGAATTACATGAGCTCATAGATCATAAGGACTTTATTATGAGTTATAATGGGGCTAGGTTCAAAGGTAAGGTAAAAATGGCAAGAATTAATCACAAGCATTCACAAAATACCAAGTAAAAAGGACACTCAAATTAAAATTATGAGATAAACACATGAATACAAAGGACTACAACTACTCTTTACTATCTAATGCTACTATACTTTATTCTTTTTCTTTTTCTTTTCTCTTCTTTTTCCTTTTTTCTTTCTTTCTTTCTTTCTTTTTTCTTTTTCTCCCTTTTCTTTTCTTTTTCTTTCTTTTTTTTTAATTGACTAACACTAAGAACAAAGGAGAATAATAAAAACAAGAGAAAATAATATCAACATGATTTAACACATGAGTAGAAGTACCTATAAAAATATCTCAGAACACAATACAAACAAAGGTCCCAAAATCAAATGCTTACTTATTATTTTATTCAATTGATAATAGGGTAAGGCTAATGGGGTTTTTAGGTTCCAATGTAAGGTGATTAATTGAAAAAAAAAGGTTAAAGGCTCAAAAGATGTTTGCAAAGGGAAAATAACTAGGTGGATCATTTTTAAGCTGAAAGGTGTAAAAACAAAGAAAGCCTTAATCATTTCCATAAACCATGTAGTCAAACAATTTCAATCTGGTTCAATGCAAGTTTTGAAAGCAAGCCTAATTAGAGGAGCATCACGCAATACAAAGAAATAAAATGACATAAAGATGATATCATTAAGGCTCAAATCCACTTATAAGTTTAATTCAAAAATTTACATTAATTTCACAAATTACCTTATCACTCAAATGTCAAAATTTTGACTAAGTATATAAGATCGAATATTGCAATCAATCCGCATGATTCACTTTAGACTCACATAGCCCAATTTAATTTCATGCACACATATAATCTCATCCAAACTAATATGGATAAAGCTTGACGGCTTAACAAACATAACAAACATGCAAAAACTGAAAAGAGTCACACACATATACTCTATTTCCTTCCCCCACACCTAGACCAACATTGTCCTCAATGTTAGGACATCAGATTAAAGAAGAAAAAATATAAAAGAAAAGAGGAAAGAATGCTTCTCTATTTGTGACTGCAGAAATCGTGGTGCTAGTGGGTGCGAAGGTTGAAATCCTTGGTACTCCTAAGAAGCCATCAAATTATGCTCCATGCGGTGCATTCGCTGTTTAAGGCGACTGAGGTAGTCATCCAAATAGACTTGGGGAGGTTAGTGGCTACGTGGTTCAACTGTTGAAACCTGACTTCTTGCGGCTGGACATGTAGTGAAATAAGTAGTTGGGCCCTGATTTGTGAAAGTTATTCATCCATGGCTTAAATCCACAATTCCCATCCAGTGCAAACAATCTATATCCAAAGTTTCTATACCACACGCCACATTCATGTCAGTATTATTAAGGTCTAACAAATCTAAATTAATGTCCAATTACGTGATATAGGAATTGAGAATCAAAGGTTTAAATTTCTTACTTAACACAAATTGAAATTATGTTAAAACCAAAAACCTAAATTCACAAGAATGTCATATCCATACACCACAGAAAATAAAATTCCACTTTAGACAATGTCCCCGCAAAATCTCGATAACCCAAAAAATTGTATGCAAAGAGTCGATGAATAATTTTAAAAACAGGATTTCTAAAAACTGAACTCTTAGAAACACTAACATTGTAAAGATTAGGATCAACAGACCATTGAATCCACAATTCTGATGCATTAAATTCCTTATGTAATCACATCTAGGATTGATAAAGAACTCATTTTTAATTTCATCGACTTAAACAAATCCCATAGCCACATTAAAATCAGCAATCGATAAAGCAAACTCTTTTCCCATCAGTCAAAATTTCACAATTCCTTCGATAAACAAATTAAAAGAGAGTTAAATTGAAATGTGTTGTAAAATTCCCTTATCAATCCAATAAAGGCAGGGCAATTAATTCTAGTAAACACACTCCAATAAATAGGACCCATCATTTGTGCAAAAGAATCATGGACTTGTAATGCTTCAAGAGTATCGAAAAGAATACACTTATAAGGATAGATTTTCCTTTGACTGAATTGCTGGAAACACTTCGTATCTTCCGGGAGATGAAAAAAGGTGAAGCCACCACTTCATGTACTCCATTGGCTGTGGTTTTCGACTTCCTTCCCTTCCTCATTCTGTTTCAGGAAGATGGCCCTCGTGTTGCAGTTGAAATTAGTGGTGTGGTTTACGTGGGTACTATGGCAGTAGGCGTGGTTGTGGTGGGTTACGGTGGAGATGAAATGTCAATAAAAGACATGATTGGTAAGGACAACCTTTGGGATTCACTCTTCCTCCTTGGCATGATTCCAAACTTCGTGAAAATGCAGTCCTGAAATTGCAAAAGAGAGAACACGAAACTACAAAATCATGACTAGAGCTGGATGGTTTACAATGAATAAAAAATTAAAAGAGTGGGTTTTGTGTGAAATTGAAGTGGGTATTCATGATTTAACATAATGGTGTAAGGCTTTCAATGAGTAAAAGAAGAAAAGGAAAAAGATAGGCGGTAAAATGGAACGAACGGTGGGAAGAGAAAAAATTTTCATTTTTTGATTTTTTTAAAATAGACAAAATAATAAATATTGCAGAAAAGAAATTTTTAAATTGATAAATTACTTAATATTGAATTCATAAATAAAACAAACCTAATAAAAATGAAAATGAAAACCGTTGAAAATTAAAAAGAATAAACAAACATGAAAATTTTTTGGGTTGCCCCGAATGCGCTTCTTTTAATTCTTTAGCTGGGCATGTTTCATTACTTACCTTATTAGAAATAGGTTGGGGATACCAATTCTATTTCTTCCACGCACTCAACTGAATAGTTCTCATAGTATGGTTTCAGGCGGTGTTTGTTAACTTTAAATACCTTAGAAGTATCCAAACTTTGAATTTCTACTGCACCACGAGAAAAAACGTTAGTAACAATAAATGGTCAAAGCTAGCGAGATCGTAATTTTCCTAGAAATAACTTAAGCTTTGAATGATAAAGAAGAACTTTTTGTTCGATTAAAAATTGTTTTGAGAAATCATTTTATCATGAACAACTTTAGTTTTTTCCTTATAAATTTTTGTATTTTCATATGCTTCATTATGAATCTCTTCTAACTCTTGCAATTGCAACTTCCTATTATTAATAACTTCTACCTGATCCATGTTCAACTGGTTCACAGCCCAATAAGCTCCATGCTCTATTTCCATAAGTAAATGACAAGGCTTACTAAAAACTAACCTATATGGCGACATGCCTATTAGAGTTTCGTAAGCAGTCCAGTACACCCATAAGGCATCGTCTAATCGTAAGCTCCAATCATTTCTATTCGGATTCACCACTTTTTCCAATATGGATTTGATCTCCCTATTGGACACTTCAGTTTGTCCACTTGTTTACAGATGATAGGTTGTAGAAACCTAGTGTGTGGCACCATATCTTTTCATCAAAGCCTCAAAAATCTTGTTGCAAAAATGGGTCCCTCGATTGCTAATGATAGCTCAAGGCATTTTGAACCAGACAAAAATATTAGATTTAACAAAATCTATAACATTTTTAGCATCATCAGACAAAGTAGCCTTAGCTTTAATTTCGAAATGTAATCCACAACAAGCAAAATGTAATTCTTACCAAAGGAAGAAGGAAAAGGATCCATAAAGTCTATTCCCCAAACATCAAAAATCTCACATACTAGAATATTAGTAAGTGGAATTTGATCTCTCAATCCCAAGCTACCTGTTTTTTGGCAACGATCACAATACTTGCAAAACATATAAGAATCATAAAAAAACTTAGGCCAAAACAGTCCACATTTAAGAATTTTCGAGTTGTTCTTTTGGGACCAAAGTGTCCCCCCCACATAGATGAATGAAAAAATTTTAATATGAAAGGAATTTCATCATCCATAACACATCGTCTAACAATCTGATCAGCTCAAAATTTCCAATGATGAGGTTCATCCCAAATGTAATATTTAACCGCTCATTTAATTTTATCTTTTTTAGCTCTAGATAAATCATTAGGTAGAGACTTAGTCACCAAAAAGTTTACTATGTTAGCATATGGAATTACCTGTTGAATTGAGAAGAGACTTTCATCCGAAATTTTGTCGTGAAGAACATTAGATGTAATGGTCGGAGTGATCTTCTTTAGATGATCAGCCACCAAATTTTTATCTCCTTTCTTATTGCGGATTTCCAAATCGAATTCTTGAAGAAGTAAAATCCATCGAATCAATCTTAGCTTGGCTTCTTTCTTATCCATCAAATATTTTAGAGCTGTATGGTCTGAATAAATGATCACCTTGATGCCCAATAGGTTTCATCGAAACTTCTCCAACCTAAATCCTACAGCTAAAAACTCTTTCTTCGTTAGGTAATAATGCCTCTAGGCATCATTAAGTGCCATGGATGCATAATAAATAACATGAGGTACTTTGTCTACTTTTTGGCCCAGAACGACGCCAACTGCATAATCTGAAAAATCGCACATTAGCTAAAATGGCATATCCCATTTCGGTGGCTGAATAATCAGAGTTGTAGTACATCATTCTTTGAGTTCATCAAATGAAATCTTACATGGCTCGTGAAAATCAAACTTCACGTCTTTTTGGAGCAGTCTATATATAGATTGCACAATTTTGGAAAAATCCTTAATAAATCACCAATAAAATCCTGCGTGACCAAGAAAAGAACGAATTTCCCACACAGTCGCGGGGTCAAATAAAGATCGAATAATATCTATCTTAGCCCTATCGACTTCAATTCCCTTATAAGAGACAGCATGACCCAAAATTATGCCTTGATTAACCATGAAACGACACTTTTCATAATTTAAAACCAAATTAGTTTCAATGCAATGTTTAAGCACTCTTCCAAGTTTAATAATGCATGTTTCAAAAGACTCTCCATAAACTGTTAAATCATCCATAAAAATTTCCATGCAATTCTCCACAAGATTAGAGAAAATACTTACCATACACCTTTGAAATGTCGCTGGTGTGTTACACAACCTAAATGGCATTCTTCGGTAAGCAAATGTGCCGAATGTACTTTTGAAGGTTGTTTTCTCTTAGTATTTAGGTGCAACCAAAATCTGGTGATACCCTGAATAACCATCTAAACAATAATAATGAGATTTACCTGCAAGTCTTTCAAGCATTTGATCAATAAATGGAAGCAAAAAATAATATTTTCTAGTAACCAAATTCAGCTTCCTATAATTTATGCAGACTCTCCAACCATTTTGAACACGAGTTGGTATTAACTCACCATCATTCTTTTTAACCACAGTTACCCCAATTTTCTTCAGAACTACCTAGATCGGACTTACCTAATTGCTATCTGAAATTGGATAAATGATGTCAGCATCAAAAACCTTCAAATTTTCTTTCTTCACCACTTCCATAATGGGTGGATTTAGATGACGTTGGGGTTGCCTCACCTCCTTTGCCTCATCTTCCATCAAAATTTGGTGCATACAAATAGTGGGACTAATACCCTTTAAGTTGGTCATTGTCCAACCGAAAGCTTCCTTGTGCTCCCTTAGCACGTGAATCAGCTAATTTTCCTACAAAACAGTAAGTTTATTAAAAATTATAGCACGTAACGTGTCTTGCTCACCTAAAAAGACGTATTTCAAATGGCTAGGCAAACTCTTCAATTCTAAATTTAGTGGCTTGACCAATGACGGTAATAGCTTGGTGTTACTTCTAGACATCTCCACATACAGCAACTACCTCATCACTGGTTTGGTTTCCTCCAACTGGCATAACAGCGTTTCCATTTTGTTATTGGACAATACTGATTCCTTGCTTTCCTTCCACCATAATGCTTCTCTTATCTCTAAGATTGTCTCAAGTTCATCTCTCACTCCTCAAAATTGAATTTTCCTGCATCCATGTGTCAATAAAATCTATAGAAACAATAGGTTATTCATCATCTGAAATTTTCACGACATTGTATATATTGAACTTAATTAATCGACCATCAAATTCCATAGTCAATGATCCATCATGAACATCAATTTTCATTTTAGTGGTTTTCAAAAATGGCCTTCTGAATAAAATCGAGGTTGAAGAAGATGCATCATTAGTCCCCATCTATAAAATAAAATAATCAACTGAAAAAAGGATACTCCCACTTGAACTAAAACGTCTTTTAACACACCCTTTGGATAAGCATTTGAGCGATCCACTAATTGAATCACTACATTAGTTTCTTTAAGAGGTCTTATGTTTAAAGATTTATAAACATCATATGGCATGACATTTATGGACGCACCCAAATGTAACATAGCTTTTTCAATTCTCAAATCACCAATTTGATATGGGATAGTGAACATACATGGGTCTTGATACTTAGGTGGAAGCTTTTTCTTTTGTAAAATAGCTGAAACATTCTCCCCTAATTGCACTTTCTCATCAAATTTTAATTTCCTCTTTGAAGTACAAAGTTCCTTAAGAAATTTCAAATACCGTGGAATCTATTTTATTGCATCAAGTAGAGGAATATTTAACTGAACTTTTCTGAAAGTGTCTCATATTTCCTTCTTTTGCTCCTCCTTCTTTTCTTTGGCAAATCGACTCAAAAAAAGGGCAGAACAACCATATTCTATAGAGTTGTTTGCATCATTTCTATTTTTTCAAATGCTCCCTTCATTGCTTCTTCTTCTACCTCTCTTCTAGAAATTTTCGGAAGTGGTTCTTGCAATTCCTTACCACTCCGTAATATGATAGCCTTAGCACTTTGTTTGGGATTAATCTCTGGTTGTGCTAGAAAATTTTCAAAACTTTGTGCCTCAAATCAATTTATGGCAGTTACCATTAGACTCATTTTATTTTCAAGATTTCGAATAATAGCTTGAGTATCCCGCTGAAATGTCAAAGTGTTAATGGCCAAAGATTGAACTATATCTCCTAAAGAAGACTTACCTTTGGAATTGGATGTTATGTTTTGATATTGTCGAGGCATATATGGTTGTCTAAACTGCTAGAAATTTGTGTTTGCTTGCTGTCCTTGAGGATTCCCATAACGTAAATTCGGGTGATTGTGCCTACCCAGATTATAGGTGTTGGAGAATGGGTCATATTTCCTTTGATTCGGTCCAGCAAAACCTCCACGACATTCACCTGTTTTGCATTTTCCTCCCACAAAACCAGACATGCATCAGTGGAGTTCCCTGACATCAAACATATTTCACATGCCTTTGCTTCTTCTTTCTTTGTAACATCAATTTGTCACACCAAAGATGTAAGGTCATCTAATCTTTTCTCCAATATTGTCACGTTCACTTCATTCACTTGTTTTGAACCATGTCTAGCACATATTTCGAATTGTTATGTATTAGAAGCCATATTCGTTATCAAGTCCCTTATGGCTATCAATGTTTTGTCAACTAAAGCGCCACCACTTGCAGCATCAATTATACTCCTATCCATGAGCAAAAGACCTTCGTGAAAATATTGAATCAATAACTGGTTGGTGATTTGGTGATGAGAATAGTAACACAAAGTTTCTTGACTATTTCCTAATATTCGTAGAGTGTTTCTCCCGTATGTTGTCGAATGTCACTAATTTCCTTCCGAATGTTGGCTACTCTCGATGCTGGAAAATATTTCTTAAAGAAAAGCCTCTTTATTTCAGCTCATGTTTGCCCATTTTCTCCAGCTGAATAGTACATCCAGTCTTGAGCATCATCTTTGAGAGAAAATGGGAAGGCTCTTAATTTAATTTTCTCTTCCATCACATTTGTTGGCCTCATTCCCATGCAAACTACATCAAATTCCTTCAAGTGTTTGTATGGATCCTCTCTCGATAGACCCCTGAAAATAGGTAATAAATGGATCAACCCAAAGTTTAATTCAAAAGTATTGTTATCACCTAATTTTGGAAAGTTAATGCAGTGGGGTTGTTGAGCATCCGTAGGCGCAGCTAGTTCACGAAGAGTGTGGTTGCTGCCATCCGTTCCATTTTTTGAACTTGCTACTTCTGTTTCGTCTGTTTCTGTAACCTTTTAGCTGTCTTCTTGATCTCTGAATCAAATCATAGTTGAGTTGTTTTGTCTACTAGTGTAACATACATATACCATTGAGAAATTCCTCGACAACGGCACCAAAATTTGGTACTGCTGTCACCTGCAACTAAATTAATACCAACTCTAGCAATGAAAATGTAGTTAGTGAAGAGTTGAGATCGTTCCCATGAGGAATTTTAACGGTAAAGATTATACGAGTGCAAAACTAAAACAAAATGGGAGGGGGATTAATTCACAAAAATTGAAAATTTAATAATGACAAAATCAAAATTAACAAAAATATATAATATCTAAAAATTCAGTAAACAAACCTTGGTTTTGGGTCACTGATGTTATCGCACTAATATCGATCCTTGATATAAAATTCGGTCCAACAACAAACATTCATTAGGTGATATTTTCTTTTAAGTTTAAATAAATAGAAACATGTAATCTAAAAAAAAATTTTTTAGTCAACAACTTAGATATGATCTTGAGTTTAATTGATCAATAGCTTTAAGAACTTAGAAATTAATGAACAAGACAACACATGTACGACATGCATTTAATCAAGATAAGTATCTTCTTAGAATTTCCAACTATAACATAAAGATGGTAATCCTAATTGCCACTTATGATTAGCAAAACTGAACATCATATCCTACTAATCTGGCTATTAAATGAATCAATTCCTTGTTGCTAGAAATTAACCAATTCAATTGTAAAAAGCAATTCAGAAGACACTTAATATTCATCAATGAAACAAACTTTATTTGGACATCTCACACACAATAGTTGATAACCCGGTTTCCCTAAACCTAGAAAACGGATTTAGCTACTCATAACGAAAGTGAAAATCAACAAAGAAATAGCAAAATGCAAAGTCTCCATCCCTGGCTTTTTCCCAGAAAATATAAAAATTCCCAGCAAAACCTAAAATACTCTGCAAAAAATGTAAACTTCTCCTAACTATGGCTTAACGTGAACAGTATCAAAATATCTTCTTGGATCTTCTCCTTTTTTCGTGGTCTTTAGTAGATAATCTTTCCCCCATATTCAGATTGTAGATCCCCAACAATAAGGTAGCAATCTAATTCTCAAGATCATGAAAATCTTAGGTGAATCAGATATGAATTTAAAAACAGATTCGCAAGGCATTCTTTGTCCTTGCACGTGCCCATGCTTAGTCAATGATTTTTTTGCCAGTCTGGAATTTCGAATTATCTTGCTTTCCTTGCATCTTTTTGGTTCAATTTCATCTTTCAAGTGTTGAAAATCATTGAGAAAAATTAAGAAACAAATCCATCAATTTTGAATAATAATTTCAACACATTAAAGATATTTATATACAAAATAAGCACAAAATGACAACTTAACAAGTTTCCTCTTTTATCCTAACTAATTATATATTGTCACTCTTTTGTTTTTCATACTATAAAATATGATCTAACTTGAATGATAATCTATTATCAAACATTAAGCCAATTAAGTTGTCAATTCACCAAAATCACTTTAAGGCACTCAATTAATGAAATTAAAATATTTTATTACTTAATTAACAAGAGAAAAATAAAAAATACCAAATTTGATGCCTGCATCATATATAGAGCATATATATCATGTTAGTACCAGCTTTTTAGTTCAAGTGAGCCAGCATTCCACATACACAAGTATATTGGAATTAAAGGAAATGACTAAATTGACAAAATGCGAATATTTTAGTGGAGTTAAAGGAAATGACTAAATTGACAAAATGCAAATATTTTAGTCAATTGGCTAAAAAAAAAGAGATATAACCAAAAAAAATAAAGAGGACAATTGGAGCTTTCTTGCAAGTTCCTTTATTGTACACCAAGCTACGGTATTCCCGAATAGGTACTCAGCTTCCTCACTTTTTGATTTCCATTTTAACCTTTGATTTTCCACCTGCAAGTTGACCAAGCTCTTTTTGATCTTTGGATTTGTTCCCCTAGTTGTGTCCCAAAGCTAACATTACGCTCACACCATAGATGTCCATCGTCTGCCCCGCATAGAATCCAGTTGCATAGCTTGTTCTTCCATCCACTTAGTTTCTACATCTGTATTAATGGGAATCTTAGTCTCTAGAATAAGGTTTTTTTCGTTATATTGCTATATTCCCCGTGCACTTGATAGTCCAATGCTGTAGTTCTTGGTTTCTTTGTTTAAGACTAGTATCTCTCTTATCCTGTATGTAGCTTTCGTTATTACCATCTCCAAGGAGCTCTATATTCTGTTGAATACTCGATTATTCCTTTCCCTGTATAGTTATCGCAGACATATTCCAGTACTTGTTATGTATACTTCCTTGTTGCACTCGATGGCGTGCCTCCTTTCTAATATATCTTGGATAATCCCCTAAATCTTGTTAGTGGATTATTGCCAGAATTCCCTCGGTCTGATCCAATCCCAATAAACCTTGTTATTGAAATTCCCATAAATGTCATTGTTCCATCTTTAGAAGTCCTAGTTTGGGTTTGGGGTGTAATGAGGGAGCCCTTAATCCATTCCTCTCGGATAGTTGTCCTGCTGGTCCTCCTTTGTCCACCTACTTACCTCGGCTTCTATAGGGATGTTTGAACTAGATCACCTTTTCTTCCATAGGGACCCCATCTTCCCCCAATTACCAAACCATAGTGAGATTGTTTCTTTATTCCCCACCTTGTAGCTAATATTTTCTTCAAAGGATTCCCTCATCTTAAGTAGTTGGTTTAAGAAATGAGAGTAACTTGGTTTATTAACCCGTCGCCATAAGCTTTTCACCTTCAAGAAATAGTTGTGCATCCATTTGATCCAAAGAGAGTCCTTACCTATTAAAGTTCTCCACAATCTCTTCCTTAACAGCATTTTATTGCTTAAGTTGATTGAGGTTATTCCTATACCCCCTTCATCAATTAGTTTGCATACTTCCTTCCAATTAGCTTCGGCTTCTGGACCTCCCCCATTGTTGCTTCCCCATAAAAAATCTCCCTATCATCCTTTCCAAGGTTTTAGTTAAGTATTTGGAGAGGAAAAGTTGGGACATGCAACTCCTATAACTGAAAAGTTACATTTAATGACTCAAAATTTGTTTCAATCAAGTACAATAATTTGACCATCTTTAGTTATATGCCGCAAATTTCAATCACTTTTAACTTTCCAATCATTACATGCAACCTTTTAATCATAAGATTCACTTCGTACGTGTCGTAAAAGTGTAGTTTGATGCAATTTTTCTTTCTATGTAATGTAATTTTTTTAAAGTCTTTATTTACAATGTTGTAGTTATAAGAATCATCTCCACATTTTTCAAATGAAGTTTAATCATTTTATAAACTCACTAATATATTATGAAAAGAAAAGATAATCCTAACCCATATTAAATTGGCGGCGAACATTTTTGACAATTAAGTGACAGTTACCACCGTTAAAACATGATTCTTTTAATTGCAAACCCAAACATAATAGATGCATTATTTGATATGGTAATTAATTGATCCACCATTTAATCATAGAAATAGTTAATAAATAATTCATCTAAGGTTCAACTTTATGATTTGATATTCAACAGCAAAAGGACATAATATATACATTCGATAAAGTTTTATTTTTACAAGGGGGTAAGGCCCTGAGGCTCCTTGGCACTTTATCTAGCATTACTAGTTCAAATCACGCAGAAAAAACAAAGAAAGAAGCATAAACAACCTTATTCTCAACGGGGACAATTACCCACACAACTTATTCCTCACCTAAGTAGAAAATGGTGGGCTTTTTTGGTTCTGTAATTTCTACAGTTCCTTCCAACATCTTAGCCACTTTCCCCATTGACGGCCTGACGTCTGGCCTGTCCTGAAGGCACCACATCGCCGTCTTCACCATCCTATCCACCATTTCAAAATGTACCCTACCGTCGTAGCAATGCTTAATTTGACGGTCTAATATGTCCTCTACCTTAGTTTCCTTGAACACCTTCTCAAAAACCCACCTTGGGAAGTACCAGTCTTCACTCTCCATCATCGAACCTTGCATTTCGAAGTTCCTAGACCCAGTGACAATCTCTAGCAAAACCATACCATAACTATACACATCAGCCTTTGGGGTTATCGGGTCACTCTTGATCCATTCCGGTGCCATGTATCCACGAGTCCCTCTGATCCTAGACATGCTCACCACATCTTCCTTTTTCCTCAACTTGGCCAAACCGAAATCAGAGATCTTTGGACAGAAATCATCACCCAATAGTATGTTTTCAGGCTTGATGTCACAATGTAACACCCACTCCAGACACTCCTCGTGTAAGTAGGCTATGGCTCTTGCAACACCAAGTGCGATACGATACCGGATACCCCACTCAAGAAGGGGTTTTGGGCTATCAATAGCTGCAGGACCCATATCCATTTGAGCACCTAACGATTCAATCCTACCCGCAGGGAATAGGTACCTGTCAAGCGAGCCATTAGGCACATACTCATAGACGAGAATTCTTTGCCCCTTTTCAGCACAAAATCCCCATAACCTCACCAAGTTGAGGTGATGCATTCTAGCAATGATTGTAACCTCTGCCCAGAACTCTGTATCTCCTCCAGTTACATGTTTCAAGCACTTGACTGCCACAATTCTCTTATCGGGAAGCTCTCCTTTATAAACATCACCAAATCCACCTTTCCCGATAGCATTGGAGAAATCTTTCGTTGCTGCTTTGAGCTCCGCATATGTGAACCTTTTAGGCCCCCCAGCTGGCAATAATTCGAGGCCTAGAGTCTGAGCCATGTCTCTGTACTTGATGTACTTCTTCAGGAATGTCCAGAAGAAAAAAGCCCCAGACATCAGCTCTGCAGCAAATAGAGTACATATTATGGCGATGTTTCTGGCTGTGGTGTTGGTTTCCGCAGGTGGCAAAGGAAGACTTATTCTGACAGGACATGTCGTGTTCAACAAACTGGTCATGCCGTTGAAATTCGATTCATCTGTTTCAGAATCATCCAATTTCAAGAACATGGCTCTCTCAGTTCCTGGAGACCAGTACCCATATAGTAGTCTCTCAAGCTGAAGCACGCAGAAACCTTGGCCATCATACTTGAACATGAATCCTAGACAATTTGATTTACCTAAACAACTTGCTTCACATGACGAGTAATTGCTGACTTTCAGGTCCCTCTGATCTAACCCACCAGTAAAATTTACATAATCAAGCCGAAGAAATTTGGTTTTGTTGGTAAGATTTTTCCTTCTGACACATGCAGTTGGATCAGTCGAATTTTTTGTAAACCCGGGAGGACACACGCAGGTAGGATCTGTTAAACCATCGGTCACGCAGATAGCATTTGGTCCACATAATCCATGAACTTTGCATATTTCCTGAAGAGCTTGCCAAGTGACAAGCCAAGAACCACCTTTTGGATCAATACTGTAAAGTCTTAGATTACCATCGTCGTCAAGAGTCAACCTTCGCAATCTGAGATCTCCATAATCAGCAGAAATAATCGAAATTCCATTCAATTGAGCCACACTACCATTGCTATCAAGCTTTATAAACATATTACTGGAGCTCCAATAGCTATCGTTGTTGTAAGACAAGGATGAATTGGAGAATCTGAACTTACCATTCCTTGAATGAAGATCCAATCCAGTTATTAGCTGAGTAGGCAAGAACGTATCTGTTGGAAATTGGAAACTGTTCCGGCTGCCAAAAACAAGATTCCCGTCTTCTTGTAACAAGAGCCGATTGGAGCTTGAATTCCCTTTAGCAGTACCAGGCCATGGCCACAAGTTTGTCGTAGAAGAGCCATCATCGACTAGACGGAGATCACTACTGTTGGTGATGATCAGAGAGGCATTGGAGCTGAGCGAAGCAGCAGCACCGGTGGTAGACCACACGATGGTCTTCTCTGTTAAATTGTTGTACCAAATAGAGAAGTTGAAACGGTCTTTTGAGCCGGGTAGAGACAGAAATCCGGCTGCGAAGGTCGAACCAGGCGAAAGAAGGAGTCTATTTTCTATTGGACGCCATGGCTTGTCCGAAGAGGAAAAAGAAGTGAAACTCTGCTCTTGGGATGATGATGGGCGCGGGCTGCAGAGGAGGAGGACAGAGAAGAGGAAGAACGTGGACATAGTTTCTGTTGACATTGGTGAAATGGGAACTGAACCTTTATCCATGTGATAACTATAGCGTTTTGGACATGCCCGTTGACCGATGACTTTTAGAGTCTACGCTCACTTATTTAAGTTTTCATTGGTCCTACTTTCACGTCATGGAAGAGAGGCAATAAAAATCTCATTCCAATACCTTCTTAGTCCATAACTTCATATACTAAATAATATCAAATTTTAAAAAAATAATAATTTCTAACCGAGCCAAAACTTCAACATAGAATCTGAGGCTCAACTGGACCTTAGGCTAGCCAGAGCCCAACCCCGCTTAAGTTTGCTCTACTGCCTACCTTAGAGATATCATGAAAAAACTAATATTTTCAAAACCCAACAAAAAGTTCCCCGCTTAAGTTTGCTCTACTGCCTACCTTAGAGATATCATGAAAAAACTAATATTTTCAAAACCCAATAAAAAGTTTAAAGTTTTAAAAGGTTAAGTTAGTTGGTTAAAATTTTAATAAAAATTTAAAAATAACTAAAAATATCCTTATACATCAAATTTTAAATTTCGAAAAATGTTAAATAAAAATTTTATATTGGTCAAAATTTAAAAATAAAAATTATTAAACTGAAACAAAACAAAAAGTAAAAATTGAATCCAAAAATTAGTCTATGCTTTTTTTAAAATATGAAAAAGAAACTACCATTTAATCCGATTACTTCAAGACTTGAAGTACATTAAACAACAGTAACTGGACATAATAAGGTAGCTAAACGCTTTTCTATTTTATAAATAATTCCTAAAGTTTTATTTGGTACAGTACTTTAATAATTTTTAAGAAAATTATCTTTTACGAGAAATACTATTAATTTTTAATCAATTTTCAAGAAAAATGTAATTAGAACTTTTCTTGATGCATCAGTAACAAAATATATTCATGAAAAAGGAATAGATAACAAAAGAATCTTTGCATTAATACCTAAATGAGATGCTATGTACATAAGTTTACAATTTCTATGAACTTTAAACCAATGGCAAGTAGACTCACTAAATGCCTACTGAAAAGGCTTAACTAATTTCTTTTATTTTAGCCTTATTAAATATGTACCGATTTTCTCGTCTATTCTGAGTTCAGATCACTCGTTTTCGTTATTTTATACCTACTCTGTTTCAGGGCAATAGAGCAGTCATGCATAATAATTGGAGATTCTATCTATGAATCTGGTCATCGAACCTGCAGCCGAAGACAGTGTAATATGGGCTAAAGCTAACAGCAGACAATTTTCTAATAGCTCAGCGATGAGCTTATTCCGAATTTCTGAACGTATTGTAGTGTGGCACAAACTAGTGTAGGTTCCTTCCCAGTGCTGCGTCACTCTGGTTAGCAATCCACAGGAAGCTACCAACAATTGACAGATTAAGCTTATATCTCACTATCCCTAATATATTGCATTGAAGTAGAATAATTATTAGGATTTGAAAGTTATGATGCAACTAATCCTGTAGACATTGGTAAAGATAATATATAAACTGAAATAAGTACACAAAGCATGATATTATTGTTTAAGCTTCTTTAGAATTGAAAATGAGTTCTCAAACAAAAATTTAGATACAACCATATCTATTAACAAAAGAAACGTTGTAATACACTTTTTCTAATTTTGAAGTTTAACCATCCCATACGCTAGAAGAAAATTGATGTTTACTGATTGAAATTACCGACGGAAAATTTTGACTTTTTATTGGTAATATAATTTCCCAACGGTCTTTACGGATGGCTACTTCCATCGCTAAAACCATCGTCGGTAAATTGTGCGGATGGAAACACATTTCCATCGGTGTAATTACAGACAGTTTATGATAAACTGTTGGTAGATGATTCTGGTTTTTCCGACAGATATCCTTCTCTGTCGATACAATTACCGACGGAAATAAACGTTTCTGTCGATATATATGCAAACAGTTAATGATTAACCATCGGTGAATGTGCAGGAAAAACGTATACATATATTGACAATTTATGATTAACCGTTGATGAATGTGCAGAAAAAACATATACCAACGGTTTATGATTATCCGCTGATAAATGTAATGAAAAAACGTATACAGATACTAACAGTTAATCATAAAGTATTCATATACTAACGGTTTATAATTATTCGTTGGTAAATGTGAAGGAAAAATGTATACAGATACCGATAGTTAATGATTAACTGTCGGCATATGTGCATTAAAAACGTATACATATACCGATGGTTTGTCAATAACCGTGACGATTTATGATAAACAACCGATGGATGAGTAGGAAAAACGTATACCTATACCGATGGTTTGTCAATAACCGTGACGATTTATGATAAACAACCGATGGATGAGTAGGAAAAACGTATACCTATACCAACAGTTTGCCAATAACCGTCGGTAGATGATATGGGTTTTTCCGACGGCTTATAATAAACCGTTGGTGAATGTGCAGGAAAAACTAATACATTTATCGACTATTTTTCGATACGAGTCTTTTTTATCTTGAAATTTTCGGATTACCTAAATTCTATTCAAACAACCTCCGTTTTGACTTGTTTCAGTCCTATAGACTTCAATCAGAATTTTGAAGCTTTTCATCGTATTTCAAAATTGTTTGGTAACTTTTTCGATTGCCCAAAAGAATTTTCATATTAAATCCTGAAATTACCGAATGTCACCGAAATCATTCAGATTTCATCTAAAAGTGTCAACTAAATCCCTATAGCACATTTTGGGGCTTTTTAAAGCTCGTTTAGACTCATTCTGTAGCTTTTTGGGTTTTTCATAAACTTTTCGACAAATTTTCCGATCAAGTCTGGAACCATCTCCAGTTTATCCATGATCTCCATTATAACCTCAATTATACATTTAAATGCTTAAATTACTCTAGTATACCATAAATAGAACGTACTCTATAATAGTTGAAGTTAATATGAGAACGCTATTAACTATTACATCAATTGTTGTTCATAACATAATGCAAGATATCTTGAGCTCACAAATGGAGCATTATAAGTGGTCTTCTCAAGATTTTGGGATGCTAATTCTTAATTGTTGAAAATTAATTATCACTTTATTTTGTTTATAACGTCATTTTTGTTATCTTACAATATACAGTTTCTTCATAGGATCAATTTGGAACTGGTGTTCTAGAATTGCAAAAGTTTGCAATTCAAATTTTAAGTCAATGCGTGAGTGCAACATGCTATGAAAGGAATTAAAACAATTTTGAATTCATCCATTCTAAGAAACTGAATGAATTAGAACATAACAGATTGAATGACTTGGTCTTCATTCACTACAATTTAAAGCTTCAGGAAAGATATGTTATTATCATTATTAATTTAGATATAATTTTAATAATTAAATTTTATTGTTTACTAGGGCTCTTAATAGTACAAGTAGTTTAATAGATCCAATTTATATTGATAATATCAATCTTTTGGCAGATTGAGTTTCTGAGGAATCAAGTTTGGTATATATGAATAATTTGGAAGATAATCTTATATGAGAAAGCATTAGCATGTCATTTGATGTATTGGATTTGAATGATAATAATAATGAGATTCTTCTCAATGATGAGGATTTTGTATCAAATGATAATTGGGGTCAATGTAATTATAGCCAATATTCTCTCGTAAACGATTGAATGAAATTTTAGGTTTTTGTTTCTCCTCTTCTTTTAATTTTACTTATATTTGATGTATATGTTAAATTATATTTATGTAATGTAATTGTAAATATTTTTGCTTCAGGTTTCACTTTTACTTGGGTTGTTTCCTTATCACGAACTGGTGTCGTAAATTGTAATAGTTTAAAAGATAAGGATATTTATTATTCTTTTTATTTAATGTTTTGATGTAATATTATTTCTTATATGATAAAATTATAATATTTTAAATACTTTGTATTGTTCTTAATTTTATATTTGAATGATGATTTTTTAAATATTAATTGTAGCTATTATTTATATGTGAAATATTTGAAAATTATTGTTATTTCATATTAATTGTAGTTATTTTTTATTATTATGATTTTTTGAGACATGATTGATGTAAAATTATAAAGTATACAATACAATATACTAATAGACTATTTTGCAATTTTTAAAAAATTCAGGGATTATTTAATAAATTTAAAAAATGCCCAATACGGTACCTAAAAATGATCGGTACCGCTACCGGTACAATAATGTACTAGAACCCAATCTAATATCAGGTCCGGTACAATATTCATAACATTGCATACACATGTATAGATTTTTCATAGATAATGAAATTTAGTTTCAAAATAAAAGTTGAGATATGTTTAATATTTTTCTCAAAATTTAAGATATTTTGAATGAAATATCCTTAAGGATATTGTTTATGATTTAAAATATATATCCAAAGTATCTCTCCAAGGTTCATGGTAGTCCCACTAGTTCCTATTTTTACAAAAATAGAATCTTTTATAATATTAATCACTATCTTATCCCATTTCTATTAAATAAATAAATTTATCTATTAGTGATTTGTTAGAGAATTAGCACGGGCCTAATTTATCTTTGAAAATTTGTTCGTAATTTAATTGAATTCCCTTCTCAAGGTGTATGAAAGGTGGAAGCTTTAGAATGTAATATAAAATTACCTTCTTTTGGTATTTAACTGATAACCATACATAAACCAAGTTAGGATGTATTATTCAAACATCTCATATTTGAAGGTTACATAAATGTTAATACCATTTAACATATAAATTGAAGAATATTAAAATCGGCATTCGGTAAACACTTTCCCAACATTTGTTTTTGATAGAAAAACATAACTATTTAAAACCGACTACAGGGAACAACATGCTTCAGAAAGTGAAGGAAAAAGCAATAGAATAGATGAACATGGATAAGCAAGTCCATGACTATGTGTATCATTTAAACCATATGGTATATATGAATTGCCATAGAAGGTTAATTTTCTAAGCATTCCAAAATTTGTCAATGATTGTCCTAAATTGTAGACGCAAATAAATTCCTTTGGCTTCTAAAGATACAAAAAGCACAGGAAGCACAGGAGAACGCGGTGAGCTCAGAATCTAGCACTTGGAATACAAGAGGAAGAATCAACAAACTAAATCTGGAAGTCAGCCAACCCACAAGCGGAAGACTCCTCTCTAAACAACAAGCTATTTTATTTCTTTGGGGCATTTGATGCAGGAAGTCTTGATTCATGCCATATCAAATTCTGCTTGCACAACAAACAAACATGTTTGTTTGCCAAATTTGCTTATAAATCTATTTGTGCCTGCTATGCCCGTGACTTATTCATGATTCACATAACTTCAAGCTCACTAAGGATCAACATTATCTGAATCATGATTAGACACGTCAAATTCTAGTTCTTAAGGAAAGATGATGGACCAGATAATCAATCACTGCTCTAGAGAAACATATAGTTAAATGCGTCACTTCTCAACCCCATCCTATGCACACAGCCTCTAAGAACAAAAAGAATAACACAAGCAATTCCAAAAGTTCGAAAGTATCACCAGTCTAAATTGTTTCATTAGTATGATCTGTATAAAATAAAATTCTCTCCAAAACCAATTGGATGCAATCATTCCCTAATGATCAACAACAAATGTATGCCTAAATGATCGAACATTCAAAAATCACTTTACCCCCTAAATAAAATGAGTTGCAACAGAACCTCTCTTATCTGTAAAGAACTTCAGCTAGAAAAGAAAACAATGCAACAGAACCTCTCTTAAACAATGCAACAGAACCTCTCTTATCTATAAGCGATCTTTTTGAATACTTGAAGACAATACGTGACATTCAAAATAATAGTGAAGCTCAAACCAATGTTGAATAGAGGAGTTGAAATAAAGGTTAAACCAATAGATATTAGTGAAAAAATACATGATCAACATATATTTCAATCTTGTGGCAATACCTACTTCATGGCTTGTATTCTGTAAAAAGCGAACATAGAAATGAGGGGGTTACTTCTCTGATGGTTACAGACCATAGCAGAGTCTCAAAATGTCAAAGACTCAAAGCACAAGGTAACAACAGAATTCTTCAATTCCGTAATTCTAAATGTCTTCTATCCTAAATCTAAGACAAACATCATCAAGAGAAAGATGAACGAAAATATCCAAAGCACTTGATGCGATCAAAACCAGTATTTCTAAAACCAATCAACCAATTGGTTGGCTGTATTGCTACAATGTAAATAAAGAACAAGGGAAAATAACGTGAACCCGAAAGAAAATCCTCAAAAAAGAAGATGCTACACGGAGTCTTCAAGCTTATTCAACTTTTCTTTCTCTTTCAAATCCCTTTCGTACTGTCTCAATCTCTCCTTCATCTTCTCCTGCACAACAGAGCCAATCAAGTAGACCAAGCCACTCAGAGAAGCTAAGGAACCACCAGGAGCTAAATCCAAAGCTAAGCGAAAATTATCTTAGTAAGCAAACAGCGCAAGGTAATAAGGGAAGAAAGTTGAAACCTTGTAACTGACTTCGACACGGTGCATAACGTAGAAACCCAGAACACCGCCGAAAATTGTGCCAGTTATTATCCGTACGTAGCCCCATTTCTGGGAATTCAATGCCATTTTCTCTCTATATTTTCCTTCGCTTTTTCGTCAGCCAAACCCATTCATTTACCGTTTCTCGACTTAAACGCGAAATGTACACAGAAAACGCACCGTTCGACTTGCCCAAGCACTAAAACGAAATAAAAATCTTATGGTTGAATTATGCTGTTGTAAGTTATCAAACAAATAAAATCCATATGACGGTTAATAGCCTAAAACGAATTCAACTTATTCGGCATAATAGTAAGAAGGCCCAAACGATACAAGGATTAGATGATATTTGGTCGAATACTTAGTAGGCATGTAAAGTAGTAAAAAGTCCAAAACATAGGAGAAATGTAGTGAACGTGCAAAGGGCAAGCAGCGGGCAACATAAACAGAAGTGGAAGTCAGATAGAGAAATGCTTGAGGCAAAAGTTGGAGAACAGTAGGCCTAGAGCGTGATCATGATAATAAGTGGGGTGCAAGTCCAAAAAAAACTGCTTTAGGTAGCTGAAGTTGAGAGGATTATATAAATTTATCAACATCAGAACACAAAGGACACGCGATCAAATATGAAAGACATATATACCTACACACAATCATACCATTCTAATAAAAACACTATTTTATTATTTTAAGTTTTCTTTGTGTATTTACTCGTTCTTATTGTTATTTCAAATTTCGTTTGCAGCATGTACTTTTTTTCCCCCTAAATCAAAGCATCTCTTCGTTTTCTTATTTCAACACTTTTTAGCATCATGGTAGCTTAGAATTTCATTTTTGAAGCTCACATATATCATTGATAAAAATCAGGTACAAATTCTGGGAGAAGTCCACCTTGACATGCTCAAATTACAAGTTGATTGCATAAGCGATCGATAATTTGGCACATCTAATGAGGATCAATGTCGCATATGAGGAATAGAAAAAAAAATCGTTATGACTCTAACCCTAGAAGAAGAAGTCCTTACTGTAATAGGGAATAAAGGTTTTGTATCTCAAATGATTGAGAATCTTAAGAAGGCAGAAGGTCGCATTACCTTCAATTAAGCCTCTGGTTGACGTGAATCTAAAATTGTCGCAACCATCAACACGAAATGAAATTGTTCATATAAATGAGAATTCAGAATTAAATTGCAACTTGACCTTTACAGCTAAAGCAATCCAAATACTAATAGAGAAGGTGGACAAAATTTTTGTCAAACTGGTATAGATCGATAGGCAAAATTCTCCTTCTCTAGTAAGGCAAATCTTTAAAGAGCCTAGGATTTATCATCCACTAAATGTGATAGAAGTTGGCGAGGGTGGTTGCCCTCCAACTTCTTCCTTTATGGATGAAAGATACGTTCCTCCTGATAAAAGAGAGGATGTTCCAACCACAACTATACGCATTAATCCTGAAATTCGTTGACAAGTTGAGCTTTTAGTGGATAAGGATTTGTTTTGGAAGTGGAAGCTAATAAACTACGTTAGGTTTAGAGGGCAACTTTATGGTTGTAAATCATAATCCTATTATTACTCCTCCATAAATGAGAATATAAGTTGTTATGGAAGCTATCAAATAAGTCATTTAAGAACTGTATGGGCCCAATTTAAGGCAATTTGATCGTTTGGAATTCTATAACATTAGCTAAGGATATTGACCATAAGAATCCTTACCCCTATCTCTAGAATTCCTTAATTTAATTTATTTTCTAGTGAAAATGGCAAATCAATCATTAAGGGCATTTCTAGATTCACCATTCAGGGTGGTGAATTGACTAATTATGAAAATTTTAACAATTTTCAAGCATAGATTGTTCCCAAATTTGTTAATAGCATAACCTTCTCTTAGTACGCTTTATTACCAAAAAATTCTATCATTTCGTAGGTTAAAATTTGAGATTGTTTTATACTTAACTTTTTGGACTAAACCTAAAATCAGTACTGTTAAATTATCTAAAGTCACTCAGAAAAGTGGCACCTAAAATCAGTATTGCTAAATTATTAGAGTTACTAAAAAAAGTGGCAAGAATGCAGACATGTTCATCACCCAATTCAAAAAGATGAGAAGTCGATGTCAGATTGAAAAACAAGTATGTTAAGTTAGTGTATGGGGTCTTGATATTGAACTTCGAATAAATTTCCAAGGAATGGAATTTTATGATTTCTATGAATTGGCAGTAAAAGTATTTAAATACAAATAATTTTTTAGGGAATAAGGACATTAGATAAAGAGTTTAGTTAGCACTTATTTTAAAAAGTCAAATTCATATGATTCAATAATGACCAAAGTTCATATCCATAAATGTAGCATCCCACTCTTACAAGACACATACTCGACATCCTTAATGATGTCTGAGAACTTACCCTGCGAGGGTGGCATGCTAGCACAGTTAGTCAGTAAAATGTCAATACAAATTTTTTTGAAACACAACAACAAACATATACAGGGAAATCAATTATCAAATTGGGCCCACTTTATTTTAGAAACATTTTCGATCACAGTAATACAATCATCAGAATTTTAAATAGTCATTTGGGAACATTTCAAATACAAAAATACTTGTAGTCATAATATTATTACATTTAAAAATCATTTACAAACCTTTCCAACTTGGAAAGTTATTACAAATAGAAATATTTGAATACATTGTATAGAAATCGTAGAATATGCAAATTTACACAAAAATAAGAAAATGAAATGCAGATGCGAATTGATCCTAACCTCTATCTTTCACATGTATGCAGTAGGTATTCTCCCGTTTGCCTAACGGGATACTCTTCTGAACCTGAAAATATTGCAAAATTTTTGATGAGTTTTTCCAAACTCAATAAGTGACCATCCTCGATGGCTCACTCAATCACATAACACATATCATCACTTATAAACATATAATTCACCTCTTTTCATTTACAATCATTCGAACACTTATCAAGTTCAGAAATCAATCAAACTATTTAAATCATACATATCATATGCATATGCAATGCTTATAAGACTCACTTTCAATTTATTACTTTATTATGACCGAGTTCCTAACTGTCCCGTATCCATTGTGAATACCGGGCTCATTGATAACTTTTCCGTATCTATTATGGATACTGCGCTCATTGATAATTGTCCCGTATTTGTTGGAGATACCGAGCTCATTTTACACAGTGAGCCTTTGGCTCTTATACACTTTCTGAGCTTTAGGCTCTTTTTTCACAATCTAAGCTTTAAGCTCTTTTTCGGTAGCTACTCCAGTCATAACTGCTTTTATCTTTATGCATTCACGTAATGAAATGCATCAATCACATTTACATATCCTTATTGAATCACATGCACAAATCATCGGACCTTAGTCCGGCATTCAACATTAAAGTTACGAATAACTTTTACAAATACACATTCAGAACACACTTGTCATCAGACTGTGGTCCGACATTTAACAATCAAATTATGTACACTTATTTCAATCAAATTTGCATACAAGTCGCACTTCTATATCTTTACATTTAGCAAACTCCTTAGACATTTACTATCCAGAATCAGAACAATCACATTCATAATCACAAAATTCATAATATAAACAAACAAACAATAAAGTAAGACCATCTAGGTCTACTCACAGTACACTCCATATTAGCATTTGCTTCCATGAACTGGAAGCA
>JANSVA010000007.1:15438981-15455936 GCA_025504915.1 Erythroxylum reticulatum | reverse complement strand
AATAATAATTTTTAAATTATTTATTTAAAAATATATTTTTATTAATACTTTATTAATAAATATTATATAAAATATTAAAATAAATTTAAATAAAAATTTATTAGTAATGAAAATAAAAATATTTATTTTTAAATTTTATTTAATTTATAATTATTATTAGTAATAAAATATTTATTATTAATTTAAAAACTTTGAAAAAAAAGAGAGAAAGGAGAGGTAAGAGGAAAGAAGGGAGATTTTGAAAATTTTTAAAATTTTTTCAAAAAAGTCCCCCAAATTTTTAAAATTTTCGATACTGGCTGATATCTTTTATACCGGCTGGTACTGGCCGGTATTTAAAACCGCTATCAAAATTTAAAATTTTGTACCAATTTTAAAGCGGTACGGTACGAGACGGAATTCAAAACACTGAAAAAGAGAGTTGTACCTATAGGTTTATAATGTAAGGAAGAATGTTTATTAAAGGTCGGGATAAAATCGTTTGAGTCCTGAAACTGAAAGTCTATACATCACTCGATATATTAATCATGTCATTTATTTTTAAAGTGGGCATCTTAAAAATTGATTATAAGTCAACACAATTGATTGGTGGATACTATCCATGTAAAAACTTGTAAGTACTATTTTAACAATGAAAGAAATATCCCTACAGTTTGTGAACTAATCGTAATATTAAAATCTTCAAATTTTTAGAAGAAAGTTCTAACATTTATAATCTTTAAATTTTTTTAAAACTTCTTATACAATCATTATAATTTCTTGTAAATGAAACACAACCTACTTAAAATATTTTGTCCCTTACTCAACATTACAGAAAAAAGACTAAAATGTTATACCTTTTATCAATGTTTTAAAAATTGATCGAACATATAACCCGTCAAAGGAAATATTTAAGGTTTAAAGGTTCAACCGGGCTTTAAAACCGATATCTAATAAATAAAAAGTAAAAATTATAAGAGTAAGTAAAAGAATAAAATATTTTACTGAAATAAAAAATTCACCAATGTCTATTATTATATAATGAACTAATAATAAATCTAATCTAATAATTTAAACTAAATCTAAGTCTAATATAAAAATTAAATAATAATAAAAATCAAAATTGTATTTTTGAAGAAGGATCTGTCTCATCATTATCAAAAGTTCCAAATTCTCTATCGTTATCCAAAGACTCAGAAACTACTTTTTTATCTAAAGTATTTACATCAACTTCTTTTACTACATTCAAATAAATTACAAATTAGTAATGTATGAAATTGTTCTCAATTGTAAATTTATAATACATTATACTTTTAACTCAAATATAGTCAAAATAAGATGTGAACTGACCATCAATAAATGTTCTTAATTCATTCGTTATGACGAATGCATTTTCTTGCTAAATAGTCTTTTTAAGTTCATTATAATCAAGATTAGGAGATGACTCTTCTTCTTTGATCCAAAAATTAGTATGGTGAATACAATCAATATCAATTGGATTAAACATTTTCTTCTTACTAAGCGCTCTGAATATATAATAGAGAAATTATAAAGTTAATAATCAAAATAATATTAATGAAAAATAAAAACAAAATGTAAAATACATGTTCTTCATTCTCAAATTATAAGTAACGTAAATAAGGTCATTAAGTTTTTGATGTTCTAAAAGATTTTGTTTCTTTGTATGAATACGTTAAAAAATGCTCCAATTACGTTCACAACCAAATACAAAAGTTATTTGATTAAGTATTCTAATAACGAGTTTTCTTAATGTTGGAGCATTTTCATCAAATAATCTCCACCACTCATCTGCATTTTAAATTAATAGTTATGAAAAATAAAAATACATATATTATCAAAAAAACAAAGAATGAATTAAAAATATAAAAACTTAGCAAGCTACATTTTTTATCATAAGTTCCCTCTTTGTTAGAAAATAAGCTGCTAAGTAGATCTTTTAAGTAAGATGCTTATCTCATTATTAGTCAATAATATCTATATAATGATTGTACAATTTCTCCTTCCCTTTAGAAAGATTTATGATTATTTTGTGAGCTTTATGTATATCATCATTTATATACCCCAAAGATGACTTCTCATCTGAGTTAACAACCTTCAATAACCTTATAAGCAAAGCCATAATCTTCACAACAATCAAGTAAGCATCACAAATTTTATTATCTGCAATAATAGCACAAAATCCTTTTCCTTTTTCACTCTTTAGTAACTTATGACTTGAAAAGTTTTTACTTGTCACTAAATTTTAAAGTAGTTGTTTATGTTCATAAGCACTTTTCAAAGTAATAAATGTAGTTACAAACCTAGTAGTAATGGAATGCAAGATCTCAATCCAATCTTCTTACTTTCTTAACCAAGAAAAACTTATTATATGATTAGACATAAAAAATTATGATTTTATATGCCCATGATGTAACACCCACATACCCTCTGGGTGGATATGCAGATGCTACCAAAACATAACCGAAACAATCTAAATCATACTAAACATTTCTTACATGCATTCTCATAAACTCAAGCAAACATAAAATACATATCATTAGATGTTGTTGTAAACAAACCATAACATACATCATATATAATGAACTTATCAAAATACATGCCTTAAACATAATCCATCCTGTAATAAGGTTATTACAAACCATTAAACAAAATACAAACTGTCTCATATTGTTAGATACAACTAAAAACTCAAATATATATCTTTCAAAACAAAAGACATTCTTCTTAGCCACTGCAGTTGTCTTTGTCCCAGTCTTTAAACCTTCTTATCAGAACCTATACGGAGGCAAAACCACCGTACTAAGCATATAACTTAATAGGGAATAACTAAACATAATGCATAATGGCGACTATTTCTAACAGACGTTTAACATTCATATGTACCGATTCAATTCATATCACAATAGTCTTTAATTGTTCATAATTTAGAGTAATCCAAACATTATGTCTCAACATAGAATATGATTCATTAATCAATACAGAACATTCTTATATTAGAAACGTACAAGTATCATAATTGAATATCAGAATAGGATATAACCCTTTCATATCAAAATATGACTTATATCAGAACAAAACTTGTTTTGTATCAGAACTGAACTTGTTTTTATCAAAACTAAACATGTATCATAATACAAAATAAGTTAGACCTCTAATCCTTTTTACAGAAGTGGATAACGGGACCAGAACAGAAGATACCATGATTGGTATCTGAAACAGAAGAGACAAACGTCTCTAAATCAGGGGACATCGAAGTGTTGATATCAGGAGACACCGAAGTGTTAATATTATAAGACACCGAAGTGTCACAGGAGTAGCTGCACACCCTTCTAGGCATGCCTATTTACCTACGGCTAGGACTTAATAGTTTTAAAACAATCCATTTCATATTTCAAAATTTCATGTAAATGATGTAGCGCATAATATATGACCTTATTGATTTGATCAAACTTAACATGCCTTACAAATATAAACATATGCATTAAAACATCAATAAATGTATTGAGTCATCACATATTATGTATATTCACACAATTAGAAAGTACTTCTAATACAATTCCAATTATCAAATTCCTCGAACAATTGATGGTCCGGAATTTTCACAATATCATAATCACATGACAGTGAAATAATGTTGGGACCCCACCCTCGCGAGTCACATGCCCGACATTCTAAGTGACATCTGAACGCGCATCCCACAAGGATGGCGTGCCCACACTAGTCAAACATAAGAAACAAACTCATTCTCCTATTTCAGAATAGATTTTGGGAAACCTCAATCTAGAATATCAAATTGACTTCTTTAGAACATTTCCCCCTTGTCTTAAGTTTCTAATGACACTAAAATCATTCAATTTGGTTCAGAAACCTGAAAATTATACCTTAAACATTTTGGGATTGTTATTAAATTGAAACAATACACTATACTCAACTTCCATCTAGAAATTGAAAGTCTTAAAGACTGAATTAAAATTCAATTTCTTTAGAGGATTTGTGGCTCTATGTCTCTAGTTTATTTAGAAATAAGAGTCATCTCATTTGGAACTTTATAGATTAAGATATCATCCACATACAGAAGTATATTCAGTGAAATATCCAATTCATGATCTTCCAACTGATACCCTTACTTTGATTCAATCGATCTTTTTCAAATCAAAACCAAAAGCTATAAATTTTCATGAAGAGATAGTAAAATATGTTATAAATCTATTGGTTTAAAAATCAGGTCATTTAGAGGTCGGATAGTAAAGTTATGGTTAAAAGAATAGAACATGTTCATTTTTTAGGTGGAAGAGACCTGTGGGTCGCGATCACAACTTGAGCGCGCGGTTACGAAGTCGCGACGTGCAAGTCTGCAGAGGATCTCGACTGCTTTTCTTCTTTCGACCTGTAATGGTAAAAAGGCAAAACTTTCACTAAAAATATCATATTAAGGTCATTCAAAAATTTTTTTGAAGAAGACTTCTAGACTTACAACTTCTATTAAGACTCCAAAAAGATATTTTGCCTCCAAAAGGGATAAATTTTCAAATCAATGTAGTTGTCCCGAATGTCCATCTTATACAGCATCACAACTTTCTAATGATCATATCTTTTAACTCTGAAATCCAAAAATTTCATACTATATAGTGTTGGAAAGCTAGAAAGATAAAATACAACTTCCAAGAAGACAACTTTATCCAATTCAGCCTAGATTAATATAAAGTTTTCCCTGAAGTCAGAATACACATTTTCACCCCTATGGAAAACTTAAAAGTGAAAAGAACAATTTGGAAATGTCATAAGCAAAACACAATCATACTTCATTAACATCAAAATATAAGGGTTTTACAAAGCTTTAAGCATTTCAAGCTACAATACATCAATATCTCAAAATTCCACAGTATAAAAGATACATGAACAATAATTTTCTTAAAATGCAACTAAAGCCTTGTGCTACAAAATTAGCTTAAAATACAAAAGTATGCATAATCGGAGTGATGCCTTGACCCTTGGTTACTCGTTCTCATATTCTTTACTTGAAGATGGGACGGAAATGGAGGAGTGAGCTTAAAGCTCGTGGGTAACAATTTATAACGGAAAAATAAGCAAAATCTTTAAAATGTTCATTTGCCAATACAAGTTCTAATTAAATTCATAAAGTATCATTCTCAAATTCATAAACAAAATTCACAAACTACAAATCATGAATGCATCAAACTTGTTAACATCTCATAAGCACATAAGCATATTAAAATGGTTTACGTAGATCCATAAACATGACGAATTACACCTTTCCATATAATGGTCCTGTGTAGTCATAAACTTAACGCACTATCGCAATCTCACATAGAAGTTTTGCATAGACGTAAACTTGAGGGAGTCCATGAAGAAGCTCCGTACCACTAGCAAGCAGGTAGGAGAAGCCTTTAACTTGGTCAACGTGCACGTGACCTTCTTGAATGGATTATACCAAACCCACATAACATGTAATTCATGACTTAAAAATAGTTTGCCCATATAGCACATTTTGTAAGCTTGTTTTTCATGAACATGAGATATTTCGTAATTCATTTTCGAAAACCTGATTTTATAAACATGTATCTTTTCAAAAAGAATCATTTTCAAAGTCTTTTCACAAATTATCAACACAATTCATATATCAAACATATAGCAATTTCTCAATTCATTCAAGAAGCAATAAATGCAACATTTATCAACATTTATGATGCAATTGAAATCATTAAACTTTCTTAATTCAAAGAAAACATTTAATGGCTTATTTACTCTATTATAAACATGTACCCACCTTGAATTCCTTGCTTACGAAATTGACTTAAGGATATCTTTCCTCTTGCTCCTATTGCCTCTCTTGATCCCTTTCTTGATTTCCTTCATACATGATGAAATTCTCATTCAATAGGAATTCAAATTTGAGAAGCCATAAAGCACATTCACTAAAATTGACTCTAGATTGCTTAAGCCCATGTATTTCCTAAACTCCGTGATTCCCTTCTATATATCCAAAGTATAAAAATCAAACTTACCTTAAATCTTTACCAATTTATGAGATTATTGGCTCTAAAGAAAGCTCTTCCTATCCTCTTTCTTTTTCCCTTCTTGAGCAATCTCAAACTCTCTTTAAAACTAAGAAAAGATGAAACCTAGCTCAAAACTCCATTCTTTTCTCTACTTCACCAAAACCTTTCTTGCTCACTCTTTGTTTTCATATTTCACTTCTTCCTTCTCTCTTATTTTTGATTTCTTTAGGAAGAAGACAACACTTCTTCCTTTCCATTTTACCCTTAATGAATGAGAAAAGTCCACCTTGCCCTTCCTTTAATGCCTTATTATTTTTAATCTTAAGTAAACTACCCAAAATACCTCTTTATACATTCTTATCACTTTTAATTCAACTAACTTATGGAATAAATTCTACTAACATAGACATAAAAAAATTTTAACTCCAAAAAATTCACCTATCCAAACCTCATAATTATTTAAATCATGCTTAGCTAAAAAAATTTTTGGGGCCAACAAATAGTGCATAAGTATAAATTCAATTCCTTATGCTCAAATTGAACCCATTCATTCTCACTCAAACTTATCGTGCCTTATCAAACATAAGCATTTGTAATAATGCACCAACGAATACATTAAGTAATTACACTTTACATGTACTCACCTAAGTTCCCAAATCTCAAACATTCATAACTAACACATCACTTTTATCATTTAAAACATATTTGTGTTCATAAGTATACTTCATTCCTTTAACAACTTATAAGTTCCAAAATTAGATACTTTGTTATCTAGTTACACTTTCTTTAAGTTATTACTTCAATTAAAAATCCAAATCTTATTCAACCTTTAATGAACTTATTCCACATCAAACTAGGTTCATTTTACACCTTAATTAAGTCTAATTAAACCATTATAAAGTACCTTAACCTTATATGTTCCAACAATTGCCCAAAACCAATCTTTTCTCCTTCTTAAGTACTTCCCACGACCATGGGAATAAGCCTTATAAATACCACGATCGTGGGATGAGTGAACCGAAGGTTCACTCACCCATAATCTCTAATTTGTTTCCAGAACTTGACTTCTTCACTTCCATTCGACACACCTTCACCAAAGACCATCAATTCCACTTCAATTCTACCTTATTCATGCTTCAATACCTCATCAAATTCATGTCCAAACTAATTCAAAAATCATTCCTTAAGTAACTTACAAATCAATATCTTCCACACATCAAAACCAAACCAGAAGTTATTATGCAAGGATCATTTTTCCAGTATTCATTTATCATCATCTTAACACATATTTTATGCCAATTCAATTATAATAAAACTTGTATTAATACATGCAATCAAGTTTAGAATCCCTTACCTAATTACCTTCAAATTCCTTTTTCAAAGAACTAACCAAACCAGCCTTTCACGTAACCAAAACACTTCTGAAATTTAGGTAGGTGTAAGATGATCTTAACACCGAAAAGACAACAACATAAAAGATAACTTGTGGTAGATTTCTTGATGCAATATTTTGGAAGAATTCTAAGTGAAATGGAAGCAAAATTTAGAGCTAAGAGAGGTGAATGATTTTGGTGGTGATGCTTCAATGAAGGCTGCAGAAACTTTTTGCAAGTTTAACACCTAAGCTGCTAGGTGTCCTTATCTTGGAGGAGCATGTCACCAATTGATATATCACTTTTATCCTCCCTTTAAGCTACCAAATGTCACACAACTATTGGGTCATTTTTCACTTAATCAATGCTTCCAAATATCATTCAGTTATACTGTCATTTATCCCTTATTTGCTCATGCCAAATGTCACTAAATGTATAGGCTTAGTTATCCAATTTTCATGTACCAACTTGTCTTGCCACTTAACATTTTCCTTATCTAAACGTACATTTTAATACATCAATTTTCTAATGGTATCAATTTATTCTAATTCACTAAGTAGGATCCATTAAACCAAATTTCAAGTCATATGAAATTCTCAATCATCTCATAATTTTTAACACCTTTCATATATGTAATTTCATGATCATGTAGCATTCCAACTAGGTACAATTTGGGGCCTTACAATTCTCTCCCCCTTAAAAGAATTTTGTCATCAAAATTCATACCTGATAAAAACAACTGAGGATACTGAGCTCTCATAGTTGATTCCAGTTGTACTTGAATTTCTTGCACAGGAATCTTATGTATATCTTCTCAACATAGAATAATGAAATACATCATACAACTCAACCAATTCTTCAAGAAGAGCTAACTAATAAGTTATCATACTAGTCTGATAACTGTTGTACACATACATTAAATTTGATTTGTACCTCCTAAGCATTCTGGCATAGAATACCTTGTGGATCTAAGACCTTTTAACAATAGCAATAGTGTCATCTCATAGACAAGAACCTAATAACATAGTTTGGATACTTTACAACAAAAAAAGTATATGCACTCTTTATAGTATATCCAGCTTGTCGTGCCTAAGTCTCATACTTATCTGTCTCCAATATTCACATATGATTCGTTCAATACTCATTCGTTCCTAGAAATGGAACATTTGATCTATATGATACAATTCAGTAAAAGTTCTCATACAAGAGATTTCTTTTCTCAATTATTAGTATTGTTCACTAAATCCTTATCAATCAACTATGTTCGTCGTTGCTCTTCAGCTATCATAATATTTTTATAAGATAATTTACTATAATATCTCATACAATCAGAATGTTTTTATTACGATCAAGATCATTGCATCTTTTCTAAAGATTTATTTTCAAAAGGTCACTAATTAATATCTTACGCAAAAGATACCTTGACCTTAATTACTATCATATCCAAGCATATAATACATGTGTAAACTATAATAGCATTCGCCAAAGCAACCACATTATCATATATACAATCACAATAACTGATCAACGTAATCCTAAGGACTTCCACATATATCACTATCATTTATTTCATCTTACTTATGTATGTTCTCAATCAATTCAGAAATATAGGATACATAATCATCATGAAATTCTAATATCAAACCAAATGTTATAACCTTATACTGAATCACCAACTTTCAACATGATACCTAAACAACCATTTTGGTTCCAAGTTCAACCTCTCAAGGTAATAGAAAATTTGGTTTTCTTTCAACTTTGCTTGCACACTTTAATCCCATCACTTTTACTTACATCTCTATTCTTTTCTCTGTCTAATCCTTGAAAATATATTTACTTCCACATCAATTTAAATGTATACAACCACAACATAATACTCATCTCATATTCTTTAATATAACTATGAATACAATTACACTGGCTCTATGTCCAACATATCGAGCCATGTAGTATCTCCAATATTAGGATATCAACAAACTTTCATTTCTC
Organism: Erythroxylum reticulatum; assembly: GCA_025504915.1. Classification (NCBI taxonomy): domain Eukaryota; kingdom Viridiplantae; phylum Streptophyta; class Magnoliopsida; order Malpighiales; family Erythroxylaceae; genus Erythroxylum; species Erythroxylum reticulatum. Next base: position 15,446,554 of record JANSVA010000007.1, on the reverse strand, counting down.
ACACTCTGACAAATTATCATTCATCTTGGTTTATCCCAGAGGGTCCAAATATAGACGGACGAGATCGTGCAGGAGTATTACTCTCAGCAACCTCATCAACAACCTCATGAGATATTTCCATACTTAAATCTAAAACCAAAACATGGGACAAACCGCAATAGGCCAAACACAACTCTTATATCCACGTATAAGGAATAGTTAAGCATTGGTTAAACCAGAATCACCCAAATCATGCTTTGATACCAAATAATATAACACTCGCATACCCCTTAGGAGGATATGCAGGTGTCACATAAAAAATGACCGAAACAATCCAAATCATACTAAACATTTCTTACATGCATTCCTAGAAACTCAAGCAAACATACAATACATATCATTAGATGTTGTTGTAAACAAACCATAACACACATCATATATAAAGAACTTATCAAAATACGTGCCTTAAACATAATCCATCATGTGATAAAGTTATTACAAACCATTAAACAAAATACAAACTGTCTCATATTGTCAGATACAACTCAAATATACATCTTGCAAATCAAAAGACATTCTTCTTGGTCACTGCAATTGTCTTTGTCCTAGTCTTTAAACCTTTTTATCATAACCTACATGGAGGTAAAACCACCATGCTAAGCATATAACTTAATGGGGAATAACCAAACATAATGCATAATGGTGACTGTTTCTAACAATCGTTTAACATTCATATATACCAATTCAAATCATATCACAACATTCTTTAATTGTTCATAATTCAGAGTAATCAAAACATTATGTCTCATAATAGAATACGATTCATCAATCAGTATAAAACATTCTTGCATCAGAACAAAACTCATAAATATCATAACAAAATGTATAAGTATCATAATTGAATATTGATACACTCATATTTTCGTATATCTTTAGGACTTAATTCAGAGTGATTTACATTCATTTTACGTTCATCTATAGCTAGTTTATCATATTTTAGTATTATTTGAGGTTCGTTGACGTAAATTGCATAAATGAAACAAATAGACTCAAATTGCACTAATTTTGGGATTCTGGTAAACTTGACCTTTAGTCATTAGGGGATTTTTATCTCGATATTGGTTTAGCCAAAAATTCTAAAATTTCATACGTAAATTCTTGACTCATTGAAGGATTTTTTGGGACTAATGTCAGATTTTTTTGAGCTGGAACTCAGGAGAAATAAATTCCCAAAAATTACATTAGAGTTTGGATTGCCAGAATGACCTTTTAACGATGTTTCAATCATAACTTTTAAATCAGATGGTGGAATTTACTGATTCAAGTCTCAGATTGAAGCTAACTCAAAGAAAAAGACACTAATAAAATTTTAGCTCTTAAATCTTCACCGTTTGATTTTTATACATTGTCGAAATTGACCCTAGTGTATTGTCAAAAGTGCAGTTCAAAGCTAACAAAATTTTAATCGATTTTCAAAGCACTTGGATGACATGGCACGACTCCATTGGTTACTTAAAGATGACTCTATGTCCACCTGAAGAATCCACTCCACTTTGGATGGATGGGGAGGCAAATGCTCAAGGGTGGTTGCGACCTCGGTCAATTGACGTGAAGAGGAGGAATTTGTTTCGTAGTTGGCCTCTTAATTAGGCCAGCCACATCATGATAGATATGATATTTTCATCTCTAGGTGGAGGCGTCTTTACTCTTGATTATTCTTCATACTTCCCAATGCACTCTTGCTTTTTAATCTTTTCGAAAGGAACACAATTGTCTTAGACCATTCGGTGGTAACAACGTTTTACTAAGTATGTGTAGCTAAGTTTGTATTTCAATTGTAAAGGGTAATACCCTTCGAACCTATATTAATTCATGAGGATTTAATCTTAATCGATTCTTGTGTTTGTGATTTGCAAACATGTGTTTGAATTCTGATCCTTTAATGGCTAATTTGAACTCGTAAATCTTAAAATCCAGGATTAAGGTTTATAAGGGATTTTTGGACGTTATTTGATTAATTGAAGGTAATAGTTGCCATATTAATTGATTTATAGCTAGGTTGTTGATATTAGTTGTTAAACCTAATCTGAGAGAATTCGAACTTTGTCTTAAACTGATGATAGTAGCTGTCGAAATTTTCAAGGCAAGATCATTAAATCGACTATAGTAACGCTCATACGCAACATAGGTGGATTAGTAGTTATGAATTCTATGATTGTTTGCGAAGATTTGTTTTCTTAGTAGTTAAGAAGCATTAAAATAGTAAGTTGGTGATCTGTGATTATGTAAACATAGTACAAAAATAATTCCTAGAGTCCGATGAATGAATTAATTGGTTTCGTTGGCGAAATCCTTAGCAATTGAAGTTTCCGTAATTCTATTTTTTAATCCAAATCTTTCAATCTAGTTTCTTTCGAATTTTTATTTAGCACTTGTTTAATTTCATGTGTCTTTAAATTCTGAATTGCAGAGATCAAACCCCCTAATCATTTATTTTCGTGCATTGGTTTGAGATTAATTTAGTTGATTTCATTTGGTTGTTGTTTGCGTCAAATCTGATTATGTTCACGTTAGATTATCTTTTGATTTCTGTTTTCCATTAACTGTTTCTGTTTTCTGGTTTAGTTAGTAGTTTGCATTCGATACTTAATCATTTAGGTTAGATTGCATTTTAGATATTAAATCTTAGTTTCATTTCTATTTTTATGTTGGTTTTTGTGAAAGAAATTTCATTGACAAGTTTGACGATAGTTAGCATTTCATTATCAAATCTTTGAGGGAACAATCCCTACTCCTATATACTACTTGTTATTCGTGTAGGGTTAATTTGCAAGGGTAATGACACCTTGTCAAAATTTGGCGTCATTGTCAGGGATCTATCTAATGGTTTGCTAACGCATTTTTCAACTTGTTTTGTTATTTGTGTTTTTTTTTGTAGGTTACATGTCCAGCAGTTCTAAACAAGAACTTTCAGACAGATTAATCGAACAATTTTATGCAGAGCAATCATTCTTCATCAATTGCACACATCCGTGATCACCCCTCCTTGAACCGTGCATATTGCGCAAAGTCAAGGAGGAAGAATTTTTGAGTTTTGCAAACCTTTTCCAGCAGTCGGAGCATTCATAAATAAAATTTGCAAATATGGCAATCAATCTACAGAGAACATTGAAGGAGCTTGCTGCTCCTAACCTTGAGAACTAGCCTTTATGTATTAATGTAGAGCATACTAATTTTGAATTAAAGTCTGGTTTTATACATTTGTTGCCTGGTTTTAATGGTCTTCAAGGAGTTTCACATGGTATGCAATGGAATGAAATCGTAAGTGGTGGACGAGAATTTGGTTAAACTGAAAGCCTTTTTTTTTCTTATTGAAAGGTTCGGGCCAAGGAGTGATTATTTTCGATTCCCTCTTGTTCGATAACACAATGGAATGATTTGAAGCACATGTTCTTGGAAAAGTACTTTCCCATTTTGTGAGCTGTACATATTCGGAAGAAAATTTGTGGCATAAGACAGATGCATAGTGAGACGTTTTCTGAGTATTAGGAAAGGTTCAAGAAGCTGTGCTTACAATGCCCCCACCACCAAATTCTCGATCAGCTTCTCATTCAATACTTTTACGAGGGATTGACACCCCAAGATAGAAGTATCATTGATGTCGCGAGTGGAGGGACTTTAGTAGACAAGACGCCTGATGCTGCTCATTACTTGATTTCAAATATGGTAGTAAATTCTAAACAGTTTGGCACAAGAGGGGAATTCCATCCAAAACGCGTAAGTGAGGTAAGTAATGTTTCATTAGGAAATAAAGTTGATGAACTAACCTCGCTATTGTGTGCTATGATGAGTGGTAGTGTGCAGCAAGTCAAGTCATGCGGCATTTGTTCTCTTAGTGGACACACTTCTGATTTGTGTCCGACAATGGAGGATAACTCGACAGAATATGCCCATGCGATCGGTGGTGGATTCAACGCGAATCCACAACAGAAATATGATCCATTCTCGTCGACATATAATCCGGGGTGGCGCGACCATCCAAATTTGTGCTATGGACACCCACAACAACCGATGAACAATGGAGGAAGAACGCAAATGTCCCCTGGTTTCTAGCAAAATCAAACCTATGCCTCAAGGCTAAATCCTCAAAATTTGGTTCCTTCTTCCTCTACTTCTAATTCTGAAATTTCTGATTTGAAGGAACTTGTAAAAAATATGGCTACTAATACTGTTGCAATGCAGCAAAACTTCTTATCTTTTCAACAGAAAATAGATGCAAGTATCTAAAATCTTGAGAAACAAATGGGCCAAATCGCATCTTTGATGAGTAAACTTGAAGCGCAGAATAGTGGTAGACTGCCCTCTCAATCCTTTCATCCAAAGGAATTTGTCCAAGCTGTTGCGCTTCGCAGTGGAAGGGCTATTATTGAGCAAAAAAAGAAAGGGATTGTTTTAGACGAGGAACGAGAACTTGAGACACATCCTAACCATGTTAAACAGCCCATGGCCGAAAATTACAGGAACAAGTCAGATTCGGATCCTCTTATTCCTGCACAAAACAAAGCTTCTGACAAAGTGCCAAAGGTAAATTCTAAACCTGTCAATTTTGATTTCCAATTGATTCCTCCATTTCCTTTGAGTTCTAGGAGTTTGAAGGCTAAGCAAGAGGAGAAACAGACGGACATCTTCGATTTGTTCAAGAAGGTGGAGATCAACATTCCACTTATTGATGCAATTCACCAAGTCCCGAAGTATGCGAAGTTTTTGAAGGAACTTTGCACAACCAAGCATGCCCATCGATTGAAAGGCTACGAGATGGTGAATATAGGCAAGGTTGTTTCTGCTATGATGAAACCGAATATTCCATGCAAGCAGAAAGACCCTGGTGCATTTGCCATTCCATGCATAATAGGTAACACCTCGTTTGAGAGAGCTTTGCGTGGCTTAGGTGCATCCATTAGTATGATGCCTAAACATATGTATGATGCCTTGAGTCTTGAGCCTCTGCATTTGATGAGTGTGGTTATACAGTTAGCGGATCGTTCCTTTGTTTATCCGTTTGGTTTGGTAGAGGACGTCTTGGTTAAAATAGGTGCTTTGCTAATTCATTGTGACTTTTATGTACTTGAAATGGATATGGACACTTCACACAGGAGTACACCTATTTTGTTTGGTAGACCTTTTCTAAAGACTGCTAGAACCAAGATTGATTATGAACATGATCTTCTTTCTATGAGTATAGGAGATGATGTGGTTGAATTCAATATTAATAATGCTCTCCGATATCCACTGATCATGTTTACTCGATTAATTGTCTAGATGATATTGATGAGTTTGTATATGATCACTTTTAGTTAGAATTCAATAATAGTCTAAACTTGACACTGTGGCACGGTTTTGGAAGTGAGAATGTTGTGACTTATGGTGGTAATTATGATGATGATATGCGTGAATTGTGCTTGCATCTGAAAGTCATTAATTCTATTTTTGCTTTGCATGTACTTTCCCCCATTCCTTATAAGGTGGCTTTCATTGATCTTCCCGTATCGCATAAGAACTTTTTCCATCTGTTATGCATGCACCTAAGCTTGAGTTGAAACCTTTGCAAGATAATCTTAAGTATGTGTTTCTTGGTGATAACAATACTTTACCGGTTATTATTGCAAAGAATCTAACAAGTGTACAGGAAGAACGGTTGTTGAATGTTCTTCGCGAACATGAGACAGCCATAGGATGGACGTTGGCTGACATCAAAGTTATTAGTCCTTCGATGTGTATGCATCACATACTATTGGAGGAAAATTCAAATCCAAAATGGGAGATGCAGCGCCGCCTCAATCCGCCTATGAAGGAGGTGGCAAAAATTGAGTTACTTAAGCTTTTAGATGCAGGTGTTATTTATCCAATCACAGATAGTAGATGGGTGGCGCCTATCCACATGGTTCCGAAAGGGACAGGGATCACTGTGGTGAAGAACAAAGATGATGAGCTTGTACCTCAAAGGGTACAAAGTGGATGGCGCATATGTGTGGATTATAAGAAGCTGAATACAGCGACGTGTAAAGATCACTTTCCTTTTCCGTTTATGGACCAGATGTTAGAGCGACTAGCAGTTAAGTCTTTTTATTGCTTCCTCGATGGTTATAGTGGATACAATCAGATTATGATCAATCTGGAGGATCAAGAAAAGACTACTTTCACGTGCCCTTTTGGCACATTTGCATATAGAAGGATGCCCTTTGGGTTGTGCAATGCCCCTGCGACTTTTCAGCGATGCATGATGAGTATCTTTTTAGATTATGTTAAACAAATTATCGAGGTATTTATGGATGATTTTTCTGTTTATGGTGATTCGTTTGATCATTGTCTTGAAAATCTATCTTTAGTGTTGAAAAGATGTATGGAAACTAACCTTGTTCTGAATTATGAGAAGTGTCATTTTATGGTCGAATAAGGAATTATTTTAGGGCATGTGGTTTCTTCACGTGGTTTAGAGGTCGATAAAGCAAAAATTGATATTATTTTATCTTTGTCTTACCCCTTATGCGTGAGGAATGTTCGTTCTTTCCTTGGTCATGCAGGATTTTATCGCTGCTTCATCAAGGATTTTTCAAAGATTGCTGCACCCTTTTGCAAGCTTTTAGCGAAGGACGTCGAGTTTGTTTTCAACGATGCATGTAAATGGGCATTCAAAACTCTGAAACAAAGCCTCACTTCTTCTCCCATCATTTGGCCACCAAATTGGGAGCTTCCTTTTGAGATTATGTGCGATGTAAGTGACTTTGCTATTAGAGTAGTCCTTGGACAGCAAGAGGGGAGGATTTTGCACATCATTGCCTACGCTTCTTGCACTCTTGATGACGCACAACTCAACTACCATACGACATAAAAAGAGCTATTTACTATTGTGTTTTCTTTAGAAAAGTTTTGGTCATATTTATTGGGTACTAAGGTTATTATTTTTCTGATCATGCAACCCTTAGGTACCTCATGCAGAAAAAGGAGACCAAATCGAGGCTTATCCACTGGATTTTGCTTCTACAAGAGTTTGATCTCAAAATCAGGGACAAAAAAGGTGCCAAGAACCTTGTTGCTGACCAGTTGAGTAGATTACACAACAATGATGCCAAGGTCGGGTCTATTCTTGCCGAATTCCCTGATGAGAAGTTGTTTGCACTGACTTCCTCCTCGTCGCGACCGTAGTACACTGAATTGGTTAATTTTCTAGTTGCCCACGAACTGCCCGCAGGTATGACAAAAGCCTAACGCGATAAATTTCGCGTTGATTCTAGATTTTATTTTTGGAATAATCCATACTTGTGGAAAATTTATTCGGATAAAGTGATTAGGCGTTGTGTGCATCAAGATGAGTTTCATTCTATTTTAACTTTCTGTCACACTTATTCTTGTGGTGGCCACTTTGGCGCCAAACGCACAGCACATAAGGTACTTGATAGTGGATTCTTTTGGCCTTCGTTATTCAAAGATGCATTCGAATTTTGCAAGACATGTGATCGATGCCAAAAGGTAGGAAATATTACTCATAAGAATGAAATTCCACAAACATAACCAAACATAAAATCAGAGACATCCC
>JANSVA010000007.1:15400148-15420795 GCA_025504915.1 Erythroxylum reticulatum | reverse complement strand
AATATCATCTAGGATCAATGGAGATCAAAGTATCCATCGTGTAAGATATAAATTTGTGAATTGTTGGAGATAAATATATGGACAAAAGGGGATGACTTTGATAATACACACCTAAGCATATATGACAGTAATTATGTTTACTACTTCAATAAGTTTTGGTAATTATAATGTTATCACCCTATAAGAATGATAGATGTTGGTCTTCTTGAGGTATTAAGGATGGATGATGATAATAGTTGATTGATAAACATTACATGAATAGTATAGATGATAGTAGCAATAAATCTTCTTTCGAAGAAGAATTTTATGGAATTAGGTTGAGCAGATCAGATAGTTTATATTAAGAATGATCAATGAAAGGATAAATCAGAAATGATATTGGAGCCCTAATCCTGATGGAGACTCAAGCAAAAGAGGTAGAATATACTACTAAGAATGTATGTATTTTTTTTAACGTAAAGTATCCAACTATATAAGTGGATTTCTAAATTTGAGGAGACATAAATTACTAATATGATGAGTATATAGGTCCACGTTATATGTTGTGTAAGTATGTTCGAGAGACACAAATAAGATATGATGAATGTGTTACCAACACAGCAAATTATGATTGAAAATAAATTGAAATGTGTGGAGAAAATAGTATGAATGAGTAGACAATAGAATAATTCAGTGTGAAATCAGAGGAAATCGAATGAATTGAGAAAATCATTCAAGGAAAGAAGTCGATTGGAAAATTGAAAATAACGTGAGAAATGAGGAATGAGTTATTTAAGGAATTATGAGAACTAATCATGGGCATATGGAGCTTTGGAAACATTTGTTCAAGTTAATAAACGCCCCGACAATATTATGGTATTGAAGATTAAAGTGATCCAAACAAAATGGATCAACTCGTGATTATGATCATAGAGGATATTTGGAGTGTATTTGAAAAGTGAAGAGAATATTTTTGATCATTGAGATTAATCTTACATATCGTGGATGTAAAAACAAATTTGAGAAATTATAACATTGATATTAATTATATCGTCTGGATTTGGAGATTTGATAGTTTACTATGATGTTGTATAAGAGATTTGGATAAAATCCAATGCAGCATAATAAAGTGATTTCATATGTAAGGAGGCAACTAAAGTCCTACGAGTTGATTATTAGATACATGATTTAGAACTGCTACGATAGTGATTGTTTTGAAAGTTTGGGGACAGTATATGTTTAAGAACATCTTAGATATATATAAATATATAAATCATTAAAGTTGAGGTAATTATTGAGTTGAGAGAATTGAACACGAGACTAAGACAATGGATAGAAGTACTGAAATATTATAATAGTACAAATGAGTATTTTCTAGTAAAGTTAGTGTCATATCTGATACATTAAGTAGAAATCCCAATAGCAGTAAAGCATGAATTCAGATATTGAGGTTATCAGATCTAATGCAAAAAGAAGCATAGAATGTGGAGTTAAATTTTGGGCAAATCAAAGTACTATTTGCTATGAAATTGAAGATCAGTTTCACATGAAAGGATTTACCAAGCCCAAATTAAGGATTCAGAAATTGTGAATCTTACTAAGAAATTGAAAGTGAATACGAATTTTGAGTTCGAATAAGAAAAATGATACTTTGTGATTGAAATAAGAAGTATGTGCAATCGATAAAGGTGATAGAACAAAGAGATTGTTAGAAAAGCACAAATGGTAACATAAGTTATACATCCTAGTAGGAATACGCCAAAACAACATTTGGCAGCTAAGAGTGTAGAATCAAGTAACTGAATGTTTAATTTTTGCCAACGGTCTTAACTGTCAGAGATATGCTTAAGGCTTATAGTTTGGAGTTCATAGGAACATGAGATCAATGTATAGTTCCATTTGACTTTAAGCCTCGCAATTATTATCATAGTGATAACATTAAATACCATGCAATGTTATGCAACAGAAAAAGTCATCCGCCTTTGTATTTGGATGAATGGGGCCAAAGATGGTCGAATGCCAGAATTGATTTGAGGTCCTGCTGATAAGTGAAATTGATCTGTGTTAAAAAAAATTAAATGACTCAAGAAAAATGAATGAATCTAGTGGATCAACACCAAAGGTATGGGATACAATGAGATAGACATAAGAGTAAAGCGTATTGATACTATAAAGATGTGAACTATGAAGCGAAGGATGAAATGTTTATGAGAGTATCACCTTCCCACGGTGTGCTTAGATTGAGTGCAAGATGTGCTCAGGTTTGGGTAAAGAAGCAACTAAGCTTGGGTTGTTTTGACCCATATAAAATTATTAAGAACCAGACCATTGACTTATGATTTAGTATTACTAACAAATATGCCTCATATTCATAATGTGTTATATGCAAGTATGCTAAGAAATATCGATATGATCTAATATTGGTGTTATCGATGCAAGAAGTGGAAAAGTTATGAGTAATCTCAAATATATTGAGGAAACGGTTAAGATAGTGTGATATATGAATAAGTCATAGAAGTATTGATTGAATCCATTAATTAGGGTGATGTGAAAGAAATTATTCGAGTAATGAAGTTAAATGGAAAATGAAGGAGCATAAGAGGAAGCATACCTCTACCTCTTGATCAGTCAGATAAGAATTTCGAGGACGAAATTCTTTTAATAAGGGGAAAAATGTTGGCCCCCATATGACCTGATTTTTGAAGCATTGGATTCCTAACACATTCCTCTATCTCTATATAAAAAAAATTATAGCTTTTGGTATTGATCTGAAAAAGATTGATTGAATCAAAGTAAGGGTATTAGTGGAAAGAGTATGAACTGGATATTTTACTGAACATACTTCAGTATTTGGATGATATCTTGATCTGTAGAGCTCTGAATGAGATGATTCATATTTTTAAATAAACTAGAGACATATAGATATAAATCTTATGAAGAAATTGAATTTTAATTCAGTCTCTAAGACTTTCAATTTTTGGATGAAAGTTGAGTATGGTGTATTGTTTCAGTGCAAAAACAGTCTGAAAATGTTTGGGCTATAACTTTCAGATTTTTGAACCAAAGTGAATGATTTTGGTGTCATTAGAGACTTAAGACAATGGGGAACAAATGTTATGAAGAAGTCTAATTGAAATTCCAATTTGAGGTTTCCCAAAAATCTGTTCAAAAATAGGAGAAGTAAGTTCATTTTGATGATTGACTAGTGTGGGCAAGCCACCCTTGTGGGATGTGCATCCAGATGTCACATAGGACATCGTGCATGTGACTCGCAAGGGTGGGGTACCAACACGTCTACCGTATGACATCCCACACTTAGGTACAATCATGATATGTTTAAGTCATACACTATGTAGGGTGATAGCTTCAATGTAGTCAGGAACTTATATAATATCATGTCCCTTAGATTGTTGAAGGATTTAAAGTGTTAGACTACTGAGTCATATGGGTGGCATCATATAAAATGAATTTAGTACATTTGTGACATGATTTTATGATTGTCTTCATATGCATAACATTAGCATATACACATGAATTGTGATTTAGACAAATTGTACTTAATTGACATATTTCGGGATATGAAACTAAAATGAATGTTACATGAATGTATATTTCTAATGTCTTGTACTTTGGTTTACTAATGACAAGAATTGATGGACTATAATTGGTAACCTAGAATAAATTGTTATAATTGAAAAATTGATGAATTGAAATGTACACTTAGTCTAGGAAAAATATCATGTGGCAAGACAAGTTGATACATGAAAAGTTAGGATGACTAAGCCTATAATTGAGTGATATTTGGCATAGATAATTGAGTGACATTTGGCATAGGTAATCAATTGACAAATGAAAGTTGTGCTAAAGTGACAAATGGCCTAGTATAAATGTGACATGTGGCAGCATATACATAAGATAAACAGATTGCATGCAAAGGTGACAAATGCCAATGTACAAAGGTGACACCTATCATCCAATGTGTTAAGCTTCAGCATGGATAGTTTCTGTTGACTTCATTCTTCCTCACCACCGAATTTCACACACTCCTTTAGCTCTGAAATTATTCTTCAATTTCGATCATCTTCACTCAAAACCCTTTACAAATTCCTGCATCAAGAAAGCTATATCATGCTATCTTCCATTATGTTGTCTTCTTGTTACTAAGACCAACCTATTCCTACTTTGAATTTATGAAGATTTTTTCATGTATGGAGAGCTGAATTAGCTTGTTCTTTGAGGTGAAATTTGAGCTAAACAAGTAATTAAATGATTGATCTTTATGTAATGTTATAATAGGAGGGTTATGATGGTTGAATTGGGATGAATTGCATATAGTATTAATGATGAGGTTGTGTTGGAAAATGATGCATGAATAGATGGTTTTTGTTTTGTTTTTGATGTATAAAAACTGTAGGTTAGAGGTTGTTTCATGGATGAATTGGATTAAGATTTGAGGTATAATGAAGGTGAATTTATGTTAAAGAAAGATGTTAATATAGTGATCTTGAAATGAGAAAGAACTAGGACTACATGTATGATCAAATGAATGATAGTTGCTATTTTGATTTTGATGCATAAAAGACCATAAATTGTGAATTGCCAATTAATTGTTTTTGAATTGGAATTAGAGATGAAATTGATAGGGAATTGAAGTATAATTAAGGTATAATTGAGGTAAAAGTAATGACTATGATGAAGATATGTTGAATTTGGTATGAAGATGTTAAAAGCTGGAAAAAATTAAAGGAAAAGGATGGTAAACTTTTGGTTCACTCATCCCATGATCGTGAGAGCTACATTAGCTCCTTCGCGCGATCGTGGGCAATGCATTGAAGTGAGAAAAGTACAATTTTGTGTGATATTTGAACCATATAAGGATAAGTTGCTTTACTTTGGTGCATTTGGACTTGATTGGGGCTTGAAATGAACCTAGTTTGATGTTAGATTAATTGGTTAAAGGTTTGATAAGTTTAGATTATTGATTGATGTTATAATTCAATGAATGGATTTTTACATAACAATGTACCTAAATCTATAATTTATAAGTTATTAACGGAATGAAAGTGTTCTTATGAATGCAAATGTGATTCAAAGGATATGAATAATGTGAATTAGGTACAAGTGAATGAGAATTGGAAAATTGTGTGAATGTATAATGCTAGAAAAGGATTGGTGAATTTAAGATTGATGAATTGAGAATAATCAAGTTTAATTAAGGTATAAACTTAATTGCAAACAAGCTATGTACAAGCTAAGATGTATGAATGATCAAGACTTGTGAATAACAATACATACTCGGGAATGCATTGAAATATGATATATATATATATATATGTATGTGTGTGTGTGTGTGTGTGTGAATGATTAAATATCATATGATTGAGAACTTAATGAATTATGAACTATGTGTTTATTGCAAGAAGATAAATGCACAAAGTGATCGCCATCATCCAGACATTACTAGATCATCAAAGCAATAGTGTATCTGGAGCGTACTGTGATTTAACCTAAATGTGTAACTCAATTATATGTGCTTTTGTATGATTTGTCTGTTGAATATGAAATGTGAGAGTAATTGAATGTGAAATGCTGGAATGAGTATGAAATGTGGAAATAATTGAATGTGAATTGCCAAACTTAGATCCGATGAATCTAATATATGTGACAGGAGCACACAAGAATGAAAGTTAATGAAATATGGCATATGGTATGATGCATTGCATTGAAATGCATGATCAGATAAAGGAGTTGTGAGTGGAGTGATCAACGTGAAAAAGAGCTTAAAGCTTAGAAACGTGCACAAAGAGTCACAAGCTCAACGATTAATGAGCCCGGTATGTACAACGTGTATGAGATAGTTATGAAATGAGCCTAGTATTCACAAAGGATACGGGACAATAAATAGGTGCTCAGTCACAACAAAGTAAAAATGAAAGTGAGTCACATTTGCATTTGCATATATAAATTAACATGTATCATATGATTGATTTGAGATGATTACTGAATTGTATGAAATGCAGTTGAATGATAAATGAGGATGTGTTGCGATATGAAATACTTGTTGTATTGGGATATGATTTGCCTCTGTGTTTCTAACTTGAGTCAAAACATCAATGATGGTTTGCTCGCTGAGTTCGCAAAACTCATCAAAAATTGCAATGTTGATTTTCAGGTTCCGAGGAGACATAGTAGTCTAGTTGAAGTAGCTTTGGCATTTCGACTTGGGTCAGTATCAGGATCAGTTGTACCTGCAATTGTGCTTAGTTATTTTTGTATCAAGAATTGTATCTCTCAACTGTTGTACAAGGTAGATGTGAATTTTAAAAGTGTAATGACATTTGAGACTTGATATGTTTGTGAATAAAGATGCAACAAAATGATTATTGCAATATTTTATCATATGTGCGATAGATTAAAATGTCAAATGAATTGATTTAACCATCTTAACGTACCATTTTCGTAGACTATGTTCTCGAATCTCCTTCGGTATATTGGGCATATGCTTTATGGGAGTGGTATGTTACAACTTAGATATTTTTTTTAATTTTGCATAGTATGAGTGAAAGGATGTGATATACCTGAGGCACGTTTTAGCCCAATATTTTTAGCATCAAAGTAAGGAGAAGAAGGTAGGGACAATATGCATTGGGTTTTATGTGATATAATTAGCGAAGAGGATGATAGTCTTTAAGAGGCTACCATAGATGACGTTGCTCAACACCGTAGTCGCCCTCAACTTGGATGTTATAAAGAATATACATATGGTACGTTGGACTCGAGGACCTATAAGTGACATCTATCAACTGATTGTGCTTCCGAGGAGCAAGTAGTTGTGGGAGTAGATAGAAATCGACCCAATTATACCAGAGCATCAATTGAGACATAACTCACTACTGCTACATATGAGAGGAGCAGAGAAATAAGATGACTTTGTTGATAGCATGAAACTGCCTAAAAGTCTGAACAATCCTAAGAGTCTGACACCACCACCATATTAGGATCAACTAAGGATTGCCAATCTAGTCAATACACAAATAAATCTTATAGAGAAGAAATTAAGAATTGGCATAAGGGTGTCGGGAAGAAAATTTTAACATGTTGAGTATCCTTCTTATTGTAGCTTGTTATCAAGCAAAGAATGACAACAATAGACATATTGGCTTATTTTAATTTGTTGGGAATGTGCCATTTATGCAAAGAAGAATAAGAAATTAACTTGCGTGCATGCTTTTTTTTTTCTCTCTATTTTAGCTTCTTAGCTCAGATATAGAAGACTATTTGTTTTATACAAGAGGGAAAAAGAAACCGATTATACGAGGTGTCTCAATATGGAAGACTATTTAGGACCTATGCCATCTTCACAAAGCAAACTTTTAGGTACTCCAAAATTTTAAATTAGTTGTAAGTGGACATATCCATTACTAAAGGTAATTTCGTTACTTATATAATAAGCTTTGGATCGTATGTATACAAGATTTGAAAGGAAAAGAGCATGAAAAACTCCAAAAAGAAAGTTTACGAGGAAATCCCCTTATGTTAGAGAAGAGCTGATATACAACATAGGTACAAGCAGATGTCAGGATAGCATTGCAAACTCATGAGAACAAACATAGACTAAATTAAAGGATAATATTAGTTTTAAGTGTTAATTCAAAAAGTAATTCAATGAACATACTTTTCGATTCTAAGTTTCTAATTAGATTTGGTCGTGGTCTATTTCTCTTTTGAAGGTTCCCACTGGAAAGCCGAGTTAAACTAAATCTAAACCGCTTGATCACATTCCAACGGACCAACACCCGCTTTTACCGTTCTTCTCTTTTCTTTCTCTAGTCGAATGAAAATGCAGAATTTTCCACGGCATTTGACCGAACACCTAACGAGCAATTGAAACGCATCCTTCAATTACATCCCCGCCTTTCTTTCTCTCGTCCACTCCTGACTACAAAATACTAGAGAGGGACATTGATAGATCCAAGTGAAAAACACCCAAGTCGAAGATGGCTCGGATCTTCGAATACTTCGTGGTGTGCGGTCTGGGACCCGAGATCCGAACCGTTGACGGAAACAAAGGGTTTCATGGAATGGGACTGATGTACTTGCCTTCTCTTCTTGACCAATACCCTCCCGACAATCACTCACTCTACCCTCCACCTCCTCCGCAGCTTCCAACTGTATGTCTTCACACTCTCATTGTTCCATTGAATTCGTGATTCTTCACTTGGTGTTGCATTGGATTGTGGTTGTTTGTTTGTGGATCTGATCTCATTGTATCACTTTGCAATGTCACAGTGTGTGCTTCCAGCTGGCGTTGAGCTGTACTCGTCGGGGTATGATTCTCTTGATTCCTCAACGTTCCCTCGGAGCTATCCTATTGTTTTAACTGGTATATTTTACAAAACTGCTTCTGTTATGTGCCTCGAATTTCTGTGTTTAGTTTGTTCTGATGTGTTTGTGGCTTCCTGAGCAATAAAGATTGGGATTGCTTGTAGGTTATTTCAAACTAGGATTAAGTTCAATTGAATTTGATTGACTTGCAGTTTGTTTGATTTCATGCTTTTCCTTTTTAATATTTTTTGAGTGCAATCAATAATGAACTTTATCTAACCATGGAAGGTGTTAAGGCCTCACTTGTAGGAATGGAATAGGAAAAATGAGCATAATGAGCTCCAATTTTGGGACCATTGAGACCAAGATCAGTGCCCAATGAGGTTTAGCTCATTTTAGTGTCATTTGTTATGAGAACATACTTCTAAGTTTGTAGTTAATATATGGACAACTAAATAGCCTGTCCTTTACAAAACTTTCTTATATGCTTTGCATGGGTTTTATGTCTCTTATAAGGAGAGGTTCGTCCTATATGGTCTTGAATTGGGTTCTAGACCTTTTTTCTAAGCTTAGTCACTATTAACTTTTTCAAGGAATGCTAGCTTCACAAAAATAATTGGGCCATTGGCCATTGATAATAATAACCTATGTGATAGAGAGGATCATAATAATGATTGTAAAAATACTTGCTACAATTAAGTAAGAAAAAATGAGTTTGGTTAGTTTGCAATAATTTTGGAAATAATCTATGCCGGTCTCATGTGTAATTAATTTGGTCCCTACCTAGAAGAGAAAAAAATGGGTAGGGATATCCAAAGGTACAAAACCATGGACGATGAGGCGTTGGAAAAACCAAAATAGACTATGAAGATTAGGAGTAAGCTCTATAAATGACAGTATAAACATTACCATCTATCAACTAATTATTTTCTTTTTATTCAGAATTTTTTTTGGTTATTTTTTTATTGAGAAGTGTTACATTCTAGAACAGTTTTAGTTGTAATTACTTCTATTAACTTGGCAACCAATGTTGTTTATCCTTTTTCATCAATGCTAACGAAAACTCAATTCATTTGTTCACTTTTTTGCAACTTATTGCCTCATTGATATTGCCTCATTGATGTGGGCATGGTGTTGTGTATGTCTAGGAGAGACAACTTCTTCCAAGGCTAAAGTATAATACAATGGGGAGGATAAAATGAAATGTTCAGTATTTGATTTCAATCTGAATGCATATTGCTTTTAAGAACCTAAAGACATTAGCTATATGCCTTTGACCACAAATCATGTTTAGCACATGATTTCTTAATTTTCATCTTATTCCGTTAGAATTTTATCTCTCTAATGAAATGATTGTTCAAACAGCTCTTTTTCGTTTTGAATATTTTTTCAGAGGGTGATGGATCAAAAATTTATGTTAGTTGCATTGCTTTTCGAGATCCGGTTAGTGAGGATATTGCTGAGGCCTATCGTATACCAACAAATTCATTTGCTGACAAATGCATTTGTCTTGTTTCACGCTCTCCTAGTTTCGAAGTCCTTCGAGCGGCACTAGAAGAGTTATATGCTCTATGTTTTTCAACTGATGGAAGTAGGTAAAGATCTTCAACATGTGAAAGTTCATATGTTCATGATTTTTTGAGCAATAGGTTGAATGTAGGCATTTGTGGACCACGGTCTTTTGCATAAATATCCGATGACTATAAACATGTGGTCGCTATAACATTGTAAATATTGGTATGAAAATATTTATGTTGTTATTTCAACTGAGATCAAAAAGTTGAATTCATGTTATTTCCTTTAGATGCATTTAATTTTCTCAACTATGCAAAATTTCAGCAAGCCATTGTGGGAAGTCATAGCATATATGGTATCCAATGTGCCCATACCTACTCCTGGGAAGGATCGAGTCTTATTTGCTATTGAGAACTCTTTGCTTTCAGTGGATGCTCCACCTAAAGATGGATTCCCATATGCTGATGTAAAACTCCCTATCTTTCCTTTGTGATCCAAGTTAGATCTCGTTTCAACAAAAATGGGATTTTGTGGATTTTTCTCCAGAAACTAATATATGGCACGTAACATGTCATGATGTGCAGATATCATTTCATCCACTGGTTCAGTGCTTGGATGTTGACAATTTAATCCAACTTTTCACTTCTGTATTACTTGAAAGGAGGATTTTGCTTCGGTCCAACAAGTATACCTTTCACTTTCTGCACAATGGATTTTGCATTTTGGTTTTATTGCTGCAACTAGTTGTTGTTAAGTTGCCACATGGCTCTCAGCGGGAAATTTTTGACAATATGTATATTCTAGTAGTTGTGTATCGTGTCTAATATGGACACTATGAGTATATCCTTTTGGGTATCTAAGTGAAGCTTCCCCATGGCCTTTTCATTCTCTAAATGATACACGCACATGCACAAACACAAAAGTGAAAGAAAATACAAGAAGAAAAAGGAAACAAAATGGAACTTCTTAGTTTGTTTTTAACTTACTTGGTCAGACTTTTGTTTAATTTACTATTGCATTGGGAAGAAGTATTTATAAACTAAAGGAAAATAATTAGGATGATCTTTGGTTATTTTAAAGTACATTTTTCTAGTTGACCTTTGAAACTTAAAGAGTTATTCAAATAGAGGTTAGATTTAACTGTTTCATGGGAGAAGAGGAGAGAAAAAAAGAGAGTTCTCTCCAACATCTTTTGATACATATATCATCAATTCTTTTCTTTGCACTTTCATGTACTCAACTTGTCTCTACATATCTGCTAAATATTGTTTGATTATCTAATACTTGCTTTTATTTCTTCATTCCTTCTAAATAAACTTTATTTTTTCCCCTTGGAAATGCATATTTTGTAAATGTGGAAGAGAAAAGTGGAGGGTACAGTCAATTGTTATTGACTAGGTTTTAGCCCATCTATTTATAAGAGTAGGGAAATACATGCTAATGCTAATACTCTAAAATTGGATGGTAAACTATTCAAGTACTAAATCTCTAACAAAATAAATGTATTTGATTGAAGAAAGTACAAAGTTCTGTCAAATACAATTGAGAAAATTCTAATACTGTTATAATTATATGAAACAAATTTGACAAAGTGCTTTAGAAAAACTTTGCAACATTAATCTTCAGAACAATTAATCTTTAAGTTGGAGTTTCCCCAAAAACTAAAGGAGGACTGAAATTGGTTCTTTGTAGGGTTGGTTTTTGAAGATTAATGAGTGGTACTATTTGTTTTTATATTAAGTGCAACTCAAACTATTTGCTTGTGTTAGGAAGCTCATGTTCTTAAATGGCTTCAGTTATACAATGATGTAGTTTACTAATTTTGATATCTTTTAATATTGTGCAGGTATTCTCTTTTAACTCTTGTGTCTGAGGCCATATGCCATCTAATATACCCTTTTAGGTGGCAGGTAAGTTACTAATACCATGGGTTCCTATTTTTCTTTTCCTAGTTAGAATAACATGATAAGATTGTCTCAAATTTCCCAGTAGCATTTTATTGTCTCATCTGGATATTACTGTTGATGTCTCTTTAATTTTTTCTAGACATGATTTCTTCAATATTCCATATTCTAATCAATTTATTTTTGTTTTGCTGAAGCATGTCTACATTCCATTACTATTTTACAGTGGAGTAGACTACATTGATGCCCCTACACCTTATATGATGGGTCTCCATTCTGGTGTTGATACTTCAAATCTGGCTATGGATGGTGTAAGTTCTGTTTGTGAATTAAAAATCTTCGTGGCATTTATGTATATGTTCCACTTAGCTAATGTTCAGTTTGGAATGCGTCACTTTTTCTATGATCAATGTTTTTATATGTATGGTTACTTTCATAAAATTTTGACAACATCTGTTCAATCTTTCTTCCGGTTATAGAGAGTTCCAAACTTAGGATATATTCACAAAATTTTAGAGTTGCTTCTGATTTTACTATGCCACCATGTACAACAAAGCTTGGCCAAGTTCTTAAATTCTGTAAAATAACATGCAAAGCTCCAACTTCGGTACACAAGGATTTCTGCCATTTTGAATGCACTAATGGCTACTTTGTTGGTTTATATATTCATTGCTTTCCTCACCTACTTTTGGTGTTTCTACTAAAGGAGCTTTTATTGTGACTTAGCCAGGAGATGCCCTAAAGTGCCGTCAACTTGACCTAACCTTGGAATGTGTAGAAACAACACTACTAAACTTTGATCATTGTGATTGAGTTGTGATGTTGCTTCTTATGATAACAATCAGGTCCTCCTGAAGTTGCTGACAAATTCTCATTTCTAGAACAAACCTATATTTAGATATAATAAAGAGTAAAATGGTTGTGACACCAATCTGAGAAGAAAAAGATTAGTTGGAATACAAATCTCAAAGTGTGAAGTGTAATGTGGGAGATATATTTCGGTCTCATCAAATGTAGTGCATTTGACCACTCTGCCTTGATTGTCATTTTCTATAGCTATTAACTATGCCATTACGGTTTATGCTCAACTAGTGAATGGATGATGTCATGTCTGACTTCTTTCTGTTTTTACTGGTCAGCCTTTGATCTGTTGGTTTATACTTGTGCTTTTAGGTTTTAAATATCAATTTGTTGAGCCTTGATTTAACTTGCTTTTTCATTCCTTATAGGTGGTTGTTGTGGACCTGGAATACAACAAAATTAGCACATCAGAAGAAATACCTCCTATTCCAGAGCCAGAATTAAGTTCTTTGCGTGGTGAAATACTGGAGCTTTTGCATCCCAATGTTGTGGGCATAGATCAGATGAAGGCTGGTCCAGTTACTTTTTCAGAATTGTATACAAAATGTTGCAGTAAGAAGTGGGATAAGGGTCATGACCTTCAACTTAGGTGATACTTGGATGCATCTGAAATATTCATATGTTACTTTCTTCAAAAAAAAAAAAAAAATCTGAAATATTCATAAGTACTTAATGCTTTCCTTCAGTTGGGTATTCAGACCATTATATTTAGTCTTTTTATTGTCTTAGATGATTAGTTCTTTGGAAAGAAATATGCGTGGTATACTGAACTGATTATTAGAGAAATAAGGACATGCTTGGTACTTTGAGTTCCTTTCTATGTTTTCCATTCTACATCTGTAGCATTAGTTAATGATTGTCAACTTTTCTTAGGAAATTCTACAATATCTGGGTAATTATTGGAGAAACCAGACAAAACTCAAACTTTTGCTGATTATCTGAGGGAATTCCAGGACACTTTACCCTTTCTATATATCAAGGACAAATCTTTTCAAATTACCTTTGTTTTTTAGTTATTGCTTCTTTTACTAGTATAAATATCAAAGTAGAGGACAAAGGGAGCAAAGCTTTCAGCATCATATACGGAGCCACAAATTGTTACATCAAAGTTATAATGTTCACTTATGCCCTCACAAACCAGGGCATTCATATGCATCAATGTCATTATATGTTGATACTAGTTTTGCTATTATCTGAAATAATATACAATTACAAGAGCTTTCTTTGTAATTTAATCACATTTTTCTTGAGATTAATCACATTTTTGTGTCTTGTACAGGTTAATATTTTTAAACTTCTTTGCATCAATTTTAGGCGGTTACCGCAATTTCATTGTATGTAATCCTTTTTCGAAGTTGTTATCTTACTAAATTATCTTTTAACCTTCATACCAATTGAATTTGTTTGTCCTTATTTTGACTATCATCAGGAAAATACTGCAAGTCATGACTTTAACACCCAAGCATTTTTAAAGAAGCGGTCACGATCCACTAACCAACCGGCAGATCCAATGGTGATGTTGCTTTCTAATTGATCATTTTTTTTTCAAGAACTTGTTACAAACCAATGTGGTTGCTTGTATAAACTGTTTAAATGTTTCATGCCGCCTTCATATGCATTTTATGTAGTCCGTTGACATCCTTGTCCTCATTTTACTTTCCTTAATTTGACAGATAGCCCAGTTTTTAGATTCTCATGGTTTCTTGGATTACCTTGAGAGATGCATAGGATCAGATGAAAATAATAACAATAATCTTCTTGATAAGTTGCAAGATGCAATTGGGAGGGGTCAGAACCCATTTTCTGTTCTCCCTTGGTCATTGGTGGAGCCAGAGATTGTAACCATATCAGATCCAGATGCTGGATTGTCAGGTATATGCAGTTGATACTTGCTTCTTTGAGTTAGAGAATTGGATGAAAGCTGACCTTAATTGCCAATGTATGAATATATACATGAAAGAACATAAGAATAATTAATTTCCACAAAAAACCCTACTATTTATACACTATTCTCAACACCCACTCACATTAGACAAAGACATAATGTCCATGTTTAGTTTAGTAAATATGAAACTTGAGGACCTCCTAATGACTTGGTAAACAAATTGACTGATTGATTTGAGAAATAGTGAACTATGTAATCAATTCCTTTGACATAATTCTCTTTAATGATAGTCCACCTCTATCTATGTGATGCTTGATTATCACATATCAATCTCATAGGCTTGTGTTATATAGGTCTAAGAGAATGAATCCAAATTTCTTCTAACAGTTGATGCACCTATAATAAATCACATGTCTCAATTAACATGGCCTTGTATTCTGCCTCTGCATTACTACGTGCTACTCTTTGTTCTTCCATGAGACTAAGTTTCCTCCTTCAAATGCATAATAGTTTGAAGTGGTGCAACTATTTAATTGTGAACCTACATAATTTGCATTTTCAATTCTTAGTATATCAATGTCCATAATTATGGTACATTAGTCTTTGTCCAAGAGGCCTCTTGATGTACTCTACAAAACGTAGTGGTAATGTTCAACATAATGAGAGGATATATTGACTCACTAAACTATCTAATGTGCAACAGCTTACCAAGAACTTGTGATATTTCGCTGGATCAGAATATTCCTCCCATGTATTAGGTGTGATAGGTATGTTTAAGAGTATCTATAGGCTTAGATTCCAATAACCTAGTCTTTTACAACAAATTAGTAGCATATTTTTTCAGAGAGGTAAATTCCTTTTGTTAACAATGCTATCTCATTACCTAAAACATACTTTAAAAGATAAAGGTCATTGGTTTGAAAATTGTTGTTATAGAAGCCCTATACCTGGAGATTTGTACTGAATCATAATGACCATGACACATATGGACAATAATAGGTTATGCTTTATCATAAAACATAGAATGGGCTAAATGATAATGTTTGAGACTAAAATCATATATTGTTGTACTTACTCATCCAAACTATGCAAGAGGAGACTGCTTAAGGTCATAAAATAATTTCTTTATGTCAACATATTTAGCTAGAAGAGTTCTTATAAGCAACAAACCTTGGTGGTTGCTCCATATAGGCTTTCTTTTGAATGCAACATAAAGAACACGTCCTTAATGTCAATATGATGCAATGGCTAGTGGGCATTTAGAGAAATAACAAGTCAAACCAAAGTGATCTTAGTCATAAGAGAGTGTGTTCTCATAGTCTACAACAAAGATTTAAATGTAGCTCTTGGACGTGAAGCAAGCCTTAAGGTGATCGACAATATAATTTAGGCGACCTTTAGTAGTGAACACCCATATGCAACTTGTAGAAGATTTGGCAAAAGGTAAAGGTAGAAGTTCCTAAGTACCATTAGAATGAAGATTTGTCATCTTCTCAAGTATCATAGCCTGCCACCTAGATTGTGTCAAAGCCTCAACCATCGTCTTATGTAGACACAACAGAAAAATTGAAAACAAATGCAGTACAAGGAGATAAAGAATGATAAAAGAAAAAGAAAGAGACATGACGATAATTATTACATATGGAGGAGAATGGTTAAATCTAGCTTAGATGATTAGTCATGGTATTAAGAGGAGTAGTCCAAGCCTAAGGATCACTCTTCATGCTCTCACTTGGTGGGGATATCCTTGAATTTTATGGCGGTAAAGAAGAGGAATTAGAATCATAAATTACTGAGGGAAGGGAATCAATAGGTAGAGTAAAGTTTAGTAAAGATGGAGATGAGTCAATTGAAGAGGAAGGGTATAAGGTGCTTGTTCAAAGAAGGTAACATTGGCTACGGTGGAATACTAATAGAGGGCTAGCGAATAATACAAATATAAATTACATTTTTGCCTTTGGGGAAAGTTTATGAGAATGTGGCATGAGGAATAAGACAAAATGCATATAACCAAAATTGGTGGAGAGGAACACAATATGTAGTAACATGTAATGTTATTTTCCAAAAAAACATGTAATGTTACATATAATAATATAGTCTAACAACCCAAAAGCACACATTTCTATAGTTCTTCACTTGTATATGAGTAATAGCCTTAGTTTTCCCAATTTGACCTTTTCTTTACGAATGCCATCTTTCTTGGCCACATTCTATTTCTTCTACCAAGCTTTTTCAAAATAAATCATTTTACTTGATAAATATCTCGACTTCTTGCTTGGTGGTGAGTGGTCCGGCTCTAGCAGCTAATTGTTCAAACCTACATTGATATTCTTCGACCGTGCCCAATTGATGCAGCTTAGCAAGCTCCCCCAGTTTATTGCCTTGAATAGTGGGTCCAAATTGAAGGTGTCAGTGTTGTTTGAATTCCTTCCAAGTAACCCTTGGTCGATCTCTGTCTAGTTTCAGAAACCATACTTGTGCATCCCCATCAAGATGGTAAGAGGCAATCTCCGCCTTCCCCTCCTCTAGAATTCTTTGGTGTCGAAAGTAGTGTTCTCAACTAGGCTAGCGGGTTGTGTTACCACCATAAATGGGAAATTCGAGTCGCCCATATTGTGGGGCTTGCATTCTAGCTTCGACTTGGTTAGGTTCTTGACTTGGGTCTTGTTGCCTGCGGTTAACATTCCCTGTCTCACCTTGTTGCCCTTCCACTTGAGTGGCAACCAAGTCCCTCGAGAGCTCTTCAATACGGGCGAAGAGTTGCTCACGCTCCAATCGGTCTCTTTGACGATCTTCGTGATAGATTTTCATGAAAGTCTCAAGTTGCATTTGTAAGTTATTAGATTAGTCGCCCATAACTTCCCGTCTGATACCAAATTGTTATGGTCCCCTGTTTGGGATCTAGTTATAGGACAATTGATGGTAAAATTTACTTGCGAGGTATGAAGCAGCCAATGTTTTCTAGACTTCCTGCCTTTAAGATCTATGGTGAATTGTAAAGAAAATAAAGGCTCGTTAAATGAGAACCTTTTGATCTCTTAATGACAAAATTTGGATGTTGAAAATTTTCAGAATGCACTTCTATTTTCACTAGCTTAAGTACACAAAGGAAAATAATGGCTTCCTACAAAGCGGGAGCCACTGCACATGTTGAGTAATTAACTAAATTGGAACAAAACAAAAGGAAATAACTGAAAACACAGTTGGACTTCTTTGACTACTTCAACTCCTCTCCCTCCAGCCACATCTCTGATACATGATTCCTTTGGCAAACTTGTCATTACAAGACATCACTTCCACAGCTGGGTTTGTGTGCATAACATTTTTCCTCTACTGTTAATCGCCAATTTATTGTTTACAATCATTCCAGGTAATTTTGACCATTCAACCTGTAATTTGTCAATTGAAAAGGCAAATTTGATCTAAGAAGATCACAATTACGTTGCATTTATCTTGTCAAAACACCAGGATTAGTCACACTTGAACTTCTGAAATCATCGTTGGAGGATGAGGAGTTTCTCTGTTTGCCAGTCATCACTAAGCGATAGTCCATTTAGGACTAATTTGAAGGAAGAAAGAAAAAATATTATAGAAGAGCTGTGGCTCTAATGCCATAAAGGACGAAGACAAAGTAATTCTTCCTTAGTTTTTCTATGAATAGTAAAATGAATGTATAGGACAATATAGCCCTAATTACTTCTTCAAATTAAGAAGAATCCGTTTATTGTCTAAGTAATAAAATCTCAACTAATTAATAGAATATTCTCTAATTATCTATAGAGAATCAACTAATTATCTACAACAATACAATAACAACCCAGTAAAAATTCTGCTCAAATGAGAGATCTAAGGAGGTCCAGTAATGTGCAACCTTATCCTTAATTAGTAAAGAGGCTGTTTCTAGAATTAACTAATTATCTGTAGAGTAATTAGCTGATTATTTCCAATAATATCAACAAAGATCATTAGTGCGGTGATCGTCTTTAGAAATGTTCTATAGGTAAATCCAAACTGTCCTACATCAATCCAAATAATTGAGGTCAATCAATTTATATTTTGTGATCTTAGCTATCATAGGAATGCCATCAGTCACAACAAAAACCTTTTGTTCGTCAACCATATAGAGACAAAATAGTCGAACAAAAGCAGGAGCAACCATAAAATCTCAAATAAAAAAATCTAATATTTTGTTAACTTCGTTGCACACGCTTCCATTCATCGGCTTGTGGGAGAGGAGACAAAATATTCAAGTGCTGCATGAGGCTCACGCGTAAGGCTTTGAGTGACCAGTCTTCAAGGGGAGGCCGGTCGATTGTTAACGCTTCTAGTTGTGCTAGTGGTGAGGGTAAATGGTCTCTTAGAATGGGTGACTCATTTTGTTTTAAAAGTTCTGCTCACTGGACATATCTAAATTGAAAGAAGGTAAAGAAGACCTCACCTTGCTCAATGAGCAGAATGGAGGCTACAAAGAGTTCAAATAGTCAAGATTGGCTCTAATACTATTTAAGAGAAAGGTATTTCTGTATTCTTATCTTTGTATAGAGTATAGCTACATATATATACAAACTAATCAAAAATTAATTAGGTAATAAGGTCCCTATAATCAAACCTATTATCAAACTAACAGTTACAGAGTCTTTACAATTTGTAGCATTGACGAATTCTTCATACAGACATTGTTTCATGCTGTAACCATTGTAGCAATGGTTGTTTCTACCTTGTTGTTTATCTTGGTAACTTTTAGCTAGTTGGCAACTGCTTCTCTCTTTAGTGATGTCTTCCTACTGTTTATGCTGTTGACTGCTCGCTTTGTATGCCACCACCATTCATCTCTCTACCAGTAATACCCAAGCACCATCAGTGATGCTTCTTCTTGCCTACAATGTCCTCTTCGTGCTGGCGACCTTAGAAGGCACCCCTCCCACCGATGACCCTACCCGCTGTTTTACCTCATGAGGAGATGTTGCTCCCTTTTGTTGGTTTTTGTTATTTTTTGATTTGGGTTTAACAGCAAGTAAAAGAAAACCAAACAATGTAAAAACAGTCATGTTTGCCTCTACTGAACGTATTACTAGTGCTATGTCTTCTGCTTCTCCCCCAGTCTGACTGATAGAAATCTAGTCTTAGAACACTAGAGATTTTAGTATTAATTCAATAATCTGTAATGTATAAAGCTCATTACAGTATAATAGCAGTAGTTCTTCCCTAAACCAGAGCAGAATCGCTCCTCAGCAGGTATGTGTACCCTACTGTCACAATTTTTCTTACTTCTTTTTCTCCTCTCTCCTTCTCTCTCCCCGTACAAAATATTCCCCTCCCCAGGTACATTCCGTTAGCTAACTACCTTGTGACCTTAGCTAATAACTAACTGCCCTCCTCCCCATTGTTCTTTCTTCTAGAATACACCTTTCACAGTACCGGTTTATTCCTTCTCCTATTGTCCCTCTCAATGTCTAAGTCATCCTCTCCCCTATAGGTTCTATCATTGCCTCCTCCTAAAAGAGCAGCCTTGTCCTCAAGGCTAAAGTGAGGAAATTGGCTGCGAATTACAGCTTCATCCTCCCATGTTGCTTGCTCCATGGACTGCCCCTTCCACTTGACCAACCATTGTTGTATTGAATCCCCAAATGCCATAGCTGTTCTGCTGGCCAGCAGACATTCAGGTTCCACCAGATCATCCAATTCAACTTCCATACCTTCTGGTAACCCAGCTTCCGCCAAATAGTTGTCCACTGCCTTCTTTAATTGTGAAACATGGAATATCGGATGAGCTCTAGATGTAGGAGGGAGTTTGAGTTTGTAAGCCACTGCACCCAACTTGTCCAAAATTTGAAAAGGGCCAAAGTACCTTGCTGCTAACTTTTGGTTGATGCGTCTGGCCACGGTGAGCTGTCTATGAGGGCGTAGTTTTAGGAAAACCCATTCCCCGACTTGAAAAGATTGAGGAGTACATTTTTTATAGGCATACTTCTTCATTTGCTCCTGAGCTCTATGCAGATGGTATTTTAGCTGGTTTAAGGCTTCATCCTTATCCAATAAATCTCTAGCCACTGCCTCAACTCTTGTCTCCCCTTGCAAATACTGCACAAGTGTAGGAGGCTTCCTCCCGTACACTACTTCAAATGGTGTTGAGCCCGTGGAGATATGGAAAGTGGTGTTATACCACAATTCAGCCCAT
>JANSVA010000007.1:15333040-15400048 GCA_025504915.1 Erythroxylum reticulatum | reverse complement strand
CCGATCTTGTAGGAGGCTTCCTCCCGTACACTACTTCAAATGGTGTTGAGCCTGTGGAGATATGGAAAGTGGTGTTATACCACAATTCAGCCCATGAGATCCAATAGGACCAATTCTTAGGTTGTTCAGAAGCAAAACATCTCAAGTAGGTTTCTAGGCACCTATTGAGAACCTCCGTTTGTCCATCCGTCTCCGGATAATAAGATGAACTCATTTTAAGCATGGTGCCTTGTAGGCGAAATAACTCCCTCCAAAAATGACTTACGAACAAGGGATCACAATCACTTACAATTGACAAGGGGATTCCATGTAGGTGCACTATTTCTTTAGCAAACACTTCAGCCACACTCTTAGCAGTATACGGATGCTTTAAGAGGATAAAATGACCATATTTCGAGAGCCGATCCACCACCACTAACACGGCCTCAAATCCTTTAGACCTTGGAAGTCTAGTGGTGAAATCCATCGAAGTATCCTCCCAAATCTGATGAGGAATAGGTAGAGGTTGTAGCAATCCTCTAGGTGACGTTGCAACATATTTCTGTCGTTGGCATGTGTCACAAGACTTGACAAAGTCTTGGATAGTCTTCTTCAATCCGATCCAATAGAGATTACTAGCAATCCTTTGGTAAGTATGCAAAAATCCTGAATGGCCCCCAATAGGTGATGAGTGATGTTCTTTCAGAAGGGTGGGAATCAATGAGGATGTTGCTAGAATAGCCAGCCTTCCTTTGTGCAAAAGAACCCCCTGCTGACAAGAAAACCTGAATTTGGGATTCGACTTCTGTTGCAATTCTTGGATAATTTTACATAAAATCGGATCGTGTTTTAACTCTTGCTAAAGTTGCTTACCTTCAGCCCACATAGGAAAGGATACTAAGGTTTGAATTTCCCCCTCTTCATAAACTATGGACAAGGCATCAGCCACCTTGTTTTCTGGTCCCGGTTTATACATGACTTCAAAGTGATACCTCAAAAGTTTTGACATCCAACACTGCTGATCTATTGTGGTAATTCGTTGTTGCTTCAGATGGCGTAGACTTTTCTGATCAAAATAAACCACAAAAGGACGCCCAAGCAAGTAATGGCGCCAATGGTTCACTGCCAACACTAATGCCATCAATTCTTTCTCATAGGCTGACTTGGAAAGATTCCCCGCTGAAAAAGCTTTGCTGAAATAGGCTATGGGTCTACGGTTCTGCATCAAAACTGCTCCCACTCCATTGCCCGAAGCATTGCATTCAATCTCAAAAGGTTGAGAGAAATTAGGAAGAGCTAAGATTGGGGATGTTGTCAAAGCTGTTTTGAGAGCCTCAAAGGCCTCTAAAGCGTCAGAATTCCAATGGAACCCCTCCTTCTTAGTCAATTTGGTCAGTGGCTTGGCTATTTTCCCATAATTCATAATGAACTTGCGATAATTCCCGGTTAAGCCTAGGAATCCTCTTACCTCTTTAACATTCTTGGGAATAGGCTATGTCAACACACTATTGATCTTTGCCGAATCCACTGCTACTCCTTCCCCTGAAATAATATGCCCCAAATACTCCACTGTCTGTCTCCCAAAACTGCACTTCTGTTGATTAGCCACAAATTGGTTATTGTGCAAAACCACCAAAACCATGGACAAGTGAGAAAGATGAGAACTCCAATCTGCACTATAGACCAGAATATCATCGAAGAAAACCAACACAAACTTCCTAAGAAAAGATCGGAAAATATAATTCATTGTAGCCTGAAAAGTTGCCGGCGCATTGGTTAAATCAAACGGCATTACCAGGAATTCGTAATGCCTGTTGTGTGTCCGGAAAGCTGTCTGGTGTATGTCTTTTTCCACCACCCTAATTTGATGATAACCAGACTTGAGGTCTATTTTAGAAAAAACATGAGCATTGTGAAGTTCATCCAATAGCTCATCCACCACGGGAATAGGGTACTTATCTGGGATTGTAACCCTATTTAGTGCTCGATAATCGACGCATATTCTCCAAGTCGCATCCTTCTTCCGTACTAAAATTACTGGACTAGAGTAAGCACTTGAACTTTGCCGAATGATTCCCATTTGCAACATCTGTTGGACTTGTTTTTCAATCTCATCTTTATGGTGATGGGGGTATCGATAGGGTCGAACACTGATGGGGCCTTGTCCTGGCTACAAGACAATGGCATGGGAATGTCTCCTCTCTGGAGTTAGTCCCCTCAACTCTTGAAAGGCCTTTGTGAATTGGTCCAACACCCTTTTCAACTCCCCTTGTTCTGATGTTTTCAATTTGGGTGATTGCAATTCCGATGCTACAACCGCATTTACTTCATGAGACTCACCCAAGAAATTTTCTAATAGACTGTGTAAGGAAGCTGGCTCTTCCCAATGCTGTCTTCCTCTCGGTTGGACTGACCTGAAGTTAGCATTGCCACATAATGCCACAGCTCTCTCACCGACATCCTGTACTCTTCCATATTGCCCAAAGAATGCTCTGACTGAACATTATGTTGAGTACGCTGAGTATCCTTGTCTCCCGCCGTATGCTACCTCTTCTCATAAGTCTCACTGCCTTGTCCCTCCTTGGGACGCTTGCCCATCAATTTACTCATCTCTACCAGTAATGCCCACTGCATCTCCCCCATGGCCATTCGCATTGATGACTGTATCTCTTCTTCAGCTTCAAGACTAGCCATACGAGATTCTAGTAGCTCAACTCTATCTGACATCTTTGGTGGCATGAAGATGGATCTCGGACTTAAGATAAAAACAAACTAGAAATAAACTACCCGTCCTTCCGATGAGAATTATCCGGCAGGTCGGACCAATGATAAAACTCTAGTCTTAGAATACTAGAGATTTTAGTATTAATTCAATAATCCGTAATGTATAAAGCTCATTACAGTATAATAGCAGTAGTTCTTCCCTAAACCAGAGCAGAATCGCTCCTCAGCAGGTATGTGTACCCTACTGTCACAATTTTTCTTACTTCTTTTTCTCCTCTCTCCTTCTCTCTCCCCGTACAAAATATTCCCCTCCCCAGGTACATTCCGTTAGCTAACTACCTTGTGACCTCAGCTAATAACTAACTGCCCTCTTGCCCATTGTTCTTTCTTCTAGAGTACACCTTCCACACTACCGGTTTGTTCCTTCTCCTATTGTCCCTCTCAATGTCTAAGTCTTCCTCTCCCCTATAGGTTCTATTACTGACTGACCAAACTATTCTTTTTGGTGTATTTCCATATTTGATTTCGTGGTGAGGGAACTGAGAACCACCTAGCCACCCTCATCTCAATGTCTTGAATGTGGAGATATCATACTTAATGCACACAAATGCCCCACTGTTTTCTATCCTATGGCAGTCTATGGACACTACAACGATCTCCAATATCTGAGGGCGGCTGCATGAATAAAGGAAACGGGGAAAAAATTAAGGTTTAGGGTCACCATGTAAATTAGGGAATTAGGTGAATTAGGTTGACTCTATATCATTGTATTAATATACATGTAAAAGTATACAGGAATTATTAATTTACTTAAATAAAAATATACTATTGTCAACAGCTTCTTATGCATTTAATTTGATACTATTACATGTTCAGATGAGGCTAAGGTGTGGCCTTTGGTTTTTCAGGATCTGGCGCTAAATACACATATGATAGGTTTCCTTCAAACATTAGATCAGAAGATCAAGAGGAGAAGAGGAAGCAAATTCTTGCAGCAGCCAGCGGAGCTTTTGAGTACATAAAACATACTCCTGGGTATTTATGTTTTGCAAATTTATATTATCTATGTCTTCCATATTGTACTGATTGCCTTGTAATTCTGCTTTACTGTAACAATCATAATTCTCTATTATGTAACCAGCTCTCCATCGGTGCAAGTGGGCAAGGACTCTCTTAGTCCAATGGAGAGGGCTGTAAGTTCCTCTTACCACAATCATAGTGCAATTGCAATTGTAGAGATTGAAGTCTTAGCTTTTGACCATAATAGCTGTATTTTACAGGCCGAAAGGGAGCGTATGGTATTGGATATTAAAGTTAAACTGCAGGTAGAACTCAATTCTTCTTTGTTTCCCTATGAATCCATACAAAATGTCTGGGTAGCACCTGGATTTCACATAAAGTGGAAGTAACAATGCTTTGCTGTTGAATTTGCCATACAATATGGCCTTTTGTCTTCAGCTATAAACTATCCTCTATGCATAAAGAAGTTAAGGACTTATGGTCTTTGTTGTCAATTTACATGTATGCATGGAATATCTTCCCTAGCTTGGCAAATATTTTCTAAGATTGGCAATGATAAAGAGAAATGTAATTTTGCATTAAAAATATGGCTTTGGAAAATATAAATAGTGTTTAATAATAGTTAGATGTAAAAATTATGGCATTAACAAATTCTAAGTAGCATTGTTTCCCTTTTCACTCAGCTTATTGAATTTCACTCAGCTGCACCATTTGAATGCTTATAAATTTTCAAGCGAAGAAGATTTTCTACTGCAGTTTTCCTTTCAGTTAACAGTTTGCAATATTTCCATAAATGACTTTGCATCAAACCGTTACCCTTTTTATTTGTTGTATGTTTTTTCTCCTTTTCTAGCTTTAAATACAAATTATAGAGATCTGGTGGACAGCAATATTGGGGTTGCATCTTTTCTTGTTAATATTTCTGCTTGATTCTGTCACAGGGACTGTGGTTGCGTCTTCTCAAACTGGGAGTTACTGATGATCCACTTTCGTCATTTGAATATGGAACAATCCTTGGTATTGTTCTGCAAGAAATCACAGCTCTTATTGGAAATTTAACATGAATGCCTTTTGTTGAAAATGTTTAAGACGAGTGCCTGATGCCCTTCAGTTACAAAACACTCTGCCCTTTTTCTTTTTCTTTTTTCTTTTTGTTTCAGTCTACTAACAATGATCTTCTGATGGATTGCAGCCTTGATTGAGTCTGATGCAGAGGGAATTGGTGGTAGTGGGTTTGTTGAATGTATAAGGGAGCACATAATCTCGGTATTCTGCCAGCAAAGGCATCAGCTTGTTTTATGGCATTCCCTGAGTTTATCTAACTTTGGCAGGTTTTGTTCTTGCAGGGTTGGCAATGTCAACTGACTGATGAGCAATTTATAGCAGTGAAGGAATTGGTACGCAAAAGGCCATAACTATGTTTTTTATCTACTATAAGATTGTCATTATGATTGAACTTTGACATGTGAAATATTATAGGTAAATCCTATGTTTGCAATTAAAAAATATTGAAAATTTTGTTCATATCAAAGCAATTCCTTCTACTTCATTTTAGCAACACTCTTATCATGTCTAATCGTATAGATGAAATATACTGCTAGCTATTTGCAATTTGGGGTGTCAAAATGTTTACAAGTTTGAATATGTTGCCTCTTTGGTCCCTGGACACTTGAAAAACCAAGTATCCAAATAGGGATCCCTTACTGTCATGTCTTCCATGTCGAAGACCAATATGAATAAAATAAATGTTTCTAGATATGTGGCATATTTGTAGTGAGGAAAATAAAATCTCTTAAGTAACTGAGGGTGTTGAATCGGTAAGTAATGGTATCATGAGATGAGTTAACAGAATTCTTGTTTAGAAATGGAAGGTTTGCATACTTTTGAAAAGTTTATTGAAAAGATGTATGATTTCTTGGTATTTGAGTCATGAACTATGGTGTCAACTTTGGTTTTAAATTTCTTCTAATGTTTATCTAGTGCAAATTAATTTTTGTGTGGCTATAATTTTTTTTTCATGTTCTTGAGCTTCTTGGCTCCATTTTTCTGGCCATTGTGTGTGTTAATAACCCATGACATATGTGATTCAGTTGAAAACAGCAATTAGTCGTGCAACCTCACGGAATGACATTTCAACTATTAGAGATGCGCTTGAAGTTTCTGCTGAGATGTACAAAAGGGATGCTAATAATGTTTGTGACTATATACAATGCCACCTGATTTCTCTATCAATATGGGAGGAGACAAGGTAAGAATTTTGGCCATTTTTACAAGATTCATTATCCAACTATGCAACTCACTATCTCCTGTATTAGACAGATAAACTTTTGGTTTAATCTGTCCTAATTTCTGTCATTTTAAGGTCTAAAGATTAAACTTATTGACGTGGCTGACTTAGCTCTTATCTTTACATTCTCTCCATATGAATTTACTCTTCTTCTGGGCCATCTCTTAGATACTTGGCATAATATAGTTGACCCCACCTCACTTCTGTTTTGGCCCCATTGTATCCTCTCTTTTTCTTCCCCGATAATTGTACTGTTACTAATTGGAAGAGAATGCATTGCAAGGTTCTGGGAAGGATATTTTGACTTTCTAATGGAGCATTCTTCTAACAAGTAAGCCTACACAGCATTCACAATTCCATTCTTATATGTATTGTTTTTCCATTAGTATATTCTTCTTTTTTATGCCTAGATCATAGAACTAAATTGTATGAAGAATGACCATCTAGTTTGTTCAATGCTTAAACACATAATGCAAAAAACAGCAATGTTGTAAAAATTTGGTGTTCCTTAAAATGATGTTCTACATGATTGTTGTATTCTATTTCATGTTATATAATTATGCTCAAATGCTACAAGTTATGTTGGGAAGGACAAAAAGGGCTAGGGAAATTGTTTATAACTTGTAGTTCCTTTGACATCTCTTGTAGTTCCTTCTGGCTTTCTGGAAGATGTTTCCTATAGAAGTCTTGTCAGCCTCCGTTAGCCATTTCCTTTTTTTACTTATCTAGCATAAAAAATTTACTCAGGGAGGGAGTAACTGTACTGTGATCCTTCCAATTTCAATAGTTACAACCTAGAGTCACCAGAAAATAGCACAACATCAATGTCGGGCAGATGATTATGTTTTTCACTGCCTTTTGACTTTCCTTATCTGAAAAGTAACTCTATGTATTCAGTACTAATTCAGGTTTTTCACATATTTTTTGTGCATAAAAGGCATGTTAATTTGTATTCCATAGTGAAGGTTTTGGCTAACGTCAGCTGCTAGATATGAACTTACTGCAATCCAGTGCAGTATACAAATGTTTACTAGGAGATAGCTAACCTACTTTCTATATGAATTCCTTTGTCAGGTCAGCAAACTATGCAGCTTTAGTGACAGCACAATTGATCCTGGTTGCATCACACATGGTGGTGTCTTCATCTTTATCTCACCTTTTTGTTTACCATTGAGCTTAACTTACCTGTTTCTATCTTATGTTGCTTGTTGTCAAGGCTGGCCTGGGACTGCCTGATACTGATGCATGGTACATGATAGAAACAATAGCTGAGAAGAACAATATTGGATACAAGCAACTTGTAAGTTGAATTCTGTAATATTTTGTCAGTTACAATCCACATGTTATTCCATTTTCCTGGTTGTTTTAGTGGCTTAAATGTGTGAAGTTGTACGTCACATAAAATTTAATGACCTCTGCATACTTTAGTGAGAATGTATATCTTCTAATTGCATGTGTTTAGTTCGCATGAATAAGTTTTGACTCATTTGTTAATTCAGCTATGATTGTTTGGTGTTTCTTATTCGCTTACTTTTTGAAATAATGGAACAGTACATTACTTTTGTTTATTCTATGTTTTACCTGCAATTAAATAGGTTGTTTAAATCAAAGAAATGGGACACTGTAAATAATTTTTTAACATATCTTTTCAGAAATCTTTGTAACTATGCTTCCACCTTCATGATGCCAACAAGAGTTGACTAATCCACTAGATTTCCTCTATTCTTCTTATTTCTTTCCATTCTTTTTCTTCTTCTTGAGATTATATTCAACTGAAATTTTCTTTGGTTGATGTTTCAGATAAAACTTCGAGGATTTTTATCACACATTCAGCAACTTCGTATTGGTTACTGGGGAATTGCAGCTGTGAAGCCGCAATCAATTTCATCTCATGGATTGTCATCCCCTCGTCCAAAAGATGCTAAGGATGAGGGTCAGCAACCTGCTGAGGCTTCTGGTATTGGTAGGAGCTGGGTTCAAAGCATGTTTAGTAGAGACTCATCAAAAGCAAATTCTTTTGGTCGTGTCCGTAAGTGGACCTCTGATGGGCTGGCTCATAAACAAGATTTGTCTGCCTCTGGGCAAAAGAAACTTCAAACAAATGTTCGCATACTTAGGGGTCACAGCGGTGCAGTTACTGCTTTACATTGTGTAACTAGAAGGGAGGTATGGGATCTAGTGGGTGATCGTGAAGATGCAGGATTCTTTATCAGTGGCAGCACAGACTGCATGGTACTGTTACTTGTTTAATTGTTCTGTATAACTTAGTATGGTACTTCACGAAAGTGTCAATTTTCAAAGTTTGATTTCAGGTCCATGCTTTATGTTATCTTTCAAGGATTTCTTAGAACATTGAATTATATGGCCCTTTTACATCTATGATTAATACCAGACTTGTTTAATCACCAATCATCCATTTTGGGCTGCTTAATTTCACTTTATCTCATATCCTTGCTATGGTTATATGCTGGGACTAATAAGTCATACAAATTGGGAAAGTTCAAATTATTACAGCAATTCTGTTTGTATACAAAATAGTTAATATTTAGTGATTGGAGGCAGGTCAAGATCTGGGATCCTAGTATGCGTGGTTCTGAACTTCGGGCAACTTTAAAGGGACACTCTAGGTATGTAAAAGCTTATATATTTTCTATTACATATTTGCTGATGTCAAAGGCAGTTGATGGTTATGCCTCCTTACTGAAACCAGTTTTGATGTCTCGTATTTTATTGTGTTGCTGTCTGTGCAGAACTGTTCGTTCCATAAGTTCAGACCGTGGGAAGGTAGTTTCTGGATCTGATGATCAGTCTGTTATTGTTTGGGACAAGCAAACATCCCAACTCCTAGAAGAGCTAAAGGGACATGAAGCACAGGTTTTCTTATTGTTTCCATTTCCTAAATCTTTTGTTATAGTTCGAGAGAGCTTATGCTACTTGGATTTAGGAATGAAAACTGGCCCAGATCCATGTCTCAGATAGGTGCTTTTAAGTGTTTATTTTTCTTCTTTCACTTAAAGGTTAAGTGAAGAGCCCACTTATTTAAGTGTTGCGAAGGTGCATGCAATGCTGGTTCAATGTCTTAGTTACAAGAAAATTTTCTAATTTTCTGTGTGGTAACCCAATTGCTTGTATAATTGTTGCAGAATTTTCTTGAATTGCTCCGACTGTTTTAAGTATGTAAAATTGTGTATTCCCAATTGTTGTTAGGGTTTCCTCTCTCTTTTTCGTGTTTCACTTTCTTTCTTGTTGCTTTATTTGAATTATTCTTTTTGTGGTTGGCATATGTTTACACACTATCAAGCTTTGTCAAAGCGCATAGGAAACATCTGGTAGATGTTTGAAACTACTTTAAATTTATGCTATTTAATCATATAGGTCAGCTGTGTCCGTATGCTGTCAGGAGAGCGTGTTCTTACTTCTGCCCATGATGGGACTGTTAAAATGTGGGATGTTAGAACTGATACCTGTGTAGCAACAGTTGGCCGGTGCTCTAGTGCAGTACTATGCATGGAATATGATGATTCCTCTGGAATCCTGGCTGCTGCTGGTAGAGATGCGTAAGTAGTTTGAAACTTCAAATTGGGTCTCTAATTCGGACAAATATTCAAATATTTATCCTGCCACTTTTAACTAACGTATTGAACACTTGCATAAACAGGGTTGCAAACATCTGGGACATCCGTGCTGGTAGGCAGATGCATAAGCTCTTAGGTCACACAAAATGGATTCGGTGAGTTAACAAGGCATATTGTTATCCTTTTCTTCTGGGACTCAATTGTAGTTGTTCATCAACAAATATATTTATTTGTGATGCAGGTCTATTAGAATGGTTGGAGACACTATGATTACCGGTAGTGATGATTGGACAGCAAGAGTCTGGTCTGTATCTCGAGGAACTTGTGATGCTGTTCTAGCCTGTCATGCTGGTCCAGTACTGTGTGTGGACTATTCCGCAGCAGACAGAGGGATAATTACTGGTAGGCAGCAGTCCTCTACTCGTTTGTTAACTGCTTTTTGGTTGTGGGGGAATTCATTGCATCTTAATGGAAGGGGTAGTTTGGCATCAAAGAACTGTTGAGAAGTATTGAAATATTGTTATCATTTTCAGGTTCCACTGATGGGCTGCTTCGCTTCTGGGAAAATGATGAAGGTAAGAGAAGAACTATGCAGTTGATATATTGGCTAATTTATATCTTTTCCAGATCTGTGGCATTGAAGGTCTGCTTTTGCCGAGTTATATTTGGTGGTTTTATTAGAGTGATATGTTGATGGTGCCTTTAATACATTTCCATGGAATGATAATCACCATGAAAGATCTTTTTCAATTTTTCCATTTAAGTTGCTTTTTGTTGGTGTCATGAAAAGGGTTAGTTGTATTAGTCAGTGAAGGTCTCGTTTTTGTCCAATTTGGGTTTCATATGAAAATGCCAACCCTAATGGTCTGTACCACGGTTCATCTGTCTCATTCCTAGACTGTTTCTGCAGTACCAGCTGCAAATTTCCTGTTGTTTGCTGAAAGAGAGTAGTATGTGTAAAGTAGATCCATTTGGAAATCAAAAGGAGTTCAGTCTGGTTGGTTGAGAGAAGGATGGGAGAAAGGGGGGAGGAAGGTGCAGATAGTTAAAATTTTAAATGGATGTTCTTTTTCATTTTTTTTGAATGCCTGTGCTCCTTTTATTGGGAACCAATCTTGACTTGAATCTACATCATGGGGAGCTGGTGATGGTTATGCAATATTTGGTGTTGATAGTTTCTGGTGGAAAAAATGTGGTGAAACAATTCCCTGTTTCTGTATCTGTTTAACTCCTCTCCATCACTCTTATGGCTGTATCTATGCAAGTTTGTATGACGATATCACTTCAACCTTTAAGTGAGCAAGATGTGGTTTCATTCCTACTTGCTTTCTTTTTATGTACATATAATGGTTTGGTTCATTTTATTGAGTTGAAAATGGTACAGCAAATATTCACTTTTAGTGTAGATACAACCATAATGGTAACCAAAACAATCGTTCGAGGACTATCCTTTTTACTTTTCTTGCTTCTTTAACTCAAGAGATTTCATTTCTACATTGATTACGGACGGTGTATTATGTGTGCAAGAAAATCAAGTGACTGGATTTTATTTTCACTTTTTTAGTTACTGTTTCTCCCTCTCTTCCCATTTCTTTATACTATAACATTAATCATGTGATGCATGCAGGAGGTATTCGATGTGTGAAGAATGTAACTATTCATTCTGCTGCTATTTTATCTATCAATGCGGGGGACCACTGGTTGGGAATTGGAGCAGCTGACAATTCCATGTCTCTATTCCATCGACCTCAGGAAAGACATGGTAGCTTCTCTAGCACTGGATCAAGAATGGCTGGGTGGCAGCTTTACAGAACACCCCAAAAGACGGTTGCTATGGTATTAATCTTTTTCTTTTGTGTAGATAGGAAGCTACTTATTGTTACCTTCTTCTGTTTGTTTAGTTTTAAATAATACTGTTTTCTTTGACTGGCTTTTGGTACTCCCTTTGCTTATAGCTTTGGGTCCCATGGACGTCCTCTGACACCTAATGAACCTTTTAGATTTGTTAAAAGTGTGTGTTACAAGACAAAGAAACTTCTGCATAGGACTTGGTGACTTGAATCTCTAAATGGTCATTGTGTTACACCTTGATAATTATGTATTTGCTCAGCAACTGCTTTTGATCTTAATTACTTGCAAAAGAGAAATTTGCATGTGCTGGAAATATGGCTGACGCATAGTTTTTTAGGTTATTGAGGTGTGAACATTATACTGGATTTATTGTTTTACTTATTTTTACATATTTATTTATTTATTTATTTATTTATTTTTATTATTATTACTACTATCTTTTATGCTTATGCTTATGCTTATGTTTATTGTTATTTTTATCATTACTTTATTATTTTAATATATTTTTTAATTAATTTTTTTATTTTATTTTATATATATATATATATAGATATTTTTTATGTGGGTCGGATAAAGCTGCATACTTTTGAATCTTTCCAAATCCTACGTATTAGATGTTAGATTATGTGAAGAATAGCAAGTGTGAATAATTCTTCGTATTTATACATGCAATGGTTATTACAAGGAGGTACTGATAGCAGTTAATGAATGATTTATGACCTTATTCATTTCTATTCTTCACACTTATTATTAAGAATGACCTCCAATTTGTCCCTTTGACATGAATGCATTTTTAAGGAACTTTTTGTTTCTGTTCATTTTCTTGTGTTATTTTTGGGCGGGAAACTTTCTGCACTAAGGAAAAACCAGCAGGCTAGATAAATCCCAGTCTGTGTACGTAAACTTCAAACAGATGAGCAAAGAAAAATCTGAAAAGATTTTGCCCTAATGTTGACAAGGAAAACATAAAGTTGAATGGTAGAATTGAACTGTTTCACTGATGTCATTATAGACAGTTCAAATTCTCAAGTTTGGACTCTTCTTTGTTTGGTCAAGCTTTCGTACTTGCTTGGCATTCTTCCTTCACTTTTAGAGTTTACTTGACAGCCATTGATGACTTTGAGTTATACGATAGAGGGTACGGTTCTGCCCAACAAGAAGATTTTAGTGTGGAAGATTTTTTTTATTATGTTGGGCGTAGCCACCACTAGACTGCGTAGGCTTTTTTATTATGCTTCCCTAAAGCTTCATCTACGCCTTCCGTTCCCATTTTTAAATTAGCACATAGCTTGCTTGAATTTTCCTGCAATTGTTCTTCATGGCCTCACTTTTTGGTTGCCAGGTGAGATGTGTGACGTCTGATCTTGAAAGGAAAAGGATTTGCAGTGGTGGCCGAAATGGTGTTCTGAGGCTGTGGGAAGCAACAATCAACATATAAACCTGTATCATATTTTGTCATGGATGTGTTCAAGGCTCATCGAATACACCAATCTGTAAATCATTGTGAAGATGTTTGAAATGGTGCAAGTCAGTTAATACTGCCTTTTCTTGTATAAAGTTACGTGGTTCATGTAGAAAGCTGGATGTGGTGCATTTTCCCTTGCATCAATTTGCGTATTGTACTGGATTTTGGTGGAGAAAAACACGTGTTTAGAACAGTGAAAAGGGTTTTTTTGTTTGAAAAGTATGATAGAGCATAGAACAAGGATGAAGGTCATCTTTTACAGATTATTCTTTTTCTGTTTCAAATTGGTAAAAACTGGTCGTTACCTTGGTGATTTTAGTAAAGTTGTGATGAAGTTTGAATTGCTTATATTACCATATCTCTTCGGACAATGTTCACAGATCGTTATTCTGAAATTACATATTCCAAGTTCAAGGTTTGTAATTATTGTAATGTTGAGTTTTCGCTCATCTGGTTATCCATTTATGAGAAAGTTAAATACACCGATTAGTGTTCTTTTCACTCAACTCCCGGGGGGTTATGATTATTCAGAAATGTTATCATATTCTTAATTGCAGCCAAACAATTCTTATTTTTTCTAATCATCAACGTATATTGGGTTACAAAGCCTTCAAATATTTTACCAAGATGTTGCTTTGTTTTGATGTTCATTTTTATTCTTTTGTTATGCACAAATTTTTTTAATTAGGACGTGTCTCTTTTAGTGGAGCTTTCTCTACACTAGGGTTGAGGCTTCCCCTTTCACCTTCTGGTGACTTTGCTGTGATATTGTCGGCTTTCAGTACTGTTTTCGGTATTGTGGAGGGATTTTCTCCTCACTTCATGTCCTGGTCGGTCTTTAGTGGGATGGATTTTTTTTCGAGAAAAGGGTGATAAATTAAGCCATAAAAGAAAATGTACACATGCTACAAAGAGAACTACATGAGTCTACAATTAGAATATGATCTAAAACACAATCTCGATTACAACCTCATACAAATTAGAACTATACTTGGCTCATACATTCCATATTCTGTTGTAGTAATCTAAATCTCGACAATTGACATTGTGTAGGCTAATGAAGTTTCTAATTTGCTGAAGAGTTCTATTGTTGAATTGTTACAAAGATAGAACTTTTATCCTAGAAAATGCGAGAGCATCTGCTTGGGATATTAAAAACCTCAGTTTATCTAGAGATTATAATTTGACTTTCATAGCTAGCCATAACATGAAGGATGCTCGAGGATGACACTGTTTGTGTCATACTGGTTGAGTCTAGGATATATAATTGAATTGTCTCTAAAAAAATTTTCTACAAGACTTGTCTGTGAAAATCCCATTGCTGGTGTGTTCCAAATGATTCTGTCCTCTTCATCATTCAAGTGAGTTCCAACAATTTCAGTGATGATAGAGCCTGAAATAGAGTAGAGACTAGAAAGTTGTTTGTTAACTAAAGCCTATTCAACAGTTGAATCCAACTTGATGATTAGCTTGAGAATTTCCATCTCCTGTAAGCATTT
Organism: Erythroxylum reticulatum; assembly: GCA_025504915.1. NCBI lineage: Eukaryota > Viridiplantae > Streptophyta > Magnoliopsida > Malpighiales > Erythroxylaceae > Erythroxylum > Erythroxylum reticulatum. The sequence continues at coordinate 15,385,648 of JANSVA010000007.1, read as the reverse complement.
TAGAGGACCACATGATAACCAATTGTCATACTAGAATTTAGATGAATTTCCATCTCCAATCAGGTGAATAAACTCCTTCCTTAATGCGCTTTTGGTTTTTACTATTGCTTTTAGAGAAGAATGATTTCAAAACCCCAGATGTCACTATTTTATGTGTGAACTTCATGCACCCATTTACACCATAGAGCCTGCTTGTCTGTCATGAATCCCTATAATCTCTTTGCTAACAAAACTATGCCCATTAGTCTTAGAGATATTATTCCAAGTCCTCTGTTGTTCTTAGGCATACACACCTCTTGTTATTGCATCTTGGCCCTTATGAACTCTAAATTATTTCTACTTCAGAGAAATTTGCTACAAGCCATCTCAATCATCTTAATGATCTTCCTAGGAAAGGAAACGTGGACAGTCCAAAACAAATTGATGGAATTGATGACAAAATTGATTAATTGAGCTCTCTCAGCCATAAAAAGAATCTTGGCACTCCCAGATAAAATCTTGTTGTTGGTTTTATCCATAAGAATGCTAAAATATTTGGTGGATAAGTTGGAAGTGGAATTAGGAATACCTAAGCATATAATGGGAAGTGATTGCATTCTAAAATTGGTAATTAAGTTGACTACATGTTCTTTTGTCATAGCAGACTTGGATTGAAGAAACTACTCTTGGAAAATTAATCTCTAAACATGACAACCTTCTAAAAATCTTTAAGGTTTTCATGAGTGCAAGAACAAAAACGTGTTTGGATAAAAGAATTAGATCATCTGCAAAGCAAAAATTAGTGATCCTCATCTTCTTGCATCTAGAATGAAATATGAAATATCTAGTTCTCTCCACAATTCTGCTAAGAGTCATGTTGAACACTTCCATTACTAGAGTAAAGAGATAGGGTGAGATTGGATCGCCTTGGCGAATCCCTTTGTAGCTCTTAAAAGACTTACAAGGCTATCCATTCACCAGGACTTTAAAGGAAGCAGTAGAAATGCACTGTGAGATCCATTGTATAAATATATCAGGAAATTCTAAAGCTTGTAAAGTGTTTAAAATGAAATTCCAATTCAACTATCATAGGCTTTTTTCAAGTATACTTTTAGTAGGTAGTTCTTATTACTCTTCCTTCGGGCATAAGTTTTAAACAATTCTTGAAGTTGCAATATGTTATACCCTACAATCCTACCTTAAATATAAGCCACTTGTGACATATCAATGTATTTGTGGAGAACCAAGTTTAGTCTTTGGGCCAATATCTTTGCAATAATCTTGTACACAGTGTTGCAACAAGATATAGGTCAATAATCAGAGAAAGAAGATAAAATCACCAGTCTTAGGAATGAGAGTTATGAAGGTGCTGCTAATCTTTGATAAAAACCTCCCTTTGTTAAAGAATTCAAGAACAACATTGTTGACTAGATACTTAGTAAAATTCCAAGACTTATGGAAGAAGTAGGGGTTAAAGCCATCAGTTCCAGGAGTTTTATGGAGATTGAGAGATCTTAAAGAATTCTTAATGTCTTGTATGGTGATAGGTATGCTGTAACATCCCACTCACATCTGACACATGTACGCGCCCCATTTTGATAAAACGTGCATATGTCTAACAGAAATGACATGTTAACTATCTCACTTTCACTTTATCACATGACATCGTAACTAAAATCATAAAATCACATTTACTAAAACCAAAAATTTTCTCATTTTATATCAAAAACTATAGTTACATTGTAGCATTCTATTTAACATCATCAAAGAGCATAAACATCTTGTCCTATTTAGTAGGCTACATTTTTTAGGAATATCAAAAGATAATAACTACAGTGTCTTCAGTCCCAACTGACAGACCTTTCAGTCATCTCTGATATTGAACTGCACAAAATATGCTTTAATGAAGTCTTAGAAGCTAGGTCGTCTCGCTTTCGGACTTATAAAAGTCAATGGTGCAATTTTGTTGAGTTTCATAAACTCAGTAGAGTAACCATCCTCAATGGTTCACTCATGCAGCAAAAACACATTCATCATAAAATCACTCAGATCATACAGTCACATAGTTCATTCAATTACACAGTACATATCAATCTATTACAACTTTACAAATCATTCAATGAATTTCAGTCATATATGGATGTAATATGTATGAGACTCACATTCGTTTTTATATTGTTGTGACTGAGTGCCTTTTAGATACAGATATTAGCCCATAGGGCTCAATCAGAAACAGTAATTACGGAGCATAACTTTACGTGCAGTAATAGTAATCGCGGAGCAAAGCTCTACGTGTAAGCGCTTTCAGACTGACTGCTCCGGTCACAACGTCTTTATATTACATGCATTGAAATGAAATGAATGCCACTATTCAATCATCAAATACAATTTTATTCATTTGCATGTATTATCACAATAACAGTTATAGTAACAGTCACATTATTAGTAGTCATCAGACGAGGTCCGGTATTCAACTTTTTAGTTGAGAATCAGAATATTCAATTAGGCAATCTCAATTGCATACAAGTAGCACTTCCATTATTGTTTACATGCATCAAATGCCTCAGACATATATTGTCTAGAATTCAGTACATAATCAATCAATGCAATTTAGTAATATATATATCAATACAATTCCGTCATATACAGAACAAATAAAGTGAGAATATCTTAGGTTACTCACAGTTGCTCCTTTAAGCCTATTGCCTTAACATTCCGGCAATATCTAGAAGCGGTCGCTCTAGTTGCTCGTCTATATGCAACAAAAACAATTTCATATTATTAGAGCACTTATGTAACAGAATAAACACATTTATCAATGCTTCACGTATCATGCATATTCAATGACAAATTATCAGGTATATTTCTGTCACACATTGTTATACATATCATTTGTTTTCCAATTGTGACAAAACTCAATCACTCACTCTCTATTTCATCTCTTTCTGAAAACATTCCATTCTGGTCCTCTGTATATATGATCATTAAGATCTAGAAAATGAAAGATTTAAACCACACTTCCTTCTAAACAATTGTTCCTCTATGTCTTATGTTTCTAATGACACTAAGGTCATTCAATTTGGTCCAACATACTGAAAGTTATACTCCAAATATATCAGTCTGTTCTTAAGCTATAACAAAACTCTTTAACTTTAATTCAAAGTCTAGAATTCTAGAGACAAGATTAAAATTCGGCCTCTCTAGACAATTTGTATCCATATGTCTCTAGTTTCATTTGAATTAAGAATCAACTCATTTGGAACTCTACAGATCAACATATAATGATTATATTCCACCCATTTTTCCATACTTTCATTTCATCAAAAACTTATCATTTCATCAATTCTATTCCACGACCTCATCAACATCTTCATTTAAAATCATTAAACTCATTTATATCCATCTCTAAAAACACTCCACACATTCACGTATGAACAGTAAAACATCCATATACGGTTTTCTCTAAACTAGAACAAAATATGTATTAATTCATCAATTTTCTGTAGTTACTTCGTAATCGATTTTCCAACACTCTTCCATAACTCATTTCAAGCTAAAATATATCCTATTTCCAGTCAACATCAATTTCACAACACAAATCCAATTTAGATGTGTTTAGCACTTCCAGATAAAGTTGTTGTTATCCTAATTTAGTAATAAATACAATTCCTCATTCAGCTTATTCATACACTGAAACTCCATTAGTGAACTTTTCATGTATGTATTTGTTTATACAGTAAAAAATCATAAAAATTACTTACAAAACTCAGTAAAGATCAAGATATAACGTACTTAATGTTTCAGCAAAAACCCAGCAGTGAGCTTTAAGAAAAGGTTTCGGTGAATGGAGGGAAAAACAAAGATAAATGAAACAGACCAATCTCTGGACCACTAAGTTGCATCAAGTATCAGATGTTTCAGTGATTAATGAATTAAAAGGATTTTGGCGTTGATGTATATGGTGAAAATCAAAACCAAACGAAGACCATCATAAGTTATAGGAAAATCTTTCGTCCAAAACATGTAACCACTTGTCCTTGTGCATCTAATACTTATGTCACTGTGCTATACTGCCGTATGTCATGCTATGACTGGTCCATATTTCTATATTTTTTTCCTAGTCCAAAATACTCCAAAATTTAAAAATTCCTAAAATTCACCAAAAATTTTGAAATAATATTAATAGTCTCCCAATCCATTTTTACTATCAATACGTCACAATTTACATTTTAAATTGCATTATTCAGTCAATTATACCCAAAAGATGTCAACGAATACATGAAAAATTATTTTAAATATGACAACAATAAATATTCACGTATGTGAAAATATAATGATGCATGAGCATGCAATGCACCCTAATTGCTCTCAGTACGTTCAGTTCACAATTATAGGGCCTAGCCCCGAACATGGGATATTACATATGAAAAGAGAATTAGCTTCCTATGGAGTAATGCACTTTGTCATGATTTCCTTTAATAGTGTGCAGGAGGAATTAACATTTATAGGAGTGTACATTAACTTAGAGAAGTAGTCACGAGCACCTTGCAATAAAGAGGACTAAGTATCTAGCTTTTAATTATTGTGTCGCAAGGAAACGATCTTGTTGTTACTCCTCTTAGAAACCATAACTTTATGAAACTACGCAGTGTTTTTGTCACCAATCTTGATCTTTGTCTCATATGTGAGTGATCAAATAAGAGAGCCTTAGTGAAATGCCACATAGTTATCCTTTCTTTGATTAGAAGAGATTTTGAAGAGGGATTCACATGAAGCTCAATTTGGATATTTTCTAATGCATTACTAACAGTCTTGAGAAGATGTTGAGTGTTTCCTACATTAGCCTGATAAAGGATCTTTAATTCATGCTTTAAAAGCCCAAATTTCCTGTAGTATATATATATATATATATATATATATGATAACCCTTGATGTTAGTGTTCAAGGCATTCAAAATACATCCATCAAATTCTGGTAAATCAGTGAGGAAGTTATTAAATCCAAATGTGTGCAAAGAGTTGCTAGTAGACAAATGATTCATAATGGTAAAGTGATATGAAAGAATTAGTACTATCAATGGCTTTAAACTGTAGTCCCTTCTTATGCTTTACCTAGGCATTCCTATTTTTACCTTTAATCCATCCTCTAGAGACTTAAGCATCCTAATTGATAAGATCAATAGAAGAACCTCCACTTGGAGCTTTAAAACTCTTTCCACTACTATTAGAGCTCAATTTGTTGCTTCTTTTGTAAACTCCATTAATGTGTTTTGGGCTGCTTATATTGCTTTTTATAGGAAGATCATTAAGTCCATTGAAATGATATGCAAAAGGTTTCTTTGGAGTGGAAATGATGATACTTTCAAAAGGGACAAGATGCAATGGAAGGAGATTTGTCTGCCTAAAGAGAATGGAGGGCTTAGTATTATTTCCCTTAAGATGATGAACACTTTCATGCTTTCCAAAAGATTATAAAGATTAATGACTGATAAAAAGCTCTTTGGTGGAAATGGATCCATGATATCTACATAAAGAACATAAGCATTTAGAGCTTAAAGGTTTGATAATCCTCAGCTTCCACTTTGAGAGCAATTCTGAGAACTAGAGATTTGTTAAAGAATGATTTTGTTTCTCTTATTGGAAATGGGAGATTAGCGAGTTTTTGGTTTGATAATTGGCTTTCTTGTGGAACTTTATACAACCTATAAGAAATGGAAATTCTTAAACCTTTTATTAGTTAGAATTTTTAATTGTTGAAGCTTTGGTTAATAAAATTATTTTTAGACGGAGTTCCATTCTAAGCTTCCGTACTGTAGAAATCACCCAAACTTGCTTTAGTGAAGGAGAAGATAGTATCAATTGGACACACACCAAGAAGGGCAAGTTCACTAATCAATCCTATAGAAAGGCTTTTCAAAGTTATTTCAGCAGGATATCTTAGACTCATACTGTCTGGTTCAAACATCTACATCCTTAGGCATCCATCACGTTGTGGTTAGCCATGAAGAACAAATTGCCAACTGTTAACAAGTTACAAAAGTATCTTAACATGCCTAGTTAGTGTATTCTTTGCTAAAGAGCTGAAGAAAGTATTGATCATCTATTTTTTCAATGAGATTTTGTCACAACCATTTGGGGATCTCTATTACAAAAGTGCGACATTCAAAATGCTCCAAGTGATTAGAATTTCATCAAATCATGGTGTGTTACTATTAAGCACCCTGACACCAGAATCAAGTGGTGCTTTTGCCTAGTTCTTTCCTTTCTTATCAAAGCCATTTGGGATGAGAGGAATGCTCGCACTTTTCATAATAGAAGCCTAATTGAGGAGCAATTCAACAATATGATCCTCTTACAAATTATAGGCTATACTAATCGCTACCAATCCAAATGACATAATGCTAATTATTAATGTTTTAAAAATCAGACTGGTTATCGAACTGATAAGAGGAAAAGCTTAAGGTTTAAAAGTTTAATCGGTATTAAATCATTATAAAAACAATATATAATAAATAAGAAGTATAAATTTTGAATTAATCAACTTTTTGGTTGTTTAATTTATTTTAATAAATAATAACTTTATTATTAAAATGAAAATATTTAGTAATAATCAATTCATTTTAGTGTTTGCTTTTTAATATTAAAATATTGAACATAATATGTAAAGATTAATTTTTTAAAGAAGTAAATAGTTTTATTATAATTTAATATTCGTGATTTAATATTGGTTTTGATATATAAAATTTAAAACGTGTCCATAAGTATTAATTTTTTGACAATATCGTCTTTTTGTTAATATATATATATATATATATATATATCTAATATTATTTCATATAATTTATTTATTTATTTTCTAAACTATTCATTTTTTAAACCAGTTAAGAGTAGTTTTTTCTAATATATATATATACAATATTATTCTACATTATTTATTTATTTAATATTTATATATATAATATTATTACTCATTACTTATTTGTTTATTTTCTAAACTATTCAATTTTTAAACCAGAAAGTAGTTAAGAGTGTTGGATAATTACAGCGATACTGCTGTGAAAACATATTCAAAAAGGTCGTTGAGAATAAAAGAAAGAATCGGGTTTTGGACTTGAAAAACTCTCTATACTTTATTGATCTTTCAAGTCTTTAAATAATGAAAGCTTACAAATATTCCTACTTGAAATCAACTACTAGAATCGAAAAAATAAAACTAGCTGCAACAGATAAGAACAATTGTAAATAATCTGCTAAAAAATAAGAATTAAAGTCCTATACTGGAACTGAATAAAAATCCTACTAGAACTGAAACTCTAGCCTACTGGAAACTGAATGCCAATGCTCAACACTCCTCCTTGGCATTCTGATAACAGACACCAATTGCATCCCTCAGATCTTCAAACCTTTCCTTGGACAATGCTTTAGTAAAGATGTTTGCTAATTGCACTTTAGATGAACAATGCACAAGATCAATCTCATTAGATTGCTGCACTTCTCTAATAAAATGAAAATTGATCTTAGTCCTTCCATGAAACACAGGATTCTTAGAAATTGAAACTACAGAAGCGTTATCACACCAAATCTGTGTTGCTTCATTCTGTTCACATTTAAAATCAGTTAGCATCTTCTTAAGCCTGAGAGCTTGATTTACAACTGGTGCAGTAGGAATGTACTCTGCTTTAGTTGTGGATTGAGCCACAGTATCCTACTTCTTTGAACTCCAACTAAAAGAACCTAAACCCAAAGAAAACAAATAACTTGAAGTGCTCCTAGAATCATCCACACAACCTCCCCAGTAACTATCAGTGTAGCCACTCAGCTTTAAGATCTCATCTGCTGACTTTAGAAAGAAAATCCCAAGAGTGCTTGTGCCTCTAACATACCTCAGTACTCGTTTGGCTGCTGTGAAGTGTGTCACCCTAAGAGAATGCATAAATCTGGAAAGTAAACTCACAACAAGCAAAATGTCAGGTCTTGTAGCAATAAGATACAAAAGACTGCCCACCAGACTCCTGTATATTCCATCATCTGTCTTCTCAGAATCCTCATCCTTCCCTAGCTTTGTTCATGTGGAGATTTGAGTGCTCATAGGTTTAAAATCATGCATCTGAAACTTGTTTAAAATGTCAGATGCATACTTCTGCTGGCACACAAAAATCCCATCTCTTGTCTGCAACACTTCTATTCCAAGAAAGTATTTTAAAAGACTAAGATCAGTCATTTCAAAAACTTTTTCCAACTCACCCTTGAACTGCTGAATCAGTTCATTGCTACTGCCTGTTACCAACATATCATCAACATAAATTGAAACAATTAATTGATCAATACCAATGACTTTCACTTAAAGAGTAGCCTCATTTTTTCTTTTGTTGAAGCCAAGCCGAGTGAGGTGACTTTCCATCCTCTCATACCAAGCCCTTAGGGCTTGTTTCAAACCATACAAGGCCCTTTTCAGCAAATAGACCTTGTCTTCCTTTCCTGTAAGTGCAAATCCATCTGGTTGCTCCACATAGATCTCTTCAACAAGTAGGCCATTGAAGAATGCATACTTCACATCAAGTTAATGAATCTGCCAAGATTTGTGAGCAACAAACACAAATAACAGCTTGATTGTGTCATACCTTGCAACTGGAGCAAAAGTCTACTGATAATCCACCTTATATTGCTGTGCATATCCTTTCACAACCAGCCTTGCCTCGTAGTTGCAAACTTTGCCATCTGGGTTGAGTTTGGTCTTGAAAACCCATTTAACTCCAATTACTTTCCTGTTAGATGGTCTGTCAACAAGTTGCCAAGTGCCATTCTTGTTGATCATGTTGATTTCGGTTTGCATTGCACTCCTCCAGGCTTTAGAATCCTTAGCTTTAGCATAATTAATAGGTTCACTGATAGCTAAGTTGCACCTATGATAAATGTTAGAAAGGGTTCTAGTACCTCTGACAGGAATGTCATCTACCAAATCTCCTACTGCCAGTTGGTTCTGCTCTTTAGCAACATCAGCAGGAAAGACATCAGAATGCTCACTTTTCTCCATCTTCCAATTCCAGGTTGCAATTTCATCCACCGTCACTTCTCTGCTCAAGATAATCTTCTCATTCTGAAGACAATAAACCCTATAGTCTTTAACAAAAGAACCATAACCATTAATGATTCCCTTTTGAGCCCTATTGTTAAGCTTACTCCTCCTCATTACTGGCACTTGATAGAAACAAATACTGCCAAAAATCTTGAGGTGATTGACAGCTGGTTTGACTCCATTCCATGCTTCACATGGAGTTTTATTCTACAGAGCCTTAGTAGGTAATCGATTCAGCAAATAGATAGAAGTACTAACTGCTTCTGCCCAGAAAAAGTTTGGCATTTGTTTTTTAATCAACAAACACCTAGCCATCTCCATTACAGTCCTGTTTTTCCTTTCACTAACTCCATTCTACTGAGGGGTATAAGGTATTGTGAATTGATGCTTAATACCTACAGTGTTACAGAAGGATGCAAATTCTGTGGAAGCATACTCACCACCATTGTCTGACCTTATATCCTTGATGGTCAAATCACATTGGTTTTCAACAAGTGCTTTACATTACTTAAAAATACCAAACACTTTATCCTTGGACTTGATAAAGTACACCCAGCAGAATCTTGTAAAATTATCAATATAAAGAAGAAAATACCTATTACCACTGAGAGAGGTAGTCTTAATAGGGCCATATACATCTGTATGGATTAATTGCAGCTTCTGGCAAGCTCTCTATGCCCTGTCCTTTGGAAATGGTAGTTTCACAAGTTTGCCTTGTTGACAAACTTCACACAGTTGAGTATCACTAGTGAAATTAAGAAAAATTTCCACCATATTCTTAGACTGCAATTCTGCAATGCTTTTCTTATTAAAATGTCCAAACTTTTTGTTCCATAGGTCTGGAATGTTCTGTGCAGCAATAACATATGCTTGTTTAGTCACTTTCTCCCAATCCACCTCAAAGCTCCTGTTATGCATTCTAACACAGAATAGCTCGACTCCAGAAGGATCATAAACAATGCACTTTTTGTCTTTAAAATGCAGTGAGTAGTTCTTTTCAAGCATTTTCCCAACACTAAGCAAATTCCTATTGATATTAGGTACGTACAAAACAACTGGGATGGTTTTTATGCCTCAGTCTATTGAAACAACTACTGAGCCTCTGCCTCTGACCTCCAACCACTCTCCACTGCCAATTTTTACCCTGGATTTGTAGCTACTGTCTAGAATTTTAAACAAGTCTACATCAATGCAGAGATGGGGAGTGCAACCTGAATCAATAAGCCATGCATCAAAGATATGGTTAGTTGCAAAACAAGTGACTGCAAACACTTGCTCCTCCTGAGCATCATTTACATCTGCACCTTGAGCTTGTTGAGAGTTGGAATCCTTGTTTCTGAATTTGTAGATCCTAGCAACATGCCCCAATTGCTTGCATCTGCCACAGAGAGCATCAAGTCTCCTCCAGCAATACTTCTCACCGTGGTTAGTTTATTTGCAATGCACACAAGGTGGAAATTTCTTCTATGCTAAACCATTACTATTGCTACTGCCTTTAGCCTTCTGATTAGCTTGCTTCTTTCCCTTTCCATGAAATTTTAGAGCATTAAAAGCAACCTCAGCATTCCTTTCTTGCCTCATAGTCCTCCTCTGCTCCCGTGCTTAAAGAGCACTTATTAACTCTCCTAGGCAAATATTGTTCAAGTCCTTAGACTCTTCTAGAGAGGAAATCTTTGATTCAAACCTCTCTAGAAGAGTTACTAGAATATTTTCAACAATTTGTTTGTCAGAAAAATCTTCTCCAAACAGTCTGATATTGTTGACAATCATTGAAATCCTATCAGCATACTTGCTAATGGTATCATCTTCTTGCATGGTTAAAGCCTCAAATTCCCTTTTCAGATTCAAAATCTACATTTGGCGAGTCATATCACTTCCTTGATACTCCTCCTTCAATCTGTCCTATGCCTCCTTAGCAGTTTGACGTGTCATGATATTGTAAAAAACAAATTTAGAGATTACGTTTTGGATCACAGACTTGGCCTTAGATCTCTTTGCTTTCCCTTCAGAATGGTGTTTAATCTGTGTTAAGGTTGGGTTTGCAGGTAAAACAGAAACAAGTTTGTCAAACTCTACAGTTTTCTGTAGATCATAAGCTTCCAAAAAAGCTTGCATCTTTACTGACTAGACATGATAATTCTCACCAGAAAAAATAATCAGTGGGTTTAAAGAATGGTTGCTGGAAGCCATCAGTTTTGGGGTTTAACAATTTTGGTTTTCGATGGTTAAAAAGGTTTGGTTTTTTCCGGAGTTAAAACGTCTTTGGTCCTTTTAAGATCAACTGTAGCTCTGATACCACTGTTGGATAATTGCAGTGATGCTACTGTAAAAATAGATTCAAAAAGGTTGTTGAGAATAAAAGAAAGAATCGAGTTTTGGACTTGAAAACTCTCTATACTTTATTGATCTTTCAAGCCCTTAAATAATGAAAGCTTAAAAACATTTCTACTTGAAATTAACTACTATAATCAAAAAAATAAAGCTAGTTGCAACATATAAGAACAGTTGCAAATAATCTACTAAAAAATAGGAATTAAAGTCCTATACTAAAACTGAATAAAAATCCTACTAGAACTAAAACTCTAGCCTACTGGAAACTGAATGCCAATGCTCAACAAATAGTAGTCTTTTCTATTCTTTTTGAAAGAAAGCTAGTGGTCAAATCCGTGGTCCCTGTTGCCATTAAGAAATCCCAGGAGATAGTATATGGTATACTCCACTTTGAAGAACAACTTTTGAGGAATAACTGTTATCATCATCTTCTTTTTTACTAGTTTCGTCCTCACCTTTCTACTCTTCCCTCTCAGTCTCTCTCATTATCGTATGCATCTCTTTATTTCTTGATTTTTTTCTTTTTTTTCTATTTTCGTCTTTTAGCTTCATCTTTTACTCTTCCCTCTCAATCTCTCTCATTAGCGTTTGAATGGACTTAAATTAAGATCTCACCCTTTGTTTTGAGAATGCTAATATTATGTTGTTCTCACTTCCTTTTGAGTTGTAAACCCATAAAATTACGCATATCTTTAGTTGTCGTTGGGTTTGTGTTTTGCTTTTATGATTAAAAGTCAGTTTATTTTGATTTTTGGAGGTTTAAGTCAGAGATAATACATACATACAGAGAAATAAGCATCGAGTTTGATTTTTCTGTCTTTATTTTTATCTGAAACAGGTTTTTCATTTTTGTTTCCATCAAATGCTCTAACATCAAACCCAGATAGAGTGGTTGGTCTGAGCATCTCCTTCTTGATAGTTCATGGTGTTGGGAATTTAGACCTTCCAAACTCAAACCCAATGATATTTTATAGACAAAAATAGCATAAAATAGAGAAATAATAACAACACAAGAGAATTTACATGGAAACTCTCAAACTAGAGAAAAACCACGGGCACCGAGAAGAAAATCCACTATGTGAAAAATCCTTACAATCACAAAATTTTTTCTCTTACCCAATCCCCCAATACACCCACAAAGAAATACCCAAAACAAACTCTCCAACTCTCACCTCAAAAGAGGAATTTAACTAGAGTCAAAATTTTCATACAAATCTTTTACTTTTTATTGGTACATTAACCAAGGAGGTAGCAACCTCCTTATATAGGCAAGAGTCTTCCCTCAATTGTTTTTCTCAACCAATATGGGATAAACAAATGAGCCAAAACTCAACAATCTCCACCTTGGTGGCTTTGGTTGATCCTACAACCACACTCCACATTAATGAAGATCTCCTGAAAATAACATCTCTCTCAATGTAGAGAATTATCATTTTTCACAGCTTCATGCTCCGCTACAAAAGCATATCCACTCAGAATAAACCAATTCCAAGCTTTTTACTTTGGCACATGTCGAAAATAACTTTGCTGAAAAATTATGGTGCAACTCTCATGTTTGGCTTTCCTGGAAGTTCATCAGCCATTGACATAAATTCCAGCACATACCTTGCATTAATGCCAAACCGATGCCCGTGTGCAAACTTGTGGACTCGCTAACAGTAACACATCCTCTATCATGGCAACTTTGGGATTAGCGACATGCCATAAGGATGTATATGCCCCCTTTTTTTAGAGAACAAAATCATCATCTATGGAGACAATGTTAGCGACAGTGTCAATCTCTCCATTAACTAACCCAGAGCCTCTTGTCAAACCGGCTCCACCTCTCGATCAATTTTTTTCACGTGCCCAGATTGTTCACACATCCAGCATACTATATTTTTCTTCATAAAGTTCTTTCGATATCCAACTACCACTAGAGCTGAGTCTTCAGGAGGAACATTTCTTCCACTACCCAGTCTTCACTCTTCTGAAAAGAGTTTTCCGGTAACTTCAGAAAAAACTTTCTTCTCCTTTCCATGAATCAAAATAAGTTTCATGTGTTCATATAAAGGTGGAAGAGACCAGATGAATCTTAAAGCTTAATCCTCATCATCTATATAAACTCCAATTACCTCCAATTCAGAGACGATCCTATTGAGAACACTTAAATGATATGAAATTGTAGTATCTTCCCTCATCTGCAGTATATGAAACTGCTCCTTTAGGTACACCTGATTTGAGATGCCCTTTGTTTGATACAACTCCTCGAGCTTTTCCTAGAGCTCTTTTGCTGTAGATATTCTATGCACATTCATAAGGACATTCTTAGCCAAATACAATCGTATCCCACTTGCTGCTCTCAAATCCAGATCCTCCCAATCTTTATCACTCATACTAGATCTGTCCGTACTAACCATTTTGCCAGTATCACTAGTAGTAATGCTGATATCAGAGATTTGTCTGCCTTTCAATACCTTGTGTAACCCCGACTGAATTAAAATATCCCTGACTTGCACTTGCCACAAGCCAAAATTGATTTTCCCGTCGAATTTCTCCACCTCAAATCTAAGAGGATTTGAAGCCTTATTTCCTGACATTTTTCATGTGTTCTTCTGCCTTGATGAATTTTACTGTAGAAATGAATAGTACACCAGGTAAGTTCCTAGGAAAGAGAGGTGGGTCACAAAAGACATACTTAAATACCAAGTCTTTCCTTAGCCAGAACTTTCCTAGACATGCACTTCTACACTATCACATCAAAGCTCTACCACACCAAATGAACCTTTCTGAAGAAAATCTTTTCTGATGTGGAAGATTAGTCAAAACTGCGACCATAGAGTATACTTAGAATTTTCAAGAAAAAAAATGCATCTTAGCTCTGATACCAATTGTTGAGAATTTAGACCTCTCGAACCTACACCCAAGGATATTTTATAGACAAAAATAGAAAAAAATAGAGAAATAATAACAACACAAGAGAATTCACATGGAAACTCCCAAATCGGAGAAAAAATCGCGAGCAACGAGAAGAAAATCTACTATGTGAAAATCCTTACAATCATACAATTTTTCCTCTTACACAATCCCCCAATATACCAATACACCTATAAAGAAATACCCAAAACAAACTCTCCAACTCTCACCTCAAAAGAGGAATTTAACTAGAATCAAAATTGTCATACAAATCTTTGACTTTGTATTGTGCATTAAATAAGGAGGTGGTAACTTCCTTATATAGACAAGAGCCTTGTCCCAATTGTTTTCCCCAACTAATATAGGACAAACAAAGGAGCCAAAACTCAACACATAGTTCATGGTTTATGGTTCTTAGTTCTTGGTTACGATTCAAAGTTTAGAAGTCGGCCTATTTATTATTAAACTGTCCGGTAAACGAATCAAAAACTATTCTAATTCTCACTTAATCTGGTCGAACCGACTGGTCCGATTTTTACATCATTGCTAATTATTATACTAGAATTTGGAATGTGTAATTTGTAATTGTCCCAACATCTAAACAATTTTAAACTTGTGATTATTCCTTAGGATATTTCCTCATGGTGAACTTTTATACAACTCTTTGTAGCTCTTTTGTATATTTTAATTGTTTAATGGCTTAATTCATTACCATTTTCTCAAAAGAAAATCAAATTAAAAGTAATAAAGAAAAAAATAAAAAGAAATTGTGTCCTTGAATCTTGAAATCTCCAAAGAATTGTTAAATTCTTCCTTTTTCTTTAAAGAATGATTAATTCTTGATCAATGCGAAATAGCTCCAAAATGACACTTACATTGTTCCCTAGACAAAAAACTTCTTTTCTACCTCCTTTCTTTGCTAAAATATGAAATCCTAACTTTTAGTGAACTACATAACCCCATATATAAGTTTGTGTAGCTAGGCTTGTATTCCATAAAATTCTTTAGAAATTGGCAACGTCAACATGGATACATACATAAGACTATTTATAACTTTGTGTTCTTCATCCAGAGGGTAACATAGGGTGTATAGAGTTCTAAACAAATAGAAGCAATCACTTTTATAAACAACCCTTAACATAAGACTATGTACACTTCCGTGTGATGTGATTCTTCTCCATATCTTCCAAAATTACTCCATTTCCTGCTTTGCTTCTTTGCCTTGTATGGATGGAAATATGACTTCAAATGTAAAAAGTTCTTCAATTCAGTATCAAATTCATCGAAAACACAAGCAATATACCATGCGAACAATCCTAAAAATAATGCATGTCTACCATACATCAATTTCTCTTTTACTCAAGGTTATCAAGAATAATGAAATTGTACTTGATCATAGCATATAATATAGTTTTGACATAGGATCTTTTCAAATACTACCACAAGAAGAAAACTATTAGAAGTTTCTCTACAAAGATAGATTTTCAAAAGTTGTTTGCTTCAGTTAGCTAGATCTCCTTATCCAACAACATTGAAGCATTTGGCTTTCCTAAGGAGTTCGTCTATTGGTTGAACCTGTGTCACTACCCCTTCCTACAATATACTAATGATGGAGATCCTAATCATATGTTTAATAAAGCAAGAGGCTTAAGATAACAAGACCTCATGTCTTCTTATCTATGCACCATATGCATTGAGGCATTGACAAGGCTGACAAAAAAGAAGATTGAATAACGGCTTGATTTCACCTATCACAACAAATGTAAAAAAAATAAAATAAAGATATTTAACCTCTCCTTCTTAATGACCACCTCCTTTTACGTGTTGTAGAAATGAAATTAACTTCTATTCCTATGCATAGATATGTTAGACCTTGCGATCAACACAAGCAAAAGTTGCATTTATGTATCTACAAGAGTTGTTGGGACTGCAAATCAGTTATCTCTAACCATAGCCCTTAAGCAGCAGCAACTTCCTCTCAATTGTCTTAGAATTCCGATAACCACCAAAAGGCTATCTTACAAGAACTATTAGCCTCTCTTTGACCTGATATATGTCAAGTATAATGACACAGAGTATAACCTTGAATTGGTACGATGGGAACTGGTAATCATCGGCGAGCATCAAAATCCTGGAAGCTCTAAAGACCAAAATCTTATTTAAATCGAAATCTAACATCAGATCTATCTTCAGCTTATTTACAACATAATTGAAGCACACCACAGATGGAGGCACCTCAAGGAGGATCCGAGAAGGATAAATCCAACCCCACCTCCTCTCCTGTTCACCTCGTCTCCAATTTCTGGAGAGGTACCTACTGCATTTTTCTCCTAATTTACAAAACAATTTTAGTTGAAATCGGTAGTTGCTTTGAATTTTACGATTCGATCAGTTTCTGGTTCCGTTTCTTTTGGATGATCAGTGAATTTATTTTACCTTTCCACTTGTAGCTGTTTGGCTGTTAGAGTGTAACTGGAGCATCCGATATATTGTTCCTGGACTCTGTTCGCTTAGTTTAGGCTTTGTTAATTAATGTCTGATGTTAGGAACCATAGGTCTAGACGAATTGCTACTCGGTTCATTAGTCAGATGTTGCTTTCTGTTTATTGTAACAGCTCACAGTTACGATAGGCATTGATTTTTCATGTTATATTATACTGGGTAATCTCTGTCTATAAGTTTTGGAAACAATCACGTCCTCACTGTATGAAATTATCTCATCAATTCATTGAAACCCCCTGAGGAATCGTAAAGTGGGTAAGTTCTTGAATATTCTCTCTCTTTTAAGGATTATATTGTACCAGGGGTTATGATGCATGTGATTTGTTTCTGCATAGACTGAGGTTCATCTTTGTTGAGAGATCACTCGTTTTGTCACCTTTTGCTTAATATTTTCCTTTTTAATTTTAGCTCTTGTTGTCTTGAATAATATTGATACCAAAAAAAAAAAAAGAAGAAGAGATAATTGTGAAAATGATATACACAGATTGGACCCAATCTTTGTTCCATATTTCTCTCTGTATCCTATAGGAGTTTCATTGATCAATCTCTCTCTACACGTGTGTGTGTGTGTGTATGTATGGATATACAGACATATTTTTAATGTTGCTTATAATCAATAAATAACTGATTTGAAGTTCTCTTCGACATTCTATCCAAATTTTTGGCAGACTTTCAGTTGGAGGAGGAGAAGAGTTTGTTGGATGAACAAGGGATAAGGATAGGTGAAAATCAGGAAAATAGCCAGAAGAATCGACGTAGACTGGCAGAGAGCACTAGAGGTAATTCCTATGGAAATAAGAAAGATTGTGGTAGTTATAAAATAGATAACAGAAGTTTTTTGTTTAATTGTTTACTATTTGGCTCAGTTAGCAAATGGTCTGGGTATATGGGATGAAATGCTTCATGTACACAAGCTTTACGTCTAGGAATGAATGGTTAGACAGGGCTTGATTTGTCTCATATCTTCTCTCTTTTATTCTTCCTGGGGAGTCAGCAGTTATTATTTGCATATGGTTAAAGCCACTTGTCTTTATTTACACCTCAAATTTTTTCCAGATTTCAAAAGAGCTTCTCCTGAGGAGAAGTTGACTCTTTTTAATTCCTTACTCAAGGGTTATCAGGAAGAAGTTGATAATCTTACAAAGAGAGCAAAATTTGGAGAAAATGCATTTCTTAATATCTATCAGAAACTTTATGAGGCTCCAGACCCTTATCCAGCTCTTGCTTCTATTGCTGTAAGTATCAGGCCGTTCAATTTTAGGCATTTCTTTTTCTTCATTTGGCATAACTAGTGTGTATGAATTCTTAAAGTATTTAACATTATATAATATATCCAGTTAACATTAGATAATATATCAGGGAATCACATGTAGATTAAATGTCATAAATAAATTGCAAACATTTTTTCCACGGCACTGCATTGATGAGGTCTTGTGTGTTCACCTGTTTGATCTGCTGGTCAACTTTTTATTTGTACAGGAGCAAGATCTCAAGTTGTCTGAATTGGAGTCGGAGAATAGGAAGATGAAAATTGAGTTAGAGGAATTCAGGGCCGAAGCAACTCATTTAAAGAATCAGCAGTCAACAATAAGAAGACTTGAGGAGCGCAACCGTCAGTTAGAGCAACAAGTAAACATTTTATCTGATTCCAGCACTCTGGTGCTTTTGATTTTGGGTCTTCTAGTTTATTGATGCACAGTAGTGTTACAGTTAATATTCCTGCTTTTCAGGGGGCACTCAAGATGCAAATATTATAGTGATATGGCTAATATGAGATTGTAACAGTTGTAGTGCCTAAATTTAGTTATTCCTCTCCAATTATCTATTCTGCTATTTATTATGTAATACTGTTGTACAAAAAGAGTGATGTGAAAATGAACTAAATTACATACCCTGCACATTTCAATCACTGCATTTTTAACAATTCCAGCTTTGGGTGCTGAACCTTGAGATGATTATCACCCTTGGCCTTTAACATCTTCCTTACATGCGACAGAAAGGGGGATTGGCAAAAGCAAAGAATTATAGAGGCCCGGATATTAAGTATTATGGAAGCTAGAATTTAGAAGCTGTTAAATTTGTGTGTGAAGAAATATTAGTACATTCATAATTATTATCAGCTGGAGTGACTGCAGCTTTTATGCCTCTTGAGAAATGTGTTTATCTTTTACATTAAAAGCCTTACAACGCCTGTTTCCAGGCCATTTGATATTATGCTCCATAATCTTTGCATAAGTAACTCTGGTTGTTGATATCTTGTTGCAAATTATACTTCTTTCTAATATTTGGTTTAGATGGAGGAAAAAGTAAAAGAACTTGTAGAGATCAAACAACGCACTTTGGCTGAAGAGAACCAAAAAACATTGGAGGTGTTGAAAGATAGGTACATTTCTGTGGTTTTGTGGAGGTATCCTGCGTTTTCACTGAAGGACCAGTAGTTGCTCTTAATCGTAACAGTGATCTAGACAATCACCTAGTATTGCTAGTCAAATAGACAATGCTCTTTATCCCTGGGTAATGAGACTTATTGTTTTCTTTTTAGAGAGCAATCACTGCAAGATCAATTGCGCCAAGCTCAAGAAAGTGTTGTCAATATGCAGAAATTGCATGAACTTGCTCAAAGCCAGTTGTTTGAAGTACGTGCTCAATCAGGTGATATGCTAATCAAGACTTACTTGATTATGTTGGAACCATGTAAATCTAAATGTCCACATCTTTGGTTGCTGTTATTTTTGCTTGACATATCTGCTTTTATCACATCTTGAACCATTGTTCATACCAACTGCAAAATCTATTATTTTATTGTTCTTCCCATCGATCTAACACACTTGTTAAATAATTTCAGATGAAGAAAGAGCTGCCAAGCAATCAGAAGTTAATCTTCTGATAAATGAAGTTGAAAGGGCTCAATCACGACTTCTTAGTCTAGAAAGAGAGAAGGTTTGTTTCATATATCTCAAGAGTGCAACTTAATATCTCATCTGTTTTAGTGCTTTACTTTTCCTTTTTACAAATTTCATCAGTATAAGTGTTTCCACTTTGACTTCTTTAAAAAAATTGCGATTGAATTGGATCTCTCTCTTATTTTTGCATGATTGCTGCATCAAGAATCTCCACCCATCACAAGTTTTTTCTGCACTCTCTCAGCTTGATTGATAAACAGATGACTTGCATTTGTGAAGAAACCCTAATATTGGGACTTGGGAAAACTTCCATTGTTTAATTACCATGATGTCTTATTTTCTGTTTGCATTTTTGCCTAATTTATTATTTTACAACATCCCAGTAGAAGTCTCACTGAATGTGGGGTCTAGGGAGCTTCAGAAGTATGCTTAATGCTATGGATTCTAACCAAATATCACTGCAGGGTGTCCTGCGCTCACAATTGCAGTCAGCGAATGAAGACACTGGAAATAAGAAAAGGTGATATTCTGTACATATATTCACTGTGCAGTTAATATCCTAAACCTTAAGTGCAAATTGAAGAAATTTAATCTGGGCATTTTTATTTATTATGAGATATATTTCATTTGTTTTCTTCTGGGTTTTGTTTTTCCAATCTTTTTTATATTATTGCGTACACTGATATGTTCGACTGTTAATTTCTGGTACTTAGTGACAATGCAGACTCAAATAAAATCCTTGAGAATTCCTTGATTGCCAAAGAGAAGATTATCTCTGACCTTAATATGGAGCTGCACAAGGTTGAGACTACCTTGGCAAATGAGCGGGAACAACATATGGTTGAGATGAAAAGGTTGAATGCTGCGTTGAATGAGAAGGTAATATGCTTTGTTGTTATTCTGTTAGAAATAGATACTTATTTTGCTCAGCTTGATATGTGAGCTTATTTTCATGCAACGAGGAAGATAGTCCTTGGTTGCTGATGCTGAATCCATGCAGTATGACATGCCCAAAATTGTATGTTTAGTATATGTTGTTCTACTATTTCCCAAGGTTCTATAGTCTAGCTTTTGTTTACGTCTAGCTATGTGTTTGATGCACATTTTTGCAGCAATTCTTGTCAATCTTCCAATGGGGTTCTGTTACGATTAAATAAACTCTTTTTATCTTTTATTGCATTATCTTTTTAACAATCAATAATTATTAATTACTTATGTCATGTTTATTTCCACTGTGGCTTTTTGTTTTCATTTTCAAATTTAGTAAAAAAACTTACTTGTTTGAGTTTTTTGTTTCTGTTTTCTTATTTTAGTTTTTTCTAATTTTCATAACTTATAAAAACTATAAAAAGTAGTTCTCGTTTTCTCGTCGTAATCTGGTTTAGCATCAATAAATATATGTTACTAATTATCAAACATGAAATTACTGATAAAAATTATGACTAATATAATTTACTTATTTAATTTATTTTAATTTTTATAATTAGTTTAAAATTTAAAAATTTTAATTTTAAAAAATAAAATATTTTTAAATTTGATAATTATTTATTAAATATATTTTATTGAAAATATCTTAAAATAAACAAATTTTATTTTAATGATTAAAATATATATTAACTAAAAAACATTAATTTATAAATAATTTATTTATTTTAATAAAATATAATGAAAATTTACTAATTTCTATTAATAAATATTGTATAAGAGATGAAAATAAAATTATTTATTTAATTAATTCATAAAATTTATTTATGTCTAAGTTTTATCTAATATTAAATTATTATTCAATTATTCAATTATAACTATATTAATATTAACAAAAAATCAGGTTTTTTATTTAAAAATAAAAAATAGGAAATGAAAATTAACTAGGCCTTGTAATGGTTTACCAGCTTGAACAAAGATTTTAAAAGGGTTTGCATTTGTAATTGTATCTACCTGGCATTTGTCCAAGAGTAGTCTATTTGGCACTTGTCCAAGAGTAGTGTTCTTACAGCATGAGCTAGCTGCATCTATCAAATATTTGTCTGTATACTGCTGTTATCTCAAACATGGTATCTGTTGATGGTAATCTTACCTGCATTTCTGTTTGTGCGTGCGTATGATCATTGCAAGTGCATGCTCATATGCTCAGAGAGTGGTTTGAGAAACTGGATGGGATGAATATCACCCTGGGTGGCTTGTGTCCATATCACCCAGCCTTGTGCATCTTAAGTGACACACAACTGCCAGTTTTGCTTTTCCAAATTTGTTCCTTCGGGAGAATGCTTTCTATTTGGTGTTGAATATCATACATAGAGAAAAAACTTAATGGTTTTATATTACTTGCTTAGTTTCTATCCAATTTATTTGACTTGGAATGTGTTTTGGGCATAGTCTGTTCTATATTTGCTTATTAATGCTACTTCTTTTTTGGCTATGTAGGAAGTTGCTCTTGAGGAGATGAAGAAAGAGCTTCAAGCAAGGCCAACTTCAAAATTAGTCGATGATTTGCGTAAAAAAGTTAAAATCTTTCAGGTACTGTTAGTTTATTCTTCTCTCATGATTAACAGGATATGGATATGAGTTTTCATTCTAGTTTTACTCTTCATAGCTTTTCTCAGCCTCGTAAATTCTATTGATATGATTAAATTCAAGGATGTTCTTGCTACAGTTTAGTTTATACTGGAAGCATGGTTTGGAGCTTCAACTATAACAATTAAAGAAATTAAGGAAAAGGGGGGTTTTGGTTGCAGGGGATTTTGGATTCCTGGTTTCCATTTTCTTTTTTACCATTGCTGATGGACATCTGCATAGAAGGTTTTAAATCTATTAACAGGTTTTTTCCGCCTGTGGGTTCTCTAACTCTTCTACAATAGCTGAAATTAAACAGGATTTACGCGCTAGAATTTATCTTTATGCGATTTGTAAGTATTGATGAATTGATATAAAAGCAGTAATTTATTGAATTTGGTGTTAATGTGCTTTGTACAAGAACTAGTCAAGCCATTAACATATCCCTTTTCATTATGGAACTAATAACTAATGTCTAACTACTCATTATTATATCAGAACAAACTCTAATGATGTACAGTACTGCTCGAGGCCCATGTTGAAGCTATATTTTTTTCATTTGGAGAAATATGCTGGAAAAATATGTTATTACTATTTCTGGTTGGACCTATGGATAACCTTCCTGATTTGTACTTTGAACCATTTAAACCATAAATCTTTAGCTGTGGTGTTAAAAATAGCTTTCTGGCCTGATCAATTGCTACTCTTTAGCAATACATGCTTAAAAACCAGTTTAGACTTGAAATTAGAGGTGAATGGATATTTTATGTTCCCTTCTTTAGTTTTAATTTTAAATAGAGCTTGAAAACAGATCTCACATTTAGATGTGCTTGGGTTGTCACAATTTCCTCAACCGCATGATGTTTTCCTTTTGTGTGGTGCAGGCTGTGGGTTATAATTCTATTGAAGCTGAAGATTGGGAAGCTGCTACTAGCGGGGAAGAGTTGACCAAGATGGAGTCTCTTCTACTTGACAAAAATCGAAAAATGGAGCATGAACTGACACAGTTAAAGGTGTGCGATATTTCCTGCATTATGTTTTGAATTTGGCTCTTTTTTTCCAAGTTTCCAAGCAGACATGCATTTGGATGTAAATTAGCATCTAGTCTGATCAAGTTGCTTTTGATGTAGTCGATCATTTTATAGTTTTCTTTTCCTTTTTCCTGTTTCCTTTTTCCTCTTAAACCTATAAGATTTGAGCTATTAATCCATCATATTTTCAGGCTTATGGTAGTAATGCTTTGAATATCTTGCTGCGGTGAATGCTTTTGATAAATGGTACTATTTAAATTTTTATTGTGTCTCAGGTCAAACTTTCTGAGAAAGCCACTTTGCTACAAACGGATGAGGACAAGATAGCAGAGCTTAACGCAAAGGTTAACGAACAACAGAAGTTGATACAAAAGTTGGAGGATGATATACTAAAGGTTTGAATTGCATACTTTTGGATGGTATCAAATACTCTAAAGGATTGAATTAAATACTTTTGGACGGTATCGAATACTAGGTGCAATATAGGGTGATGCATGCTTTTGTCATATCATATCCTTGCAAGTTTATGATAACTCTTCCAGTTTAGTCTATGTCAAAGCACCCCTGCAAGGCATAATCTTGTTCCCTTGGATTCATATCATCATACTCTTCTGGCATCAGACATGATTTGCCCTAAATCAGTGTGTTGCTCGTGTTAGATAGTTAATAGACCCTTGATGTGGGATCTAGTCAATGCCAACTCGCAGGAAAGTCCTCTCCTCCACCTTTATTGATGTTCGCTCCTTACCTAGACTTGCCTATGCTGAATGAAATGTAAGACGACAGACCCTCTGTAGATTTTGCCGAAGTTTCTGAATGTCTTATTCAATAAAAATATGCCCTTTAAATAGGCGTTAAATGTTACTGAGAATTATTATAGAAATTTTGGGATCCCTCTAATTTGGAAATTATCATATCTGGGATAGGATTCCTCTATTTAGTCTCATATTAAAACAAAGCTTCTAAAATATTAAACTTTTTGTAAATAGTAGTGCTGGAACGAAAATTACTTTTAAAACAAACACCCAATCTGTTACCCTTTGATCACTCTTTTCCCTTCAGCCAATCTTCTTGCATATTTCTCCCCTCCGCATTTTTCACATTATTTCTCCCCTTCTGAACGAAGAGCTTGTCCTCAAGCTTGAAACTCAAGATAACTCCATATATCCTGGCCCTCCTTCATCCTCTTCTTCTGATTCTAGCAATTCTACCCAGAACTTCTTACATTTATGTCCGCAATAGGATGCTTCATCACAATTGAAGTAAAGTTCCTTTACCCTTGGTTCAGCCATCTCCGCCTTGTTTAACTTCTTGCAGGAGCACTTCCCACGCTAGAAACAACTCCTTCCCTTTTCCTCCTACAGAATTTTCTGACACAGCCCTCGAGTTGTTCCAGGAAGTGGCAGCCTGGAGACTCGCTCCTATGGCAACTGGAGTACTTCTCAACCTCCTTTATGTGCACGGGCCAAGTTTCATGGCAGCCCCTAGGCTGTTTGGCTGTTGTAGCTCCACTTCCAGCTGAAGCCCTTCCATGGCCCAGCAGTAAACAACCCAACCTGCTGCCATGTTCTAAACTCTGTTGTGCACACTAACAAAGTCTAAAGTTCTCTCTGGTACTCTACTGTCCCAGACTGCTTCAAGTTAGTTAATCCACCCAAAGGGTTAAGACTCATGGGAGGCCCGAATCATAGGTGACATTATTCCTTGAAGGTTTCCTATTCCATACCCGGTTCCTCATGCTCCACCTTAAAAAACCACAATTATGCCTCTCCATTAAGATGGAATGCTGCCAGCCTCACTTTCTCCTCTTCCGGGGTCTGTTGGTTCCTGAGGAGCTGCTTTACCTTTTAAATCCAAACAAGAGGGTCATTAGAACCATCATATGTTGGGAATTTTAATTAGAATACCTAGGAATGGTGCCTAAAACTGTTGGCCCATGCTTTGTCGACCCTCCTCTTTGTGTAGGTGTGGTTGCCACTGCCAGCCTTCCCCTGCTAATCTCGTATGTGAATAGGCCGCAATAGCTCCACAAACTGAGCATTCTGCCATTCTTCTACCCTTGCCAATTGCTGCTCCAGTTGTTTCATAAACACATCTACTTTATTTGACAGATCAAACGAGTCATCCATGACCGGTGGCTCTGGTACCAAATTGATGTGGGACTTAGCGTAGGATTTGGTCACGGGTCGACTCACAGGGAAGTCTTGTCCTCCTCCTTTATTGATGTTCACTTCCTTCCTAGACTTGCCTATGCTGAACGGAAAGAAAAAGATGACAGACCCTCTAGATTTGCTGCTAAAGTTTTTGACTGTCTTATTGAATAGAAATATGCCCTTTAAATAGGTGTAACAGTGAGAGTTATTAGGACTTATTATAGAGATTTTAGGATCCATATAATTTAATAATTATCCTAACTAGAATAGAATCCATCTAATTTAGTCTCCTATTGAAACAAAATTTTTGAAATTATAAACTTTTGCTAAATAGTTGTGATGGAAAGAAAAATACTTGCAAAACAAACTTACCAATATGTTAACCTTCGAGTAAAGTCTGATTTTTTTACATATTTCTTCCCCACAAATGCATCTTCCACATCAACCCTAAAAAATGATTTGTTGAACCAAAGTGCAAATTTCTTACACATTAATGTGCACGATCACGTTTATTTACCTGCACACATACAGTTTTCCTGAAAAATAAGCAGGCAAATAATTATAAGACCCTATTCCATCATGGCATCTTATTATGCATATTCTGTGCACGACATGTCAAAAAAAAAGGAAAAAGAAAACTACCCTCCAAATCCTACACCCTACATGCAAAAAGGAAAATGAATAACTAAGACAAAGAAATAAACCAAATAGGAATAACAAATCACTACAAATGAACTGTACAAATTTCAATTCAATTCTTTTCCTTGATGCAGGGGTATAACTCTAAAGATCGAAAAGGCAGTCTATTTGAGGATTGGGATCTTTCAGAGTCTGGAGGTGCAGAGCAATCTGAGGTAAATCTCGTTTGCTATCATTCACATCAGCAACAAAGTCAGCAACCTTGTATATGCTCTGGTGATAAAGTTTTAAGAAGTAAATTACGGCCACAGTCCTTTTATTACTTCTGTGATCCACATGTAGCCGGGTCCTGTTACCTGTTTGCCTAGACTTTTCAATAAAATTGTAAGGTTAAATATATGCTGGTACAGTGCTGAGAGAAAAGATGCTGATAAAAACATTGGTCAACCAGTAACTTTTAAGAAGTGATATTATCATTTGCTAAACTGATCATATTCTCTTATCAAATAATTTTTGTTTCCCTTACAATTTCCATGTCCATATTGCATTTAAAGTTTTGTGTTGACAGTGATGTTTAACTGTGGAATAGTCTTCAATGTTTGTTCGAACTCCAAAAAATTTATTTTTCCTGAGTTCCATTTCTTCTCTGAATACTTCAATTTGTTACTTAGCTTGCGGTGCAGCATGTAGAGCATAAACATGTTTCCTCAGAACAAGATCAAAGCTCAATGCTTAAGGTTATATGCAATCAAAGAGATCGATTTAGGGCACGATTGCGAGAGACAGAGGAGGTAATGTCATTCTTTTGTTGTTATATGGATTGCATATTCTGTGTGTCATAGTGCGTATTCATCTGGATAGATCATAAGCTTGTGGATAAAAGTGAAAACCTTAAATTTGTAGGAGATAAGGCAGTTGAAGGAGAGGATAGGTCAACTAACGGCGGAGTTGGAGAAAACAAAGGCTGACAACGTCAAACTATACGGAAAAATACGTTATGTGCAGGACTACAATCATGAAAAAGTAGTTTCAAGAGGATCGAAGAAGGTGTTTTATTTGGATTTCCATTTTCTAATTGAGATTGTATTTCCTAATTGCTCTGTGTGTGAAAACTTTTGCCCGCCATATGATGAATTTCAGCACAACGAGGATCTAGAAAGTGGTTTTATCTCGGATGTTGAGTCTAAGTACAAGAAGATATATGAAGATGACATAAATCCATTTGCAGCATTTTCAAAAAAGGTTAGTATCATTTGAGTTACTTCACTAAATAAAAGTATGGTCGCTGGTTACGCAATTTTTTTGCATTTTAAGGCCTCAGGTCTGCTGTCACTCTCTCTTTTGCAAGTTTTCTGTAGAGTATTCAAGTATGAACAATTAAAGTTAAATAAATGTATATACTAAGCCGCGTATAAATAATTTCCATCTAAATGTCCCCTACACACTTGTTATGTTCATTTGTAACTTTTAGGGCAGCATTAAACTGATTGTACTTCTTTTTGCATGTCATACACGCGCGCACACAGACAACAATTATTAACTTTTTATATTGTTAATCAGGAAAGGGATCAAAGGTACAAGGAGTTGGGTATCAGAGATAGAATCACACTTAGCAGTGGACGCTTCCTTCTTGGTAACAAGTATGACTGGATTTCCTTCACTTTATTTTTCTTCCATCTTAGAGAAGTGCTCTGCATTATTAGTGATTCTATAGAAATGTGAACTTAGCTTTTGTCAATACTGGATTCTTTCTCTTTATTTCTCTCCTTATAGTAGTTTAATTTATGTCAAATATAGCTTTTAGGGGTCATCAAACTCCTACTGCTAGGACAACTTATATGTGGAGCGTCACCTAAACTGGATGTGTCCGCATCAGTGTCCAGGTGTTTTCTTTAAAGTAAATTGTTTAAAATAAAAAGCAATTTAATATTAGGTTTCTTTTTTTTTTTTTTATAGCCATTCGGACTACATCCACTTTGCTCCTACAAAAAACAACTTTCTCAGCTCATCTCCACCTCCCATTTTCTTATTATTTTCCCTTGATTCTTGTGCCTTTCCTTGAATTTCTATGCTATTCTTCTCAAAGTGTCGCTGATGGCCTACTTACTTCCCTTGAAACTGTTGGAACTAACAAATAATCAAAGAGAACTAAAGTGAGAGAGAGGCTTTGTGGACTCTTGACCCTGTCAGGAAACCAACAACCACATCAAGTAAGTTTCAGTGTCGTCTTTTCTCTTTCTAGCAAAAGCTGAGAGAGAGAAAGCAATGGCCATGAGTCCTTTGACGTCAGCGCCTGTGGTGATGCATAAGGCTACAAGATATTCACAGAACAAAACATTGAATTGATTTATAATGTTAAGGGTTTCGGAATGTTTTTATTTGAGGATTTTGGGAATTTGGTTATTGGAGGGTTTCGAGTATTCTTCGAATGCCTTCAAGGTGGGGATCTAGGAGGATTTGGGGTGACGTTCGAATGGATTTAGATGAGATAGTCTTTTAAGAAATACGCAAATGGAACTTAGGCTTTGGTAAGGTGCTTATTAATGGAATGAAATCGAATGAAATGTAATATTGTTCTATTGTTCGGGAGGAGAATTTATGATAGAATGAAGATTTCACATTTCATTCTATTCCATTCCATTCTAAACAGTAAAAATTAGTTATTTTCGATTTGGAAGGTTAATGATGAAATTTAAAATGATAAACAACATTTCATTGTATTACATTATGAATCTTTCTTCCAAATAACATTTTTCTATATTATATTATGAATACTTCCATCCTTTACAAACAGGAAATTTTTAATATTACATTCATTTATATAACATTTCATTATAAACTATTCTATTTAATTCTGTTTTATTTTATGTCCAATCAAATATAATCTTTAGTCTTTACTGGGAAGCAACTAGTTGTTTAACTAGTGTACATTTTTATTTAAAAAAAAAACTAAACAAGTAACAATTTTTTAATTACACACTTGTTTGATGTGGAAACAATAATGAACTTAGTTTTGCCTCCTGAGCTATATTTGAAACAAGATGGAATTTCATGCATTTAAATGATATATTTTTTTTACTTTTGGGTTTGATTAAAATTTCAGACTTAAAATATAACTTACCTAGGTTTTAGTGGTATCTTACACTCGTCATAATTAGGCATCTTATTATTTTTCCTTTTCAGTTCCCGTGTTGTTCTGTTTCCTTGCATACTTTTTTAGTTTTATCTTTCTTGATTACCGCTGATAGTTCATTCGATCCTGTAGTTGTTTTTTCACTTTATGCTTCATGTACTGTTTTATTATTTTCAATAAGATAATACTCTTGTTGCAGTGAACAAGTATTGTTTGTAAATTGTCTTTCTTCCGAATGAGACCCTAAATTGCAGGTATGCCCGTACTTTTGCTTTTTTCTACACCATTGGATTGCATATCCTGGTGTTCACATGTCTCTACCGCATGTCGGCTCTGAGCTATCTAAGGTTATCACTAAATCAATCATATTTTTGGCCCCGATATCCTCTTAAAATATATTGTAATTTAATGCTTCAACTTTTCTGTTTCCAGCAATGGCGAGGAATCTTTTGTTGGAGATGAGAACACAAACCTCCCCCATGCGATCTAGTTTTTGTTTGTCTGGGTAAATTTCCTGCGGTCTCTGACCATGGGATCGAGGCTCACAGGATTTGAAACTGCAAATATAGAGGCCGTACAATGTATATGCAACAATATTTACCTCCAATACTGAAAATGGAAAAAGAAAAATTCACTTGGTCTTGTTTTACTGCTTGCAAAGTCCGAGTAATTCAATGAAAAGCTGATTTTTTTGGGCTGCCACAGAGATATTCACCTTGATATTGTAAGCTTTTTGGCATGAACATTAAATATGCATGATCATCCAAGAGTTGGTAATGGGTAGCGCTGGGAAGAGCTTTGATTCGGGACTTGAGTTACATCACAAAGTTCGCCATCTTCATTAATTTCACCTAACAGTACTTGTGTTAATTATGATTTTACTTGCTGCTTTTTGCTATTATGATGTTGTCTATTTCTGTCAATCTTATCTAAAATTTTGATCTTATCAACTCATCGAAGCTTTAGTCCTGTTGGCTCGTTAAAGTAAACTCATTTAACAATTATTTCATACACATAGCTTTGATCTTCAACCAATTAGGATAATAGCAATATGATTCTACAATTTAAATAATTTATTTCTGTTTAACCTTGGGTTAAGCTTTAACAACGAAAATAGGTGATGCACGTTGACAAGGAAATAAGATGATTAGTCGCCGGTAAGAAAGCAAGATGATAAAAGATAGGGAAGAATGTCGTGAGATGAGGAGAGGAGGTTGGGTTAAATTTCGGAGTCTAAAAGCAGAGTTGATAGACGATATGTAAACATGAAATGACATTATTTTATTAAACGATGCCATTTTTGTATGTTCAATTCCAAGGTTCATAGCCAGCTCAATTCAACTCCACTTGAAACTTAAAATTTAAAAGAAAATTATAAATTTAGTTCGAATATGATCAACTTGAATTAAGCTTGTTGATCTTGAGTTATGCGTAGACTCTTCCATATTTGAACCATTTTGTTGAACCTAATAATTCTTTAAAAGTTGTTTTCATTTATTAATAATTTGATACTTAAAGTTCTACATCATCATGCTTTAATGCAATTTTTGTCGTTATTTTAGTAATCAATCCTAGTTCATGCAATCCTATTGTTATTGGCCTTTACCTACCAATTTTAAAAAGCCAAAGAAAAGTCTTTTGTAATTGGATATACTACCCAATTTTAATTATCAAAACGCATATAAGTAAATATATTTACTTTTCATGTTTTTAGTTTCTAAATTGTATTAGTACATATACAATTTACTGTTGAGACCATAAGTAACCTAGAGCCTCTAATGTATCAACCGAATTGTTCAGGACCTAATTGTTTGGAATGGTTAGCTAGCTCTTCAAAAAGGTATACAAATGCATCAGCGTACAATTTCACGAGACCCCTTAATCAGAGTGTTCCTTGGCACAAACTAGTTTGGTATAAAAGAAATAGCCTTAAGTGTTCTTTCATATTGTGGTTGGCCTTCCTTAATAAGTTGTAAACAAGGGATAAACCCCTCTACCTTCACACCCCTAATCATTGCTCCTTGTGTACCTCGGATAATGAAACTATTGAACACTTGTTTTTTGAATGTTCCTTCTCTAAAACAATGTGGTTACACTGCCTCAACTACTTCCAAATACATCTTCCTAATTTGACAAACCTTCATTCCATTCTCAATTGGTTCAACCAGTCCTCTAATATCCGAAACTGTGACATTAAAAATTTTATCATCATCATTTCTGTTACTGTGTACAACCTTTGGGCTGAAAGAAATACTCGAACATTCAAAGATAAAGTCTTGGAAGTTGGGAGCTTAAACATCAGAGTGATATTTCAAGTTATAGAACAACTCAGTTCAAACACCGAGAGAAGGTAATTGTTGGAGTGTTTATTTTTCTAATATAATGTCTGCAGGTTTGATTTTAGGTTTAGGAAAAGGGAGGGTATCCAATCCCTCTTCGGTAGCTAAAGCAGAAGAGAAGTTAGATTCAGGAAATGATTCATTCTCTAATCAACAATAGTCTTGGCAGCAAATAAGATGACTACAATGAAGGTGATGCTAATCCATTTCTAATAGTAGGAGACCCCTTCTCATACGGTTGGTTCTAGAAGTTCCATTAGTGGTTTATTAATGAAGGTGGGGGAGAGTTGGACAAACTTCAACAATGTACAAGGACTCTAGTAGCAAGGGGAGAGGAGCTCCCCCTCATCACCTTCGACTTTCAAAGCAAAGTAGATCCCACATAGTCTGGAAATTAGAAGGACATCCTCTGATTCTTCAACTGATGTTGTGCTGTATTGTCGTTATGGTTTTGTAGAGGAAGGACGATCTAATTTATCTTGCTGTAAAATGTTTGTTGGAAAGGTTGTGTTACTGATAAGATGAGCTTGCTCTATAAGGCCATTTTGGTAGTAAGTTATGTATAGGCTCACGGTTGTGGTGATTGGTCGTAAGGAATTTCTTTTTTTGTAGGTTCCTTACGAATTCAAATTAGGTTATTCCTTGTAGTAGGTAAGAGATTTACTGCACAAGAGATCTCTGGTTGTGTATATATACTTTTCTTATGTTTATAAAAATTTATTGATTTACCAAAAAAAAATTCAAGCTTTTTGGTTTGTCAACTGTACTTGATGTTAGAAGGAAAAGTATAATTGCTTCAAAAGAAATTAGAAGAAACTGAAGCATCATGTTCCAGTTTGCAACAACAGGTATAATCGTAAACTGGAGTTTCTCACTTACGATAGTGACGATGACCGAACCTTATAGGTTTTTTAAGTAGAAAGATACTGTCACAAACAAACTAGGTGAAACAAAAAAGTTAGAAACAACAGGAGTGTGCCTTTAGGTTACAATAAGAGGAGAATTGACTACTTATACTAACATAGGTTGAGTTAAAGACCCAACTTTTGAGAAGGTACTTACCAAATTGCAAAGGGACTCATAAGCATCATCTTCTATCACTACGACAAACGTCTTTTGTGGTACAATATCGGAATGAATTTAAGGCATTAACCATTCCACTAAAACACCCAGATGATGACATATTAGTGACATTATTTCTTAATAGGCTTAATGAAGGTGTCGAAGGGGAGTTAATGAAGATGAATTGCTTTGGGTTACTAGAGTAATGGAGTCAGCCTAAGGGACATAAGAGGGCAACATAGTTCTAAACCCAGTCCAAGGCAATGATGTGGCCAAGAAGTTAAAAAAAGACCCTATCTAACTGGAGCTTCACTGCTGTCTACAACCCCAATCGATGCATCAATTGGACTCAACTAACATGAACTCGACCTAATTTTAATTCAACTACCCACCCTACTACCAACACAGTCAACCCACCATAAAAATTCATGATTAGTACACCTAGCAACCTTGATTAACCTTTCAAATAAATTTCTATGGTTGAACTTCAAACTAAGAGGGATAAGGGGTTATCCTTCAAGTGTGCTAAAAAATATCATGCAAGGCACGTGTGTAAAATTATGAATTGAAGATTTTAGTTGTGTTTGATGAAGAAGCAGAAAGTGAGCTGGGGACAGTCAATAGGCAATCAGATGCTAAAGTATTTCTGTAGGTGGGAGAATTCTAGTTGACACAAAATTTAGTCATTGGATTAAACTCTCCACACTCAATGAAACTACCAGGAACAATAGGGGGCCAAGAGGTACCAATCCTTGTTGATTATGGGGCTACTCATAACTTCATTAGTGACAAGCTGATGATAAAACTAGGCATTCCAGTCACATATATGGTGAGCTATGGGGTGGCAATAGGAACTAGTGCACTTATAACAGGCACAGAAATTTGCAAGAGGGTTATACTTTAGTTACAAAAAATCATAGTAGTAGAAGATTTCTTACCTTTCAGTTTTGGTGGGTCTGATATGATCTTAGGGCTTAAGTGGTTGTTTACGATGCGATACACTAGCTTTAATTGACACACTCTAACAAAAATGGTAATTATTAAAGGAAAGACGATAGTGCTACGTGGGGACCCTAGCCTAAGCAAAATAGTCGTATGTTTAAAAACTATGGTTAAGGTTATCATCCAAGAAGGCCAAGGAATGGTAATTAAGATGTATAGGTTAACCATTTCAGAGGAGAATTAAATGAAATAGCTTTCGGAGGAGGTGTGAGGATATATAGGCGAATTCCAATAAGTTTTTTTGTTAGTTAGGAGCTACCTCTATGGCTAGATAAAAGCCATGAAATCAATTAAAAACTTGTAATGGCTACCATCGATGTTTAACCTTAATGATACCCTCACAATTAAAAGGATGAAATAGAAAGGTTGGTAAAGGAGATGTTAACTACAGGGATTATCCAACATAGCATAAGTCCTTTCTCGAGGCTAGTATTCCTAGTTAAGAAGAAGGATGGCAGCTGGAGATTTTATGTAGACTACCGAGCCTTGAGTAAGACTACAATCCTTTGTTGATTTACCATTCCTATGGTAGACAAGTTATTTGATGAGTTGTGACGGGTTTCGATTATTTTTTAAGCTCGATTTAAAGTTAAGATACCATCAAATCAATAATCATTTTTAAAGTCTTTTCATAAATCATCCACACAATTCATATATCAACATATAGCAAAATTCTCAATTCATTCAAGAAGTAATAAATGCAACATTTATGATGCAATTTAAATTATTAACTTCCTTGATTCAAAGAAAACATTAGTGACTTATTTAGTCTATTATAAACATATACCCACTTTGAATTCCTTGCTTAAGAACTTGCTCAAATATGACTCTCCTTTTTCTCCTCTTGCCTCTCTTGATTCCCTTAATCAATGGCAATCCCAATTCAATAGGGTTTCAAAATTGAAAACCCACAAAGCACATTCACTAAAATTGTTGTTAGAAAACTTAAACACATGCATTTCCTAAGCTTCATGAACTAAAATCCTTTCCAAAATCTGATGGATTAAAATCAAACTTACCTTGAATCTTCACCAAGTGAAGAGTTTCTTGGCTCAAATGGAAGCTCTTCTCTTCCTCTTTCTTCTTCCCTTCTTGCATAACCTCAAAATCTATCTTAAAAACTAGGACAGATGGAACCCTAGTTCAAACTTCCTTCTTTCCTCTCATCTTCACGATTTCTCTCTTTTCTACGACTCTCTCTCTCTCTCTTCTTTCATTCACATTTTTGCCTTCTTAAAAAGCAAGACTACATTTCTTCTTCCATTTCTACCCTTAATGAGTGTGTAAAGTCCATTTTGCCCTTTCATTTATGCCTTGTATCTTGTATCCTTAAGTGATCTCCCAAAAATTCCCTTCATGTAATGTTACTAAATTAACACTTTAATTCCATTAACCTATGTCATAAAATCCTACTAACCTTGAAATAATAATTAACTCCAAAATTAATCTATCATGTCCTCATAATTTATTTAAATCATGCTTATTCATCAAGAAAAAAATTCGGGGGCCAACATATGCATTGAGATTAAGAGATTAGATGTATGTTTATGTCATAATATGGATAAAGAGGGTTAAGCTTGAGCTATTTGAGAGAAAGCTACAAGATCTTCCTAAGTTAGGGTGAAACCTATTAAAAAGTTCATAGAGCGAATTAAAGCATTATTAGGTTTTCTATATTCGAAATAGGTTTCGATTCACTAGCCTATGAATAGGGGTTGTAATTTTTAAAAGAGAATATGATTTAAGTTAAGAACTCTTACTGGTCTAAGAAACTAGAGTAATTAATTAAGCTAGATTGAAATTGAATATAGTAAAGTCCTTGAGAATTTCTCACTTATATCTAGTTAATTCATTAATTAATTTGCTTTTGATCATTGCTCTGTTTAGTGTTTAGATTTGTTATTTGTTTTATTCTTTTATTTAGTCATCTACAATCATTTTTCTAGCTTTTTAAGTTTATAAATAGTGGCTACTTAACCAATAGTCCTCGTAGGGTTGACTTGTACTAGCCTATGTTATCTAAATAGTGTGCCTGTAGAAACAAATAATCAATTTGGACAAAATATATTTCTAATTGAAATAACCTAAGAATGTTTTAAATCACTTTGTGAATTCTAATTATAGGTTTTGCCTATCCTAAGAAGATCATGTAATTCTCTAAGCTACTCACTCAACCTACGTTATTCATGTTATGGTCAAAACATACAAATCATCTTTTAACCTTAATATATGAATCCAATTATTAGATCTTCATCTATTATTTCTTATATTCAAAACAATATAAAAATATTAACAAATAAATCAAAGTTTCAATTTAAAACATATAATCCTACAGTCCATCCCACCTATATTTATATCCTAACTAGTTCATAATAAAATAATTAAAAATCACTCAAAAACAAAAAAGAACAAAAGTTAAAGAGAACATCCTCATATTTCTTAAATCTTTAAGTTCTTCTTAAATCTTAATGTATTTTTTATTCTTTTCCCTAAGGTTGCATTTCTCTTTATCTCCATTTGCTTTACTTATCTCCTAGTCAATTCTCTTATAGGAAGCTAATCTGTTAAGAAGTTCTTTTGTGTTTTTCAGCGACTACTCTCTTAAACTTATAAAATCTTTTTTTTTCTTGCAATACACCCTAGCACAGGACTGTGTTGGTCTTTATGTTGCTTAACGTTTCTTTTTGAAATTATGATGTAGAAATCACTGACAATATGAGAATGAACATAGGTCCATATTACCACCATATTGGTGAATATGGGTTAAACATGGAGACATGACACAAGAGCTTACAGAAATATAATGCACTTAATTTAAACATAGCCTAAACCAGGAGGCATTTCATTACTGTGTTACTAAGCAAAAATCTCTTTAAAAAGCATAATAAGACATGTTTAAACATAAGTAGTAACATGTTACCATATTACTATCATATTTTGATTCCTTTATTCAAATTTGATAAAATTGCTCCTAATTGACTCAAATATTTTTCAAATTCATTCCTTTACCTTAAAAAGGATGAAACAAGATTATAATAAAATATAAATCATTTTAAGTACCAAATCCTATGAAAATACTCAAAATATAAGTTTAATGCCCTTAAAATCATAGGGACAAGAGCTATATTATCACTTCAGTGGATGCCTTGAACTCGGCCCAATTTTTATCTTCGATCTCAAGTCTATCACTCAAATCTCTATAATTTATCTATATTGGTATCCCGATATCCTCAACGAAGCTCTCTTATTCAGATTGTCAAAGATTATTGGATATGATTGTGAAAAGAATTGGGATTTGGACGTCTAAGTGTTTATCCTTTGCTGGTAAGTTACAATTAGTTTCCTCAATGCTAACATATCCATCTATTGGTCCTCTCATATTGCATTTCCTATAAAGCTTTGCAAGGAAATTGACAAACATATCAAAAATTCTCTTTAGAGTGGTAATGAATCCTCTAATCATTTTGCAAAGTTAAGCTACAATGACCTTTGTATGCGCAAGAGGGAAGGAGCTTGGGAGTTAAAAATGCAAAGTTAGTAAACAAGGTTATACTGATCAAAAGGCTCTGGAAAGTAATAAATGATAAGGAATCCCTTTAGGGGAAATGGCTTCATAAGCATTATATAGAAGGATTCAGCTTATGGATAATTAAACCAAGAACAGATGCATCATGGTACTAGCTTCAAATGCTAAAACTAAGGGACTTCATCCACCCACTTATCAAATACAAGGTATGGAATGGAAGAGATACATGGATATGGTACGATAATTAGAGTATAGTTGTCCCTCTTTATCTTCATCCTAACTTTGTTAGCCTTAAAGTTTTCTTCCCTATAAATGCAAATTTTTGTAGTTTAATTGCAAATGGAAGATGGCATTATAACAATATAGTGAGAAATTATTTCAAGGTTGCTTCCCCCAAACTCCCTTAAACCTGAAAACAGAGGATTAGATAATCTTGCTTAAGCATCCCTCTAGCTTGTTTACAATCTAACCTTGTATGGATATGATTAGGAATTAGGCAATGACTATGAACTAGTATTCTCTTATATGAAACAAGCTTCTTACCCCAAGATTCCGATTTACTTTATGGCTAGCAATTAAATAAAGGCTCTGTATCTTAGATAAAACAAAAGCCACTAATAATTTAAATTGTATTTTATATTTGTTAGACTAAAAAATTACCAATGCACATCTTTTGTTTAATTTTCCTTATTCATATAAGGTTTGAAGGGATGCTATTTGCCTTTATAACCTAAATTTGCATGTTAAAGGCATGACAGGAATAATTCAATGGCTATATTCACTTTCCAAGGGTCATAAAGATGAGATGTTATTGGATAGCTTAGTTCTTAGCAGTACAATTTATGATGTTTGGTGGGAGGAACCAAAAGGTCTTTAAGGATAAGTTTAACTCTCCAAAACATGTAAATGAATGCAATATTAGTGTATCAGGGAGTTGCTTATGGTTGTAGGATAAGACATTTCACTTTCTCCAATTTTGAAATCACTACAAGAAAAAGGGTGTTTACCGACGAAAATTATCGATGGAAAACATTGACTTTCTATGATAATATAATTTCCTGGTTTTAACCGACGAACACTTCCGTCGCTAAAACCTGCATCGGTAAATTGTGCAGGCGAAAACAAGTTCCCATTGATATAGTTACAAATGGAAAGAAACATTTCCGTCGGTGTATATACAGACAATTTATGATAAATTGTCGGTGAATGTGCAACAAAAATATATACATATACTGATGGTTTACTAGTAACCATCAGTATATGATTCAGGTTTTTTCGACAGATATCCTTCTACTGACGGAAATAAATATTTTTTTCGGTGTATATATAGACGGCTTATGATAAACCGTCGATGAATGTGCAGGAAAAACGTATACATATACCGACGGTTTGCCAATAACCATCAGTAGATGATATGGGTTTTTTCGACCGTTTATCATAAACCGTCAGTGAATGTGCAGGAAAAACATATACATATACTGACGGTTTGCCAGTAATCATCAGTAAACTCACTGAATGTTCAAACAAGAGAAGGATATTCATCAGGAAAAAAAAAACCCAATTCATGTACCCCATTTCTTAATCCAGAGCTATAAGCTCTTGTACGCTTGCTGAAGTCACCTTTAACTCTCTGTAAATGACTTGTTGAATGCCAATTGTTTTTAAAATATCGACGTCAAATTTGATTTCAATGTCAACAACTATAAATTATCTATGTATATTTTTTTATTTGTTTATATATTGATTTTGTTTAAACAGAAAATTAATTGATCATATAAAGGAAAAAGATTTCTTAACTGATAATAAAAACATTAAATTGTACATAAATTCAAACCAAATGATTACAACAATCATATTGTCTTGGTGAGCTCGAATGGTCCGAGTCTCTATCTCTCCCCCTCAACTGGTTCATGTCATTTTGGAGCTTAGTTATTACGTCCATCAAGGTCTGCACTGTGGTCTCGAGCTGATGGATACGTTCCACTATCGGCCGTCTAGTAGATGCTGTTGTACTGGACATAGAGGACTGCGAATAACATGTGTTCCCAAATGAGCTTAGCCCAAAGATCCTTCCACGACTGTCCCTACCACCCATTGCATCAAAATATGCCTGGCTCTCATAAACAGCTTGTTCTTCTTGAGAACAGGTTGTTTCTTGTATTTGGTCATATTAGGAGGCAATGCTTATATTATAATTAGTAAGTGATAATTATTAAGAAAGAATATTAAACCATAAATTTCACATACATTTAGTTTTCTACATCGACTGTTGACTAATGTCACACCGTCATGCTTCTTATTATGATTATGCAAAAACAACTGACGGGCTATAGGCTTTATGTCCATAGACTTTTCCTACATAACAATAAAATGTTCTAAGGTAAACAAGAATTTATAAAAATTTCGACAGAATTTCCTCTATTTTTATTATATTCCTCCTTGTTGAACAAAGAAAATAACTCACCACATCCATATATGGCACCAGACATTTATACCATGATCATTATCTATCATCACAACATTCACAAATTAATTTAAATTGAAAAATAGCAAAGTAAAAAATTAGAATATAAGTGTAATTTGTGTCCATTAACGAAATACATCGGATACGATTTAACAGTTTGTAGAGGTCCCTTAGTAAGATCACAAATGAACTTGTTCTCTATTGGATTTTCGAAGGCCTACATAAAAATAAATTATCACAACAATGAGTATAATGTTATTTCAACACTTAAATCTTATAATTTAATTATGAGAATATTTGTAAGTGGAAACTTACAAATCTCTCGAACCATTATGCAAACTATCTTCCAACCTCATTATTTACTTCATCCTGTGTGATGTCTGGCATGATCTTGCATAACAATGCCTCCTATAATCTAAATACATTATTATGTATTTTAGTTATGAACAAGACAAAATTTGAAAACTGACATCAGCATGTTCAACTTACTGCGCGAAAGGTTGAACCTTTTGACAATTCAATAAAATGTAACCATAAGCAGCCTCAATTTCTTATGCTATTAACATTCTTCTTGTTACACGTCCATATGCTCGCCCAGGATATGTGAAAATGGATAAGTTACCATCAGAATTACTCATTCCTTCCCCAACGTCATTACGAGAAACTTTTCTTTCTATCTTGTGAACATGTGGTTCAAAGTAATGTCTACAAAATGTACTAGCTTTCTCCACTAAGTAAGTATTACATATCGAACCTTCAACTCTAACTTTGTTTTTGACATTTTTTTCAAGTGATGCAAATACATATATTAGACAATATGGTTATTTCAATTTTATGGTTAAAACATGTTATAACTTCAATTACAATAAGTTGAATTTGATTTACCTCTCAAACGGATACATCCATCGATATTGAACTGGACCAGTTAGTTTTGCCTCGTGTTCTAAATACACAAGTAAATGCTCTTTACAATCAAAGAAGCTTGGAGGAAGAATTCCTACTAACTTGCACAAAATTACTGGGATCTCCCTTCCTAGTAGTTCCATTTCAGTGAACTTGATTTCGGATGATGTTAAACTTTTAAAAAACAAACTTATTTCTGTTATCACTTCCCAAACCGTATTTGGTAGCAACTCCCAAAATGTGATTGGAATTAGCCTTTGCATAAACACATGACAATCATTACTTTTCAACCCAAATGATTTGTACTTCCTCATTTCCACACACCTTGTCAAATTTGAAACATAACCATAGGGAAACTTTAGACTTTTCAACCATTCACACAATATTTTCTTTTGTTTTTTGTCCAAAGTGTAACACATTTTCTGATATTTACTAGTGCGAAGATCTTTATGTAACTCATTCCTTCTACAAGAAAGTTTCAAATTTGCTCGTGATTTTGCATTGTCTTTTATCCTCACTTCATTGTTCATTATGGTATTGAACAAATTATCAAAAAAAAATTCTTTTCAATATGCATCACATTTAGAATATGACGTATCAAATTAGTTTTCCAATATAGCAAATCCCAAAAGATACTTCGTTTTCTCTAACCAAAGTTTTGACTAATGCTTCTATTAACTTCATCAGCTTCAAATTCTGTAACTTTTAGCAAGCCTAATTCATCGAGCTCCAGCAAAATCTCTTCACTAGCTTTGTAAAGAGGAGGAGGTGTTTTTACCATCCTATTCTTAATGAACTTTTGTTTATTGCGTCTAAATGGATGATCTGGAGGAAGAAACTTCCTGTGATTGTCAAACTAACACACTTTACCCCCATTTGGCAGATAAAAGGCATCATAATTATTGCCAAAATACAGACAAGCCAGTTTTCTTACTATGCTCCATTCAGACAACATGGCATATGCCAGAAAATCACCAATGATCCATATCAATGTTGCTCTCAACATAAAATTCTGTTTCAAAGATACATAATATGTCTAAACACCATATTCCTAAAGATGCTGCAATTCTGATATCAATGGTTGTAAGAAAACATCAATGGTTGTAAGAAAACATCAATTTTATGATTCGGATTTGAAGGGCTTGACACAATCACTGTCAAGAACATATATACATCCTTCATACACATCCATGGAGGCAAATTATAAGGAGTTATTATGATTGGCCATGATGAATATTGCTGACCGGATTGACCAAAAGGTTGGAATCCATCGATCGACAATCCCAACCTTACATTACGACTTTTAGCTGCAAACTCAAGATGGGTGTCGTTGAAATGTTTCCATGCTAGTGCATCTGAAGGATGACTTATAATTCTGTCTTCCTGTTCGTGTTTATTATGCCATCTTATGTGAGATGTAGTAGCATCAAAAGCATATAGTCTTTGAAGTCTCGGAGCTTGTGGGAAATAGTACATCCACTTCCAGGGCACTGATTTCTGATTTATTGAATGCTTTCTAGGCTTGAACCTTAGTTGATCACAAAATTTGCACTCTTATAATTACACATCATCTCCCCAATACAACATACATCCCAATTTGCAACAATCAATCTTCTTAACAGGCAAACCAAGACCCCTAATCAGTTTCTTCATATTGTAAAAACTTCCAACTATTGTATGAACAAGAGGCAATGATTCATTATACCACTCAAGAATTTTATCAAAACTACGGTCCAAAATATACCCTTTAAACTTTATATTCAATATTCGAGCAATTGAAGACAATTGAGTCATTTTCTCATAATTTGGCCATAATTTTTGGTCTGTTGACTGTAGTAAATCAAAAAACTGTTTTCCTTATGGGTT
The DNA here is from genome assembly GCA_025504915.1 of Erythroxylum reticulatum. Taxonomy (NCBI): domain Eukaryota; kingdom Viridiplantae; phylum Streptophyta; class Magnoliopsida; order Malpighiales; family Erythroxylaceae; genus Erythroxylum; species Erythroxylum reticulatum. Next base: position 15,343,292 of record JANSVA010000007.1, on the reverse strand, counting down.
AGGTTCTTCTTCAAGATTTTCCATATTTTCCACAAAGGTATAAGCCATTTAAATGTATAGATTTTCAATTGCATCCTCATAATTTGTTCTAAATGAAATCCCCCCTTCAAACTCATTGAAGTTGATAGACGATTCTACTTGATTACCCTTTGAGGTGCTACAAATGCCAGTTTCCCCTTGTCGTGTCCACTCAAAATAATTAGGGACAAACCCTTTTCTCACCAAATGCCCATTAACTTCATCAATAGGAAGGAAACATTTGTGTTTGCACTTTTTACATAAACATATGATCTTTGGCACATCCATATATGCAGGTTGAGAACATGCATAATGAATAAAAGCTTCAACTCTGGCAACAAATTTAGGATTAATGTAACCATCAGTTATTAATTGTCTATACATCCAAGATCTATAAACATAACTCATTTCTACACAACTGTTAATTTAAAACAGTGAATCATGAGTTAGTACCAGCCAATTTTGCCAAATATTACTTCACATCTATGGTAAGACTTTCCATTCAAGACAACAAATTCTCATTGTCACTCCTAAGCTCTTTATATTTTTCACTGATAAGCCTCACAGGAGCAGTCATCATAGGATATAGGTTAAGGTTTATGGGTTCAAATCTAAAAAATAAACCTATCTTGAAGATCAAACATATATGTTTGTAATCATATATGTGAGAAGATTATTAATATTAATAGTCCTATATTAAATATATGATTGTGCCAAATATAATAAGCATTCAAAAAAATATGAATACTTATTTTAATATATTGATTTAACATATAGCTAGTTTTTAAAAGATGTGTGTACAAATTTTTGACATGAAAAGTAAAGAGAAGCTAATCACGACAAAATAAGAATCAAAGAAATAACGGATTGACAAATGTAGGAAGTTCAGAAGGGAAGTTCATAACGCAAACATATACCCAAATTAAACCAAGTTCACAAAAACGTAGTAAAAACAAAATCACTTACCTGAACCAAGTATAAAACAAAAAGAATGTTATTTGAATACCTATGAAAGCTTCTCTTCAATCTCCTTCAAATTATAAATACTGGCAACAAATGAGTGCCCACAACCAAGAACAAATTCCTTCATAGTTTAGAAAGTGGGATATATTAAAACAATTGCCATGAAATATTATAATCAATCAACGTCATTAACTATATTGAAATAATTTAACCAGCAGGTGTTATCCTCAATAATTTGCAAAATTATAAGTCTCCTCCACAATAAGATCAAAATTTTACGAGGACTCTATTGAAAATTCGGTAAAATTTTCCTTATAAAGTGGATATCCCCCTTTTGAAACAATGGTCCCCCTGTAATAAAATACACTTCCATATCGACCAATAACCACAACTCAAATTGGGTCTCCAAACTATATGTCTATTCTCAATTCAGTCCACATTTACATCGCAAAATCAATAATAATCCAATTCACAATTTTAACATGGCAACCTTTTTTTATGTTATTTACTTCTCATTCCTTACTTATTTTGCATGTTATTTCCTATGGGGAAATCAAAGATTTGTAACTAACAATTAAAAAAAAAGGCTTCAAATGTAATTAAGACAATATTGAAATTAAAACACCTAAAGAAATATGTAGGAAAGAAAGACAAAATGTCTCTAAGAAAAATCGAGAATTGAACTATTATAATGCATAGAGAGGCATATAGGATTTCAAAATAATAATAAAAGTCATAAATTTAAGAGGTATCTAAGACATAAAACAAAACTTATAAGACAAAAGTTATCTAAGATATAAGACTAACACTAAAAAGGTGTTAGCCCCTGAAATTTTTTTCATGATAAATAAGCATGATTAGATTAATTTTGGGGTCTTGTTAGAATAATTTATGTTGGAATTAATTAGCCTAATAATGTGAGTAGGATTTTGTGACATAGGTAAATTGAATTAAAGTTTAAGGTGGTAAGTTTACATGAGGGGCATTTTTGGCAGATCACTTAAGTGGGAAAGGCATAAGCTTAAAAGGAAGGGAAAAAGGGGTATTTTGCACTCATTAAGAGTATAAGAGTAAGAGGAAAACTAGTTGGCTTGTGTTAGAAGAGAGAGTAAACGAAATTGAAGAGAGAAGAGAAGAGAGTGCTGTGGGTTGAGAGAAAAAGGAGAGTTGAGCTAGGTTTTAATTTTTCTTAGCCTTCAAGAGGGACTTTGGGGTTGAGCAAGAAGGGAAAAGGAAGAGGAAGGTTAAAGCTTCCATTAAAGCCAAGAAACTCATTGTTTGGTGAAGATTCAAGGTAAATTTATGTTTAATCTTTTGGATTTTTGGAGGGGTTTTAGTTTAAAGAGCTTAGGAAATGCATGGGTTTAAATACTCTAGGATCAATTTCATGCATAGGGTTCTTTGGGTTTTCCAATTTTAATTCATTTTGAATGGAGATTTTGTCAATATTGAAGGGAGGCAAGAGAGGCAAGAGGAGTAAGAGGAAAGACATCCTTGAGCAAGTTTTCAAGTAAGGAAATTAAGGTGGGTGACATTTTTATAATTGAGTTAATAAGCCATTAAAGTTTCTTTTAAATAAATGGAATTAAATGATTTCCAACTACCTTGAAAATGTGCATTTAGTGTTCTCTAAAATGCTTTGAGAATGTGCCACATGTTTTTGTATGTGAATTTTGTGAATGAATTATAAGCTGATATGAGAATGATTTCAAATTGCTCCATAATTGTTGTCATTGTTGCTTTTGAATGATTTAGGAAATGGTTATATGATTAGTATAGGATTTTGGTTGATTAAGTGTGAAATGATGATGGAATTGCATATGAAATATTTCATGCTCATGAAAGACAAGTTTTCAAAATGTGCCATTTGGGCAATTAGTTTTCAAAACATAAATTACATGATATGTAGGTTTAATGTAATCCATTCAAGAATGTCACGTGCACGTTAACCAAGTTAAAGGCCTCTCTTGCCTGCCCGCTAGAAGCACAGAGCTCCTTCATGGACTCTCTCAAGTTTACATCTACACAAAATCACTATGTGGGATTGTAATAGTAAGTCAAGTTTACTACTACACAGGACCATTATGTGAAAATGTGTAGTTCGTCATGTTTATAGATCTACCCAAACTATTTTGATGTGCTTATGAGATGTTAATAAGTTTGATGCATTCATGATTTGTAGTTTGTGAATTTCAGTTATGAATTTGAGAATGATACTTTTATGAATTTAATTAGAACTTGTATTGGCAAATGAACATCTCAAAGGTTTTGTCGTTTATGATTCAATGAGAAATTGCTATGATTATGAAAGTTTTAAATGGTTTTTGCTTGTTACCGATTATAAAACTGTTACCCACGAGCTTTTGAGCTCATCCCTCATTCCTTCCCCTCTTTAGTTGGTGAACAACATACCGAATGATCGAGTCGAGAGTCAAGACAACACTCTAGTTTGCATATTTTTTTTAATTTAAATTATGTTAAACAAGGCTTTAGTCAAAATTTAAGCAATTTTAGTTTAAGTAAACTTTGTATTTTTGGTTTATGATGTAAAGTGGCTCAAAATACCCACTAAAGCATTATAAAACTCTTATCTTTAATGTTAATGAAATATATATGCATTATGTTTTGCTCATGATTTCTCAAGTCTTTATATTGCATTTTCAAGTTTTTCAAAGGGTAGGAATTGCGTTCTGCGTTCAGGGGGAAATTTATATTAATGTAGGTAGATATAGACAAAGTTGTCTTCTGGAAAGTTGTATCTTATCCTCTTAGCTTTCCAACGCTATAAATTATGTAAATTTTGGATAGCAGAGTTGAGAGATATAAGCATTATAAGTTGGTAATGCTGCATAGGATGTATATCATAACATCTATGGTGAAATATGAGAATTTGTTGTATGTGATGAATCATTTGAGTTGAGATTTGGGAGATTTATGAAATCATTCTGGTAATTGAATGTTCAAGGAGTGTTTTTGCATTAGGAGAAGTGTTTTTGGGAAGATTATGAGTGAAAGTAATAATAGAATGGATGTAGGAAGCATTAGAGAGGCTTCGAAGGGGCTTGGGTATCCCCTATGTCCATTATACGGACTTTAGGTCCATTAAACAGACCTTCTCGGGTCTTTGAGGACCCTTAGCATTGCTTACGTCCATTACACAGACCTTCTCGAGTCTAAAATGGGACACAACCCCGTGTATGTCCGTTAGGCGGACATGTATGTCTGATTAACGGACATACATTATACACTCTCGAAAATTTACATTTTTGACCCTTTAAATGGAAAAATATTTCTTTATGGTCTCATGAAATTGTATATCTAGAAATCCTCTTTCAAACTGTCTAAGAATTACCTCAATCCGAGATTTCTACAGAAAGTTATGTCAATTTTCCCAAAATAGGTACAATATGATTGAGGATATAAACATATTTGATTCTTTGGGCCATAAAAATTGGTAGCTTTTGATTTTGATTCGACAAAGATTGATGGAAAGATAGTGAGGGGTTGGTTGAGAGAGCATGACTGGGATATGAACATACTTTGGCTTTTTAAGGATATCTTGATCTATAGAACTCCGATTGATATGGTTCTTACTTCAAATTAAACTAGAGACTTAGAGCTACAGTTATTTTGAAGAATTCAAATTGTGATTTTAGTGATTGACTAGTGTGGGCACACCAATCTTATGAGATGATGGCTAATGAGGGTTCATTGAAATAATCCTACAGGGTAACACGCTCACAGTTTATGGCTACGGATATTGGGCTCCAAAAACGGGGTCCAACAAAAGGCCTAAGGAAGTATTCAGGATTAGGAAATAAAATTTTAATAAGAGAAAAATAAAATTCAAAACGTAAAGAAATATTTACATTTTTATATAAATATTGAAGGTCCTAAAGGGGTTTCTCAGAATTATTCAATACAAACCTAGAGAGGTATTTAGAGTTTTTAGGGGGGAAATTTGAAAGAACCTAAATAAGCTTTTAAGAATTAACAATTACAAAACTAGTGAGATATCTAGGTCCTAGACAAAATTGAAAGTCCTCTAGAGGTACTTGGGACTTTAGACAAAAAAATTAAGTTCCTAGACAAATTTTGGGAATTAAAAACTACAAACCTAAAGATGAAAATTTTTTAAGATCATATAGAGGTTTCTAGGAATTAGCTATTACAAAGCTAAATAAATATCAAAGGTTTTAAGTTAAAATTGAAGTTCTTGGCTAGGTCTATAAATTAACAACTACAATAGTACACTACTATTTAGGGCTTTAAAAAAAATTGAATGTCTTAGACATGTTTCTAACAATTAATAACTACAAGTCTAAAGATGGGTTTAGTTATCAAACAAAAATTGAAGGTACTAAGGAGGTATCTATAAGTTAATAATTAAAACCCTTAAAAGGTATTTAGGGTTTAAAAAACTAAAGGTCATATAGAGTTTTCTAAGAATTAACAATTACATAATAAGAGGAGTCTCTAAGGATTTAGGCACAAATTAAAGCTCTTAAGATAAAAGGAAAGACTTAGAGAAGTATTTAGGATGGCATGAACTTCAATCATATAATAGCATTTAAGGTTTTCAAGCTACCATTACAACTTTCATATGAATTCAAGTTCATTTTTATAAGAATTGTTGCTTGGTTAAACGTTAAATGTTTTAATCTTACCTTATCATTCATGCCTTTCTTTTTTATAAGAATTGTTGCTTGGTCACCTTTGCACCATTCATCTCCTACTAAACCTTCTATAGTTTTTTCGTCATCCCATTAAAAAAAAATTTGGTCATCTTTATTGTAATTAATCCTCCACAACTCAAATAAGTTAAGGTATAATATAAATAAACTCTTACCATAAATTTTTCAACAACATTATCTTCACCTTTCCTTACTCTTGTTCTGTTACCCTATCAACTTCTAACTCTTTATTAACATTAATCTCATTCTAAGTTGTAATCCTTGTCATTTTCTCCCATTTGAAGGGACATTTCATTTGGAGCCTATCAAGATAAAAAAATGTGCATATTAATTATAAATTGAAGACAATTTTTAATGAATTATACATTCTATATATGTCAACATATTTATTAACAATTTTAATTTGTATGATGCCTAACTTACCATTAATATAGCTATTCATTTACCTACGTACGATGTATTACCTTTTTCCTTTATAGCTTAGGAAATTCTATAACCATTCTTTCAAGGATACTAAGGATGAAGTGTTTGCACCAAGCTACTTGCAGTCATCATCGTCAACATACTAATACCATAATTCGTGTTCAGGAATAAAAAACAAACCCAACATAAAAAGAAGGAAATTCTAAAGAAAAAATTCCTTCATTTGTATACCCCTAAATTTCTCCAATACTTATTGATTCATTATAGAAATTCAATCCCATACACAAACATTTACACATCTATCATTTTGTACATGAACAAACAATAAATCAACCACATTTTGTTCATGAACAAACAATAAATCAGCATGCCTTGACCAACAGGGCAGCTCCACGACTGGAGAAAATGGCGGCAATGGTCAGAGAAGACACGGCACCTAGACGGAGAAGACGCCGGTGAACGCAAGGGAGAGCAACGACAGATTTGAAGAAGAAGGAATAAGGTCAGGGGAAAACCAAACAATGTCATTTCATTATTATTGAAAACATCTACAATTATGAAACAACAAGAGGAAGGAGGAAGGTCAGGGGAAAACCAAATGACATCTTTTCATTATTATTAAAAACGTCAACAATTACGAAACGACGTCGTTTCGTTTTAAACCAAACAACGTCGTTTCGTTATTATTAAAAACTGTCAACAATAAGGAAACGAAATCGGTTCGATTTAAACCAAACAATGTCATTTCCTTATTATTAAAGCCTTCCAGCAATAAAGAAACAACGTCGTTTATGTTTAAACCAAACGATGTCGTTTCCTTAATCCTTCAGCAACAACGAAATGACGTCGTTATGTCATACCAAACGATGTCGTTTCATTATTATTAAAAAGTTAAACAGAACAAGATGAAGGATGACAAGATATCGATAGCCATTTTATCAACAGATTATGGACGAAAATTTCATCGGTAAACTCATTTTCTTAGAATTTCTGTGACTGATATTGCTACTGTTAGTTGGTGGAAATTTTCCACGCAAGTTTTTTGACGGTTTGCAAATATTCTGTCGCTAATTGGATGATTTCTTATATTAATTACCGACGACAACTTTTATAATCCCTAAAATTTGTCGCCAATTTTGATGCGACGATGTTCCTCCATTTTTAATGATGGAGACTACACCTGTCACTAAACGAAAATTTTCCCTTTGACTTTAGCAACGAAGAGCCCTTTTTTGTCGCTAATTGGCAATGATGTATTATCCGTCGATAATTTTCCGTCGCTAATTCCTTCTTTTCTTGTAGTGAATTAAATTGGTCCCTCTAATGAGCTATAGTGAGTTGTCATAGTCCTAACATGTTACACATATGTTGACTTAATAAGCTTTAAGAGTCTTAATTGTACTTGATTTTTTATTTTGTACATTACATGTAAACTCTAGTTTAATTTATTTACTTTCCAAAATGCTCTGAAAATCATGTTTAAAATAAAGTCTATTTAGCACATATCAATCATATTTCTTAATGCTTATTACCTGGCTCTTTTTTATTAAAAACCTTAAATTTTGTTATCTGTAAGGTTCTTAAGGTTTACTTCTTGTCTACCTGTTACTAGGTTAATCTCCATTCTTATTAGTGATTCATTGTTTTTAAGTATAAATCTTTTAATGTGAAATGGTTGGATTATTAACTCAATTAGGATTAAAGCTTATGTGTCATATACTAAATTGATGAGGTTTCCATTGCAATTTTTATTGGAATTGTTCAATACATCTAGGGGATACTTGATTGAATCTATCTACAAGTACATAGAATCGATTGTAGTTAGAAAACCTAGAGTCTCAATCCTACGAGGACTATAATTACTAAATTTATTAATCCTACTTAATAATAAAACTTACTCTCTAAATACTAAATTTTATTAATCTTACCCAAAAATAAAACTTTTTTAATTAAGATTTAACAAAAACAACTAAATTTCCAAACTAATAAAAGAAAGCTAATTAACTAATGAAAAGATTTCAATATAAAAAATGGCAGCATTTTAAGATTCATATGTGAGAAATTCTAATTATCATACGATTATCAAGGTGTAAATAAAAATCAATCTAAAGAATCTATGCCCTCTCCTGAGGTACAGAAATATATAATTTCCACCTCCTAATGCACAATTCAACCTAATCAAACTCATTAAGAATATTTAATTTATTATCTATCACAATGGTCTACAAAATCCCTTTCTCTAGATCTAGAATGCTTATTCTCCTAGTGCATGCCTCTCAGTGCTTCATATAATGCCTAAAAGTGAAATACGATGATTAGCCACAAATACAATAATTAATATTAAAGAGAATAAATTCAACCAAATGATAAAAACTCATGCATTAATAATTGAAATATCCAACATAAAATAGATGCATAAACCTAACTATGAATTCAGTTAATAAACATAAGCAACAACAACAACAACAACCGTAAAAATCTTGTTGAGATACAGAGTTTGGGGAGATTTAAAAGTAAGTAATCTTATCCCTAATTAGTAGAGAGTCTATTTTTGATAAACCTATAGAAACAATAAAGAAAAAGAAAATAGTTTTTGAAGATGATCTGGAGAAAACAAAAGTCAAAAACATAAATAAATAATTATATAAAATAAAAATAAAGAAATCCAAAGCCAAAATAAAATTTAATAATAAACATTAAACAATCTTAACATGAAAGAAAGTAAAGAAGAAAAGATGGAACAAGATATCCCAATTGTGTCCAAGTTAAGGTTGATCTCCTTCCAATCCTTGCTCTAAATCCTTCCTTAATGTTAAGAAAGGCTAAACTAATGAATAAAAAAAAAGACGGCTCCAAAAGCCTCTAAAATCTTAATGTTAAGGATATTTTATTGCTAGGGTTTTACATTATATATTCCTCAGTTTAATTAGTGAAATTGTATTTTTATTCATACTCGGATTGCAAGTTACAAGTATGACGTTAGACCAACTTATTTCCAACATTGATTGGCTTATGGATTGTTTACGCGTGAAAATATTGACGAGTTTAACATCAGTTTGCTTTTTCTTCTCTAAATTCTCCCATACAATGTAAGACTGGCATTTGACACCAATATGTCACTGACGCCAATTAGCTATTATTTCTACAATCTTCAATTTTCTTAAGTTTTTGACATCTTTAAGCTTGAAGTGATCTCTAGTGCCTTCATAAAATTGTTGTCCATCTTGACAACGTCCAATTAACTTGAATATCTTTTTGATTGGATAACTACCGAGAAAGTTGCACTCGTATATGGGATTTTGCCTCAACTAATCACCTACAAGATAATAAACCAAACATATGAAAACATCATATAATTCCATATAAAGCATGCTATAAAAGGTGCTAACTTACAAACTAATCTTACCGTTACAAAACATGCAAAATATGGACTTATTAATACTTTATAGTTCATATACCCAAATACAATTTGCTTGATATGCTCTTACTTTTGGACCTTGCAAAATGGTCATATTGGTGACTTATGCTAAGCCTTAGCCTGTGGATACGCCAAAAAACATAAAATTTTATATGATACTTGAGGACTAGTAAATTTTATCTAGACTTGAGCAAATAGACTGAGGATCACTATCCATCACAATGGTTATAAGAATGTTATATTTTTATCATTATGCGGTTCATTAAAAATAACATCACTATCTTTCCTATAATATTTAGGTCAGATTTTGCATCTGTCCACCAATTAAAGTAATTTACTGGCACTAGAATGAACCTATATTGTTTGATCAGTGGTGGGAATAGATTAGGATGTCCATGATCTATTACGCGAATAGTATAGAGAATGAAATGCGTGAGTACTCTACAGCAAGTGTGTGGTGGAAATATGAATTTATCTAACATCTATCGCTTTTGCTTACATATTACGCTACATCCCATCTCATTATTCTTAGAAGTAACCCCACCGCGGTATCTTGTGAGATAAAGTTGTGCAACCCTATTGCCGCGGTATCTTGTGAGAGAAAGTTGTGCAACCCTATTATGCATAGTAAATAGTGAATTTTTTTTTTGCACATGTAATTGTTGTACATGCTTTCATGACAGTGTCCCGGTTTATATGTGAATAAATGTGATTAATAGAAAAGTGCTTTGTGTGA
>JANSVA010000007.1:15317590-15332940 GCA_025504915.1 Erythroxylum reticulatum | reverse complement strand
ATGAGGCGATGCATTTTAAGTAAGGTTATGAGCAAGAGAATTTGTAGAGTTGCTCATTAACGGTTGTGAATTTTATGGATCTGTAGATAAGTTTTCTGGCCTCATGTCAGCATAAAGATAAATCTCCATTTTCCAGAGGCTAATTTCTTTTACCCTAGCATGTTACACCTGGATCGATATTTCTTTTTCTAAGACATGAAAGAAGGCAAATCAACTTTCGCATAATATCCGCTTTAGCCACAAAGATCTTACTCAACTAGTTGGCAATAATTAACGAATATGGCTTATATTTGACTACCCGTATCTATAAGTCCATGTCTATTTCGATTTCGCATATTAAAGCATCATATATGTCCACCTTCTTGTTTGAAGCCTTAAATCACGTTTCTAATGATAGCTTTCATATGGCCCCTAGATAACTATGTCACCCTAGCTAACTTTTTGACCAATATGCCATCAATAAACGATCCAAATGAGCCAAAATTAAGCTCCGAGTTAATAATGGGAATGGTGAATTCAACAACAAATTCATCGAATAATTGAGATTCTACTGATGTAAGAGGGATGAACTTGATATCGAATTCACTGAGCTCCACTAAACACTTCACCTTTTGTCCTAATGTTTTCGGCTTGTGCAAGATATATCGTAGTGGTAGGTTATGAAAACAATAGTGATGTGAGCCTAAGTCCCCTTATCCACTATTGCTTTCTCCATTCATGTATATCTAAAGGTTAGGTCCGTTAAAAATTTTTACTTGTATAATAAATTGGCCAATAATGTCCATATTCTCATACTAGAAATGAACTTAGTGCCTCCACTGAAAACATGTACAAGTACGGATCTTTGCTACTTTAAGGGGCGGAGACTAGAGATGGGATCTACAAATAGCTCTTTAAGGCCTCGAAAATTTGCTACTTCATTTGAACCTTTGGTTTTAACATTTTGAAGAAAGAAAGATACTTCTCAGCGGACCTAGATCAGACACAATGACTAACTTTTTATTTTACCCATAAGGCTCTATGCTCTCTGTGGAGGCTTTTTATCAATGACTTAATTGAATCTTTAAGAGTTGACTCCAATACCCCCTTAAGCCTCGATATGAAATCTAAGAACTTCCTGCTAAAAGTCCTGAACTTGCACTTTTCATTATTCAACTTCATATCATACTTTTTTAAGTGTTTAAGATTTCTTGTATGTTTGTTGTGATCTCCCTCTATTCTTATCTTAATGATCATATCATCAACGTAGAACTTTATATTCATGTTGATCTACTTATGGAACATAGAGTTGATCCTAGCCTTTGATAAGTCTGTCATATATTCTTTAATCTGGAAGGCATCCTCTTGCTATGGTAAATTTCATTTTGTGTGATGAATGCCGTCTTTTCCTTATCCTGCTCCCGTATGTGGATCCGTTTATAGCCCTAGTATGTGTCTATGAAGCTTAACATCAGTCACCTGCCTATGGCATCTACAAGCATATCTATCTTTAGGATTAGGTAGTTGTCCTCAGGAAAACTTTGTTAAGATCTATAAAATCAACGTCCATTCATCACGTGTCATTAAAATTTCTAATCATCACCATATTGGGTAGATAGTTTAGGTATACCACCTCCCTGATACCTTATCCATTTCCTTTTGTATTGTCTGTTATTGCTCTTTTGTGAAAATTCTTTTTCTTTGTTTCATAAGCCTAGCCTCTAGATTTAAATTAAGCTTGTGTCTTGTTAGTTTAATTCCTTTAATGTATTTAGGAGAGCACACAAATATCTCTTATTATTCTTGTTAAGATTCCATCATTTGGGTATGCTGCTATTGGTTTATGTCTTCCTTATTTATAGTATTCTACTACAGTTCACATCTGCAGCTTCAATTTTTCGAATATCTTAAAACTAATTTGGCTTTCATTTCATTACATGTGACTTTAGGGTCCATTTCATCAATGTTCATCTATTGTGGTAGACTTTTCTTCTCCAGAGAAGCTATATAACACTATCTTGAAATTTGATGATACCCAAAGACTTCACATATCCCTCTATTACGTCAATTTTTGTACGTTGACAATACGTTGAAAAGATGGCTCTGGCTGCATGTAAAAAAGGTGTACCCAAAAAAGAATTCAATATGTTAAATCTTCGTATTACATAGAATTCTATCATTTTGGTAAACTATTTTGGGGTACTCATCGATTGTAATACAAAGATATATGTTTCCTTCAAACTCAATCAAAGGAAAGGATATTCGTCAAAGTTGTTATGGTTCGAGTCATATTGCTTTGAAGGTTTCATAGAATAGAACACATCGAGTTACTACCTGCGTTCATATACACTATATATCTTTTAATCTTAACATTTCCTATAATGTTGAATTAGTTATAGCTGGCAGATCTCTTCAGTCGAGGCCTGCTACAACTATTATCTCCAATAATGTTCATGTATTTATGATCTTTGTTGGTGTTCCATCTTCCGAATACACTTTGAGATGTATCAAAATAGTAAGTTTAACAGGTCCAACCACTACACTGCCCATTCTTCTCATATAGAAAAATGAAAATTCGAGTAAAGAAACATCATATAAGATGGGTTGCTCCTCCTGAAACATGAAATCTTTTACCGATCATTTGTTGGTTTCAGCTTCTGATACATGAAAAATGAAACAGAGGACATGAGTTTTTTCCTCCTATGACGTCAAAGAGGCTAACGCAGAGATGGTTGTCGCTGAAACAGTATACGAATAGGAATAGCAGATGAAATTAGTTATAATTAATCATTGAAATCTTTAGTCAACAAGTCAGCAGTGCTTTTCCCTGTTGAAAACTATTCCGACATATTTTGAGATTAATGGTGGTTTTCTGACATTACAGTCTCATTTAAAACATTAATATTAACGAAAATTTTTAACATTGAATTAGGTTGATTGCAATAGTATATTTATTTTTTAAAAGTTTTTACAAATATGGTATCTCAACTGTTTTAAATTCATTTTTAAATATTTTTAATCAATATGGAAATTACAGACTTAACACAGGTATACAAGCGTTCAGGCTCGTGACCTTATTAAAGGCACAGTAAAAGGTGGACCCTCCCAGTGGCCGCTTATGTAGGAGTTGATGGAAGCGTGTGACCCAAATTCTAGATTCAGCGGCTCTTGTCATGTCTTGTGAACATAGCTAAAACTCTGCCTCAAATATGTCCACAATTGCATGCAAATGGTACAAAGCTTACAAATTTGATATCATTATCACCCTTTTATCGCGACGATAGCGCGCGCGTGTGTATATATATATATATATATATATAATGGAAGACACAACGCCACTTCCATTTGGCGACACTTTATTTCACTTCATACCCTAAAGAGCATGTCCATATGAAAAGGTTAATAAACATATCAAGATAAACTTAAAATCAATTAAATAAGACTTGTGACCGACCACAAGTGTAATGATTAGAAAGCTGAGTTACGCGTTAACATTGTTTTCCTAAACTAAAACCCTAATGCTGCTTTTTTCGTAATAGGAAGTGGAGTGGAACCCATCTGAGCTTTCTAAGATATAGACAAATTAAGATCACGGGAGCTCTCTATTAATTACTATAGTGGAGGAGGAGCGTAGGAGACCTTAAGAATTGACTTTGTCATTACACCTTATTTCATTTGATAAACTTTATTTAAAGCTTTTATCTATTTTTCAGTTTGGCTAAAAAATGACCTTTATCAAGCGTAACCCATATTTAAGTGAAAAGCATAGATCTTATTAATAATATTATTAAAAGAAATATTTATTCATTTGTATTGTGTTAATATACGCTACTAAAATTTAAGAATGGATTAACAAAATGTAGGGAATTACTTTATTAGATGTATATCATAAATTAGGATATAAAATTATATTTATTATAATAATTTAAAAAAGTGAAGTCAGTATAATGACTCTTTGAAAATATCTCTTATTTTTATATAAATTGACATGAAAAAGCTGCCGACAATCACGGGGGCCATGGTCCAAGCCTTAATAATTCCGATACTTAAGGCAAAAATAACGACAATATAGTAGCATTGTGGACCAACATTCGTCCCGTAACAACACCATTTATTAAAAATTAATTATTTTATTAATAAAAATAAATTAATTATCTCTTTTTTAATTTATAAAATAATTAATTTTATAACAAGTAATTAAATATTTTAAATCCCCAGACTTCTTCTTTTGTTTTGTTTTGTTTTTTAAATAGCTGCCCGGAACTATTGGCTTAATAATCACAAATGACGTCAGCTCTCTGCAACGTGCCTTACATGCAAGCTATTTTCAATATATTATATAATACCAATTTCCTCAATCACACACTACCAAGTACAGTTGGAGGAGTGCACCGCTACTGCTACACAATTATGATGATTTAATATCTCACTCTCATCCCCACCAACTACATGTTTTCTGGTGGAAGGATTTATTTCCAATGGACCCCCCCAAACCAAAGCTTCCTCAATTTTGGTTTTAATTACTAATTTGCCAGTAATTTACCTGGGACACAACGGTAAACATAACCCTATTAAAAGCAAAAAGAAAAAACAATTCAACACTTGTTGGTTGAAAACCCCACACGATTATTGGCAAGGTCAAAGCTGACTCGAATCCCTTGCTGTTGGACGTTCCCAATTATTGACAGAGACGACGACGTCGGAGCAAACGCAAAGCAGTACGTCCCCGCTGAATCTACCGGGATCAGATAATTCGCCGCCGGCAAGTTCACCGCTCTCCCCTCCGAAAATTGGAACGCCACTGTCGGCACTTTGACGCTGGTCAGCCCAGATAGATCGTAACACGTGTCGAAGAGAGCCACGCCGCTGGTTGATCGCAGGCGCTGAGTCATACTCACGAAGCCGTCCCGCAGTGAGTTGTAGGCGTCAGTCTGCAGCCTAGTTATGGCGGTCCCGCAGTCGACGATGATCCCACCGTTGCCGGACTCGTCGACCTGGAAGACCGACTGAGGGATGGACAACTTCTGGCCTCCAACGCTCATTCCGGTGAGTCCAACGTAGTAAAACGTTTTGATCTTGGGGTTTCGCATCAGAGAAGCGGTAACAGAATCACTGGGTAGGGCTGAGTTGAAATCCAGAGACGACGACCCGGTGGAGTCACGATTGACCAAACAGTAAGAAAAGGACGACGCTTTGAGTTGAGACGTCAAAGACAAGGGCCCACCACCAAGTCCAAGCAAGCCAGCAGACCCAACGAACAATCCTTCATTATCGTGTCCACATCCCAAGGCGATGTTACCCACAGACCCTGAACTCCCAAACGACAGAGATTCCGAGATGAACTGACCGAAAGTGAACGACCCGTCGCCGTAGTTGACTTGGTAGAGACACTGGTCGCTCCGGCAAGAGGACATTTCGAGAGAGTTGCACTGTGGAGTGCCGCAGCTTATAGGGCGGTAACTGGACGAGGCTGTGGGGTTGAAGATGGGATCGGTTTGCCGATAGCAGTCGGAGCAAGGTTCACATTGGAGCCAAGTGAGGTCGCTGCCCGTGTCGAGAACCATGAAGAAGGGCTTGGCAGGGCTTCCCACACCAACCCGAGAGAAGTACTCGCCGCTTCCTTGGCTACTGCCGGATGTGACCGGAGTGGAGAGGTCTTGAGTCTGGAGGGGCTGGAGATCGGACTTGGAAATGGCGTTGAGAGCCAGTTGGAGGCTGGTTGTGAGAGATTTGACACGGGCTGCGTCCCGCTCGAGCCGGGAAAGAAGTAAGCTTGTGTAGTCTTTGTGGGGGGTTTTGTGGAGTGTTTCGCGGGAGTAGAGCTGGAAGGAGAGAGGGAAAGAGGAATTGATAAAGGATTGTTCAGTAGGGAGAGTAGTACTCTGGAAGGGATTGGAGGTTTGTTGATCAAAGACGAGGATGTTGATGGTTTGTCGGAGAGACGAAGCAACATCTAGAACACTTGTGGTGGTGGTGGTAGGAGTCAAAGTACGAGAGCGGACAGAGAAGAACAGAGAAAGAAAAATGGTGGTGAAAAGAAATGGGGATAACGTAGCCATTTTTGGTGCGTTCTGCTTTACCGAAAGAGAGAATAGAGGAGGCGAGTGAGGAGGGAGGAGGGAGGAGTGAATTTTAAGGTTTGGGATTGGGTGTTTTATTAAGGGGTCGACGCTCGAGTGTTTTTTGTTTTTTTAATGTATATCTGGAACTGGCGACTGGCGACTGGCGACGTCGGGAGTTGTTTGTGGGTAAGAAAACATCCAAATTTTGATTTTTGCAATTGGTGGTCTCTATACTACAGTATATATTCTGTTCATCAACCAAACTTCTCGTCTCGAGGAACCCAACCCAACCACATGATTGCAGACCTTTGGCCCAATAAATTGATTACTGCATCTTTTTCAACTCCACTTGCTTACGTAGCGAAACTGGTTGGAACTAATTTGCACGTGCATCTTCTTTCACAAATTTTGTTCAAGACTTGCAATTATCTCATGATTTCAGGGTAAAGAAAAACCAAAAGTTACATACAAAAATTCTATCGATTGAAAATCTCAAAGAATACATTCTGCTGGCGAAACAAGACCAAACATGTAAAGAAATTGACATGCCGTATTATTTTAAATAAATAATTTATTTTATTTTTTCTAATAATAAGTTTAGTAATAAACTCAATTTAAGTAACTTTTAAACTCAATGGAATATTATTAATTGTTCTTTTAAAAAATTAGGGCATGCTAAATTTCAATCTAAAAGGAATTAATTAGACAACAAAATTGAAACGAAATAAATAATGCTCATCAAAAGTTGATTTTATCATTTTTGCAAATTGAAGCCCTACACAACTCGATCCTCGTTAGCTTTCGCACTTGCACGTCTTAATTCGGCAATGGCTTTGAAATGCAAATAAATTGACAATTAATTTGAAGTTTCAGGGACAAAAAAAGATTTTGTAAAGCCAAACGTACTCCATATTTTATCATGTAAGATGCTTACATAATATACGGCTGCATTTTCTCACCCCTATATAAATTGTGATTAAACCTACACACCCTCCATTGTAAATCGTAATCCTCCTTAAAAAAACATAGAATTTGTATTCCTAACTGTTAGTCTGTGTCTTACAAGTAATTGGTTAATTGTAGTTTAATGACATAACAATTTAAAGATATTCTTTGTTTTTATGTATATTTAGATATATATTATAAAGCCCGTGGTACAAACATATATTACAAATGAAATTATAATGATATCATAATTATAAAATTCAAATTGTATTATTAATAAAATGTTCTTAGTCATTGTTCTATTAAGACTGGACATTAATAGAGAATTAAAAAAAACTAGAAAACGTTATGTTTCTTCTTTATAAAAGAAGCAGCCAATCTTTTAAAAAAAATTGAAGTGATTTGTCGTTAACTATAGACAAAATTATTTGCAACATTACAATGAGGTCTCCCTCGCAAAATTCATCAAAATGTTACATTACATTAGATAAATACATAAAAGGTGCATTTGGCTTTATGACAAGTTCCACCTGAACTTCATAGTTGTTGATAGATCTTGGTTCACTTCCTTTGCTATTACAAGAGCTCGGATTTCATTTATAATGTTTGCTGCTGGTTATATTTGTTTGTTATCTCCTATGTGTATAACCTATAGTTTCTCTCCATCCACAGATTGTACGATGTGATAGTGAGGGCAACTTATTAGAGTAGTCGATCTTATAGACTAAAGTATAAAGATAAATAAATGTATGAGTACTTAATATAGAATAAGTTCACTAAACTCACCTCATATGAGAATTTTATTTAGAACATTACTTGTATGTCATGGAATTTTCCATTGTGATAATTATATAAGTGATCCTTTAATTTGAAATCTCCAAAATATCTCATATAAATATTGCTATGTTTTGATATTACTTGTAACTTATTCTAGTTAAGGGTCGTTCAGTTGATAATCATTAAATACAACATGAACTATATGGAAATAGTTAAGTGATCATTATAAGATTCATCACAAGATATTACTTGTAACTTATTCTAGTTAAGGGTAGTTCAGTTGGTAATCATTAAATATAACATCAATTATATGGAGGTAGTTGAGTAATTATTATAAGATTCATCACTATAAAGTAATTAAGGAGAATATTTTGTTACTCTCAATTAGTATTAATTTTGAACATCCTTAGTCAAGATGGAATGATATTTTGAAAATAATTTTCAAATGTTATTAATTGAATTAATTGTTGATACTGGAGAACTCATATGATTGGACTTAAATAGGGTAGATATTATTTTTTTATGTTTTATGCCTAAGCAGAATATTATATGATGAAATGAATGAATTGTACAGAAAAATCACATACGAAATAGTTAGTCAAAATTAATTTGACATTCAGAAATATTTAAGTGACCATATCGCGTCACTAGATGCTAATCTTGATTTATGGACATAAATTATTTAATTAGAGAATTATAATTTATATTTATTGTTAACATATTTAGGAACCTAATAGGTCATATGCAAAAAATAGGTTGAAGAGAGAAAATGATAAATATGAGATATTTGATCTTATTAGGCATAGTTGGTATTTAATTAAAATAAATGTATTTCTAATTAAAGTTTAATTGAAATTAGAATTTTATTTTAATTAAATTACTAAAATACACAAAACTTATGATAAATAAGCTTAAGCAACAAAGGAGCTAATACTCCTGACCTAATATTCTCTACAACAATTAAAGGGTTCTCAACATTAAGATATGAAATTGGGTCTATATGTTTCTATTTATTTTTGTTTTCTACTTTGTTTTCAAATTTAGTAAAAAATATTTTTGTTTGAATTTTTGGTTTTTGTTTCTTCCAATTTTTAAAATTTATGAAAATTACAAAAAGGGACTTTTTTGTTTATGTCTTTTCATGATCTGAGTATATATATATATATGATATTTTAATTTAATAATTAAAACATATTTAAAATAAATATTAATGTATAAATAAAATTTAATTTTCAAATTATTTATTTAATAAAATAAAGTAATTTTTATTTATAATTTATTAATAAATATTATATAAGAGAGTAAAATGAAATTAATTAATTAAAAATAATTTATCTTTGAGTTTTATCTAATATGCAATTATTATTAGTGATAAACATTTTTTAGTAAGGAAAGTTCTACAACTCTTATTCTTCACCGAAAGCAGAAAACTCTTTCTTTGTTCATTATTCTTCCGCCACCGAATCAGCTAGATGCTTATGTTTTTGTAATGGGTTAATGATTCTTACATCAAAGTAAGAATTTCAGTCCATAGGGTGGTTGGTTTTTGTTTAATCTCATTTTTCTCCATCCACCGAAACTTTTTTGCCCACTCTCACTACTGGAATTTTACTGAATCAAGTAAGTTATGTTTTAAATTTTATGGGTATCGTGAATTCCATTTTGATGATGTTTTAATGTTTGTAAATGGGTGCATGAATGTGTGGTGTAGGAAGAAACAATTTCGGAGATACAAGTAAAGTGATGAAGGAGTTAAATGAGGGTTAGTGAATTAAAAAAAAATGTGTATACTATGTTTTGCTGTTGTATACGTGACTCTCTTTGAGTGTGTTAGAGATGAACTAAAATGAATATAGAGTTAAGGAAAAAGGATTATGTGAGTTGTGTTATAGAGAGGATTAAAATGATAAGTTTAAGATGAAGTGAAGGTGTTGAATGGAGAGGAAAAGAATGCAGAAAAAGAATGAAAAAGTGCATAAAATATGATGACTATGAGTGAATATGTTTTGTTTTTATGTTTGGGTTTTAATATGGGATTTTGAATTGTTTGTGTTGAGTTAAACTAAAATGGGAGTTGAAATGAGGAGAGGATAAATGAGACATAGTTAGAAATGGAAGATTTAGAAAAAGGGAGAAAGAAGAAGAAGAAGAAAATATCTAGTTTCGGAAGAGAAGAGGAGTTGCACGATCGTGACATTGGAAGGGGATCTGGAAAAGCATGATCGTGCTTCTACGCGATCGTGACTTTGTTGATGCTTCCCATGGGTGGCGATCGTGCACATGAGCACGATCGTGACATCACACACCCATTTGGAATCTCACGATCGTGTGCACGATCGTGACTTTAAAGGCTTACCGAAAGGAGACAGATGTGAACATCCTTCATTTTTTTGGTTATAACTTCTTCTCCCAACCTCCAAATGACTTGATTTTTGAACCAAAAAACTCATAACACATTGTTCTTTCTCTCTAACAAAATTTAGGGCCATTTGAATCCATTTGGAAAAGATTGAGTGATGAATTGAGGATGAAAATGATGAAGTGTGCTGGAATTTCTTATCTGGAATGATTTCACTAAACAATCAGCAGTGTTTTATTCATATCTTGATCTGTAGACTTCCATTTACTTATATTAAACTAGAGACATATGGATACAAATTTTATGAAGAAATAGAATTTAAATTCTGTCTCTAAGAATTCCAGAATCTGGTTTGAAGTTGAGTACAGAGAACTGTTGTAGTTTAAGAACAGTCCGAAGTAAATTGAGTATAACTTTCAGAATACTAAATCAAATTGTATGATTTTGATGTCATTAGAAACTTAAGACATATAAAAGCAATTTTAGAAAAGGAAGGGTTGCCAAATTACTCCATTTTCCTTGTCATAATGATCATGTAAAAAGGACCCGAAAGTATGTTTTTTAAAAAATCTGGAATGATCAATTGGGTTATGAAATTAGTTTCAATTGTTTTATTGTGGTCCAAACCCTTAGTACAAATTAACTTATGTAACTGTTGGTATATGAATGATTTTGTGACAAGAATAACGGTAAGATATCTAGGATTGTCATTGAACATGTATTATACATATTTCATATATATAGATGTGCATAAATGAATACTTATACAATCGTGCAAAATTGTGATATATGTAAATGTGTTTTTGCAAGATATAGAGGAGCATTTAGAGTGCCATCATCCATACATTGCCAGGTCTTGAAGGCAATAGCTTTTTGGAGCAATTTATAAATAACCTAGATGGTCTCACTTAATTATTTAGTTGTCTAAATTATGTTCTAAATTGTTTATGACTGTGAATTGGATTGTGTTGATTCCGGACACTAAAGGTCCGATGAAAAATGTGATTGGGACTTTGATATTTAAAGTGCTCCTTGAATGTAAATTTGGATTGACTATGTGTTTATTCAACATAATTGTTAAATGACGGACCAAGGTCCGATGATAATTATGATTTAATTTGTGAATGATTGATTGAATATAAGTGATGCATTCCATTACATAAATGCATGATCAGATAATGAGAGGTGTGACATGAGTAGCTACTAAAAATGGGCTTTAAGCTCAAATTGTTATTAAGAACCAAAGGCTTTTTCTATTTAATGAGCCCTGTATCCCAACGAATAAGGGACAACATCAATGAGTTTGGTATTCACAATAGATTTGGGACAATTTTAATAAGCCTAGTATTCACAATGGATGTGGGATAGTTTAGGCACTCAGTCACAACAACTTAAAAATTGAAAGTGAATCTCATAAGCATTAGCATATACACTTTATACATATGTTTGACTGACTAAAATATAATGTGGTCATGTATTTGAATAAAAATGGGATATGTGTTGCTTTATGCTAAATGAAAAGATGTGAATTATATGTTTACATGTGTTGATATGTAATATGAAATGAGTAAACCATCGAGGATGGTTACATCACTGAGTTCGCAAAACTCATCAAAATTGCAACATTGATATTTAAGGAACAAAATAGAGGGCATTATCAAAAAGAATAATTCTTATACTTTTGAATAGAAGAAATGTCTTAAAGGTCGGTCAACTGAGACTGAAGGATTTAGTTAGAAATTTTGTAAAATTCCTCATGTATGTAGCATGTTACGTACTTAGTTTTGACATTATACATATTTGGAAAATATTGTAAAGCTACAATGTATATTCGGTTTTTACGGAATAAAATGAGGAATTCGTTTTTAAAATTTGGTGACATTTATGTATTTATGATGATGCCATGATTAAGTTAGTGATGTGATTGCTCTAACATGCCATTATTATAGGTTACATACTGGAATATCCACAGGGTGTTCCAGTATATACTCTATGGTAATAGGGTGTTTCATTTTTTGTATCAGAGCATGATTTGGCATCCATAAGGCCATATAGGAATATTAGGCATGAAATATCGTGAGCAATGTGGATCATAATTGGAGTTATTGTCTATTATAGGTTCTCCGCTATAGGTGATCAAGTGGAACAATTAGCTGACCTAGGATCAGAAGGAGTCAGTAGAGAGTCTTCTGTATCTCGACCTGAGAAAATGCCTCCCAGAATTCTCGAGAGAAGGAAAAGGAAGTAACATAAACTGCAAAAGCAGGGGGTTGTGGACTTTACAGAAGTACAGATCCTATAGAGGTCGAGGCATAGCTAGAAAGAACAAAGAGAGTCTTTGACCAGATGGATTGTGAGTCGGATGAGAAGTTTGACTATGTAGTTTCCTTACTGCAAGGCCCAGCTTACCAATGGTGAAAGACTGTTCTAGGTAGTACCACTAGGCCTTGCAATTTAAAGTGGGGAGACTTTCTGAGGACCTTCAAAGAAAACTATATGCCCAAGATCTACCTGGACAAAAAGATGAAGGAGTTTTTGGACCTGAAGTAGGACAGATTATCAGTAGCAGAGTATGAGGTTAAGTTTAATGAGCTAATGGGGAATGCTACTGCCTTGATTCCTACTGAGGAAGATAAGTGCAGGAGATTTGAAGATGGGTTGAACATGGAAATTTGCATAAGGCTAGCACTCACTAACTTGAGCAGTTTTCTTCAGCTCAGAGCAGCCTCGATCCGAATAGAGCAATTGTTAAGAGATGATCAGGGAGAACTCAAGCAAGAGTCAAGACAGAAGAGGCCTAGTGAAATTCAGGATAGTTCTGATAGGAAGTTTAGTAAGTGCCAAAATAAATCCTTTCGACCACTGGTTGGATCAAGACAGTCGGGATTTAGACAAAGAGGTAGCTTCATATAGTCAGGTAATGGAAGCGGTGTAGTGTCAGGCTAGTTACCTCCTTGTGAGCATTATGGGAAGAAGCACAGTGGTGAGTATTGGAGATTGTCTGGAGCTTGCCTTAGATGCGGCTCTTTTGACCATCAAATTAAAGATTATCTTGTTACTATTGGAGCCCAGTCTGGTATGAGAGGGGATCAAAGAGTGAGACTACTGTTCAGCAGAGCCGAGCTAGTGGGATTGGATAGAGAGGTCGAGGTAGAGGCAGAGTGAGTTCTAGAAGTCCTTCTTTCAGGATTGAAGTGCTAAGCAATCAACTGTAGTCTCAGGCTAGAGTGTATGCTATGACCAGACAAAAGACTTAGGATTCTCCGGATGTCATTGTAAGTGCGTTGCTTACTTTTTATTGTGAATCATTCACATTGCTAGATCCTGGATCTACGCATTATTTTATCACATCACATCTAGCATCTAGGTTGCATTGTGATAGAGAGCAGTTGAAATTCTGGTACTACAACAGAGGACATTAGCGACAAAGAGACTCTATAAGAAGAATAATTCTTGTACTTTTGAATAGAAGAAATGGCTCAAAGGTCGATCAGATAAGACTAAAGAATTTAGTTAGTAATTTTGTAAAATTCCTCATGTGTGTAGCATGTTATGTACTTAGTTTTGACATTTTACATATTTGGAAAATATTTTAAGCTACAATTTATATTCAGTTTTCACGGAATGAAATGAGGAATTTGGTTTTAAAATTTGGTGACATTTATGTATTTATGATGATGCCATGATTAAGTTAGTGATGTGATTGCTCTAACATGCCATTATTATAGGTTACGTACTAGAATGTCCACAGAATATTCCGATATGTACTCTATGGTAGTAGGGTGTTTCAATAAACTTACATACCTCATTGAACAAAATGTTTGTTTCAGAAAAAAAAAACTTATGGAGAATGGTTCTCAAGATATATAGTGGTAGTAAACTAAAATTTAAAAGGTCAAAATCTCAAAATAATACATCTAATTGAAACTAATGTCTTTGTTGATACATCTGATGGATAGTGAAAAGGCTACGAGAAGTTAAAAGATTCACTTTTATGTTGAATTCAAAGAGTTTACTTTAGAGGTAAGTGTGAATTTATCATTTTTATAAGAAGGTTAATGGGAGTTTAGGTTCTCTTCTTTAGTGGAAGTATTTAGAGCATAATGTTCATAGAGAAAAAATTCATATTTTCAATTCTTAAATATAAGGTAGTCTAAGAACAACTCTTATTAAATGAGAAAAAGGGAATAACTTTATTATATAAATTAATTATGTAGAGATAGATATGGAAGTTATTTACTTATTCTAGTCTAAGTAGGTAGATAATGAACTAAAGATGTTTAGTATTTGAGATATATGATATTTATAAAGTATTAAAGATATTCATTATTCTATATATGGCTTAATATTTGAGTTTAAGATTATAAGGATATTAACTTTATAAGCAAATCCTTTTTAAGGTATATTTTACTTAGAAAATTTTTACTTTAAGATTAGAAATGTCCTAATGCAATATTAATTGCTAATTAGGACATAACATATTTTTCATTTAGTGGACATGAATAAATGGATCAGTAAGTTTTTTAATGAACTTGGAATAGTTCTCTGCATTGTTCAGACAATAATGTACTATAGACTTTAAAGCCATTAAGCATGTAAATGGACAAAAGGTCATCAAAGATCTAAGTATATAATTACGCAATTTCTTTTAATTATGATGATAACTAAGATAAAAATTGTAAGATTTAAGTATGTATATGTTTAGGCAGTTTCTTACTAAACCACTGTCCCAGCAATAGCATGATTGTCATATAGTGATATGGTACAAGATACTTTAACGATTAGCTTAGTGCAGATGGGAGATTATTAGTTTATGCCCTATTGCCAATCGATTAATTATAATTTAATGAGATAACTATTTAAAGACATTATTTTTCTTATACATATCTAAATATTTATGATAAACTCCACGAGATAAGCATACATTGCAAATGAAATTATGATAAGATCATAATTATGAGATTCATATTACATTTATACATTAGCCCTAAATTATTTCTAATCATTATTCTATTACAATTGGACATTAATAGGGTATAAAAAGATTAGCACACGTTATGATTCTTCATTATAAAGGAAGTAATCAAACTTATAAACTAAGGTATGGAAATACTTAAACAATCATATGGTTGCTTATGAGAGAACAAGTGTATTGAACTAATCCTATATAATAATTTCATTTGCAACATTACTTGTATATCTGTAGAAATTCTCATTGTGATGATTGT
>JANSVA010000007.1:15280812-15304410 GCA_025504915.1 Erythroxylum reticulatum | reverse complement strand
GTGTGTGTTTGTGACTTCAAGAGAAAGAAAAAAAATTTATACCAACTTTTGAATGATTGAGTGCATTAGCACGCCACTCTCGCGGAGCACGGACTCGGATATCACCATCGATGTCGGGTTCGGGTCTTGCGGGAGTGGGGTGCTATATAGGAAGCCACACGGCTGTGTAGACTTATATGGCAACCACTAAAATAGCTTAAGTTATTTCATTTGATATCCCAATTTTTCCCTAATTCTTCTCCTTTTATTCGCGAAGATTGATAAGACCTAAAAACACACTAGGAACAAAATAAGTATTATAAATAATAAGACGCTTCGCTTCCTCTTGTAAAGCAATGCCTTTCATGAGGACATCTCTAAGACACTCCTTTTCCTCCTACTGTTGTTGTTCTAGAATCTAAATGAAGCATAATCATTCAGTGCATAGTCATAATAATTACTCCACTTTAGATTATAAGTATTCTAGTATAGAGTATCTTGAGGGCAGTTATCTATGTAATTCAGATGCTTCCATATATAATCAATGCCTAACATTCATGATTAGGGTGATCACCCCACAAATGTCACAGTACACCGTGAATATCGATTGAGCTTCTGAATACATGTCACTATACTTCTCATTCCAAGCTTCTAACGCTGCCATAAGCGATGGCATACCATAGTCCTCTTGAGAATATTGTCCTTTCCATCTTTCCATTGTTTTTTGTGGCTATAATGATGACTACCCAAATCCTGAAAATAAGACACAAATACAAGATCAAGAAAAAAAGTTATAAGAAAAAATAAATATAAAAGAAAAGAAATAAAAACTACATAAGAAGAAAAAATTAGTAGATTAATAAAAATAAGGTTTTCCTAAAATTACTAGTATGTATTGTCTTTATATCAACCTATCTTTAAGTTTGCATTTAATTTTTTTCAAATATAATAGATATATTTATATAAAAGGATCTCCCAATCTTAATTTCATGAAATCATACACGAAATAATATGCTAGTAATATTAGTTCAAGAATAATTATGAACACATAATTGAATATCAATTAAACTAAAGAATGGATTAAGTTAAAATAGAATCACTACAAGGTCTATCCCATGGTTCATCTCATCCAAGTACCAACAAAAGTTTACCTCATAATCATAACATCAAGACTAATGTTTTCTCGAGCCTCCTACAAACCCCTTTTGTCTTCCTTTATTTTATCTTTGTTTTATCCACTTATAACTAAAATTTAGGGATCTTGGAGTGGACACGGTCATTCACACGATCATGTGCATGATAGTGCCCTTTAATATTGCTTCAATCTTTAAAAATTGTGAAAAAATGAAAGTGATTGTGTCCCTCAATCTTGCTTTAATCTTTGAAAATCATAAACAAATATGATCCTAGAGGGCTACAGGGTAGTCACCCTATCATGTAGACTTACATATGCAACCACCAAAATAGTTTCAATTCTTTCTTTTTTTTTGTCCTAATTTTATCCTAATTCTTCTCCTTTTTATCTGTAAAGGCTAATAAGTCCTAAAAACACAGTAGAAACAAAATAAGTACTATAGACAATGAGAAACTCTCAAATAAACAAACAAAATATATTAAATATATGATTAAAAATATCATTTATTTAGATTTTATCAATATCTCATATAAGGTTGATATATTTTGATGTTACTTATGACCTATTTTAATCAAGGGTAGCTTAGTCGATAGTCATTGGATAAAGCATGAACTATATAAAGGTAGTTAAGTGATCAATATATGATTCATCACTTTAAAATAATTAGGAGAATGTTTTGTTGAATATTGATTCTGAAAATTCTTGCCAAAGTGGAATACTTCTTTTAAATTTGCTTTCAAATATCATTAGTTGAATAAATTACTAATGGTAGAGAACTAATATGGTTGGACTCAAATAGAGTAGACGTTATTTTCATGTTATACGTTTATTCAAAACATTGTATGATTAAATGATTTAATTATATGAAAAAAAATCGTGCACATTAAGGTTAATCAAAACTGCTTTAACATTCTTAAATATTTGAGTGGTTATGATGTGTTACTAAATGTCAATCTTGATATATGAATATAAATTGTTTAATTAGAGAATTAAAAATAAATTGAAAGAGTTTAATTTATCTTATTATAAATATGATTTGAATTATAATTTATATCAATTGTTAATATATTTAAGACCCTAATGGGTCACACATAAAGAAAGAAAATATTTTTTAATTAAGTTGAACTTAATTATAAAGTTTAAGAAACTTTATAACTAAATATAAGATATTTAATAAATAAGGATCAATAGAAGACAATAGATCTTATTTAGACATAATTACTATTTTATTAAAAATAATTATAATTTTTATTAATATTTAATTAAAATTAGAATTTTATTTCAATTAAATTTCTAAAGCATCTAACACCTATTATAAATAGGCTTAGGCTCCTAGGAGTGCATAATAATTGTAGAGTTCTCTTAACTTATTTTATAGATATTGTTAAAAGCCAGACACGTGTTTGTTACACCCAAAAAGTTCTAAAAAGACCTAAGTTATCCTACTCGCAAGTATACGAGATAGTTGTAGTTGATAACCCAGGGTCGTCTCCTATGGAGGTAAAATTGGTTAACTTAAATTAAGTTTGAATTAAAAATAAAAATAAAAACAATGCAGTCCTAGACATTCTATCCCGATTGTTGAGCGAAAGCTTTTAAGGAAAATTACGAAATTCAATTGAAAAGTAAACGGAATCAATTAGGAGCAAAGACAAATAGATTAATCGAAGTGGAAAAATTCTTGAGAATTAATTTCACTAATTTAATCTCCTATGCATGATTAAGGGAAATGATTGGTTTTTTATCTTACAAAAATTAATAGTTGGGTTCTAAATCGATTCGAATAATGAACTAGTCTAACTTTCGTATTCAATAAGTTATTATTCGAATTAATTATGAAAACCTAACTACCAATTACCGCTTAAGTTAATTTATTCCCAGTTCTTAACTTAAGTGTCTATAGTTTTTCAATTCGTATTAAACTTCATCTCTGGAATCTTCATTTAATACTAAAATGCTGCAAAGTTTGGTCATTCTATTATATCCATTCAATTTAGAAACCACATCAATAAATAAAGCAACATATCCGTAACCCAATCATTGCATTCAATTAAATAACTACATTAATTTTTAAGAAAATAGATCAGCTCATCATATCATACACATGGTTCATCATACTCAAATACTTTAATCCCATATTACTGTCGACAGAAGTTTGAAACTAACAACTCAGTAACTATTAAATGAACTATGACAAGATAACAAGCAACAACCGTTAAGCTAACAAGAGTATGAATCAGTTAATACCAATAGAACGGTAAACTCAAAGAAACAAGCAACATATCAGGAATGAGATAAGCAAATAGAGGGTCAGATGATGAGATAGTAGAGGTCTTTTGCACTCTCAACTTTCAGCTTTGGCTCTCGCCTTCTGCTTTAGTTGCCCTCCTCCAACCGAGCGTTTGCTCAAGATCAGCTCCGGCTTTCGCTGTCGACCTCTCTTCCTAACTTCCACTTTTTGCTATTGCTCTCTTCTTCTCCTTCTCAAACTCTCTTTGTTTCTCGTCTCTGTTTATCTTCTTTCTCTGTATCTCTCTATGCCTCCCATGTATGTGTCTGTGTGAGTGAACAAATGAAATAATGAATTAAAGATGATTCCCTTCAATCGCCAACCTCTCTTGCCTTTTATAAACTATTCCTAGGTTTAGGGTTGCGTGCTTTAACATAGTAAGCTGTCACGTGTTAAAGCCATAATTAGTCTTAAAACTTCTCACAGGTGTGCATGGGGAGCGACAAGTGTGACTCCCTTGTCACACCCGTGTATTAACCATAACATTAAACTAAATTAAATGTTATTCCCTTTAAGGTGGTGATTTATCATTATGTGGCGTGGTGACGTATGTTACCACTTTATATTCTTTTCTTTCTTTCCTCTTTCTTTTTTTTAAATTTTCATTCAAAATTTTCGTGACTTTGGTGTTTTTATGCAAAATTCACAAAATAACCCAATTAATATTCATACGATATTCACACAATTTTCACTTAATTGATCTCACATTTAGATCAAAACACAAGGATTTGTATCTAAAATCAAGAAATGAAGGCAATTAAAAGTAGTAAAAATTAGACACAACAGTATGTAGCTACTTTGATTAAGATGAGCCAATTTCATAAATAGTTTGAGAGAAATGTCAAGAAAAGAATCAATCTTCGCAATAAGAAACGTATTAAGATTTATGCTTTATATATCAATCATGTCATATAATTTAAGTGATCTTGGTTTTTGAGAAATTAAAAGAAAATTTTTTACTATTATTAATTTCCAACACCAATTGCATCATATCAGAAGTTGTTTTTCATGATTATCGTTATTAATATAATACTAAATTATTTTATCACACCCATAAATAAGTTATGATATGAAAATTTTGTTTATACTAATTATGATAACTACAAAAATTACTAAGTTAATATTTTTCTATATTTTATTAAATTACATATATATTACAAATTGATAATAAAAATCAGAAAATAATAAAACAATAATATATATTACAAATTGATAATAAAAATCAGCAAATAATAAAACAATAAAATTTCAAACTCTTTTTTTTACACACTTGTCTCTAATAAGAAGAAACACTACGAATGTATTCAACAAATTATAACTTTCAAACAATATTTTATTATTTAACACTAATGGCAACATTTCTGGCGGATGCGACATTTAAACTGTACGCTCGAATCCAATGATGTACCAGAGCCTTAAAAATCATATTAACAAAATATTCAGGCGCAAATATCCTGAGCGTCACTTAAAACTTGGCAATTCCAATTGGATTAGAGAGGCGAGCTTCCTGGAAGATGCTTCTCCTGGCACAAATTTCCCTTTCTCTGGATAATCGAATTGGATTGGTATTGACTTTTTGTTTCTCGATGGGTAATGAGAGGACGCGTTGACGCAGTCTCTGATAGTTCACACCACTGGAGAACGATAAAGAGTTATTGAATCATAAAAGCTTCCATCTTTCTCCTTCTCCTTTCCTTCCCCACTCTCTCTAAGGTTCAGCTTGTGAGACCAATTCTGCAGATTGTATTTATCTAGGTAGAGAGTTATGGAGTCTGATCTATCACCTCCGATTAAAGGAGTTGTCATCATTTCACTTCCACCACCAGACAATCCTTCTTTAGGCAAAACAATAACAACTTTTACACTTACTGATGACAGCCATCCACTACCCCATCCGGAGCAACCCCATCAAATCCAAACCCTTGAAGGAAATCATCCTCCAATTCAATTTCCTCCTCCTCAGCCACCATCTTCGAACCCTCTATTACAGTTCTCACTATCAAGACTCTTGTTTGATAACCCAAGAGGGCTACTTGGCTTTGTATCTGTCTCTCTATTTGCACTTTTTCTCTACAGCACCGTGTTCACGAGGAGTATACAAGAATTGAAAGATTCTAAAGATGGTCAAGATCCCCAGTCCTTTATCTTTCCCTTATATCATAAGCTGGGCATTTATGAGATGCCCCAGAGTGAGCTTCAGCAGAATCTGAGGTTTGTCGTCAAAGAGAGCTTGGTGGTACCAACTGGTGATGTGATTGAACGCAGTGACAGAGTTAAGTTGACTTCTTCAAAAGCTGCTGCCTTGGATTCATCAACCATTTTGCCTGTTAGAGGCAATGTTTTTCCAGATGGGTATGTACCAATTTTGCTAATTTAGTTAATATTAACTTTTCAATTTGGAAATAATGCGATCTAAGTTACTTCATTTCATCGTTTGCGTTTGTTCGTGATCATCTTTGCAGTTTATGCATGACGTATGGTTTGGGAGACTTCAAAAATGCTTTTCGGAAAACTGGTTCTAGGACCCAGTATTTTTGTCTTTTAAAGTGACTTTTTCTTTTTCAGAGTTATATGTTAAGAAGCATCCTCATTCACATTCTTCTTTCTAAAAGGTGATTTGGGAGCCAATAAAAGCGATATTAAGTACACTAAATACATTATCTTGTGCTGCTAGGGACCCAACTTTAACTGGCCTTCCTTTTCCTGTCGTTCACTTTTGGTATTCTGCACGAGTTACACCAGATAGCCTTCCTATGTTCCGTTTTATCTAAGAAAAGACAGAGAAACTTGATTTGGGCCTGAATAGATCAACGATAAAAGAACGAAAGCATGGTTCTGTTTCTGTTAATTATGTCCAAATTTTCAGTTAAATAACTATAAAAAAAAACATCCAACTGAGGCAGGGCTGCATCTTGGTATGATTTCCAACTAGTGACTGATGCTATCGGTAGTCAGAAAGTGTTAAAATTGTGATTATGCTCTAATGAAAGCTTTACTATGATGAGAACAATGACTGTAAATCTTGCAAGTGGGGGTGAAAAATTGAGATGTCGATCATAGTATTGAAAAATCTTTTCACAAATGTGTGCTAACTTGCAAAAGGGGAAGATCAATGTTTAGAAGATTTTTTAGTTTTCAATTAGGCAAACATAATTGGCAGTAATCATGTGCTAGTGGTGGGAGAAATGTTTTCCCATCGCCATGAGCTCTTGGGCTTTAAGACCTTCATAGTCTCTGCCAAAGCTCCATTTCAGGGGTTCAGCTCTGCCAATTCCTTTTTTACGAATTTTACCTAGCATATACAGCCTAATGAACATTAGCAGGTTTCGGATTTACTGCTGTAGCTGTACCATTTTCCTTTCAATTTCCCCCATTATTCTCCATGTTTGGTTTAAAGTGGCTGATTCTAGAGCACTTAGGTCGTGAATCAGTTTGCCTTTGCCTTTGCTATTAATTCTGACCGAAATTATGTGTCATGTAGATTGTATTTTACCTATTTGCTGGTTGGGAATCCTCCCAGACCTTATTATCTTGATATTGACACTGGGAGTGATTTGACGTGGATCCAGTGTGATGCTCCTTGCGCTAGCTGTGCCAAGGTATTATTATCTTTAACTATACTGCTCTGGAACTGGTGCTTAAAATGAGATATTCAAGCAGGCATTCACCTACAGGATATTTGGTTGTATGTGTCTTCATGAATGCCTTAATTTTTCCATGTATGTACATGATGCAGAACTCCTTTTTAGTTATGAGGGTGTAAAACATCAGCAACAGCTTAATGCTTCAAACTCGGTACAGAAAAGCTAAAACAAATCAAAGATAATTGATGTGCTATTAATATTGTCTATTCGATATATAATTTCCAGCCTATGATATAGATATAGATAGAAAGAAACTCCCAAGTTCTTTCTAAGCTTCATCCGACCCCTTGTAAATTTTAGTCAAACTTGTTTTGATTTTTCGTTTTGAAACAGTAATAGGTGGGATTTCTCCCACCTATCCCTTGCTTATGTTTTCTTACCATTTTGACTGAACCACCATGTTTGAAGCTCCAACTGCTAAGCTTCTAGTAGCACCCATCGAGGCCTTAGGTTCTCCTTCATCCACTAGAGCTTACAGGGAAATTCATAGTGCTGTCCCTGGACCTCAATCCAAGGTTCCAAGTTCCAAACTCAGATCCTAGCTCCCGAGCTTACTGACTTCCCCACTTTACAACCTTCATCCTTGTCTCCTTATGCTCCCTCTCTCTGTCATTTTGCTTTTGCCTAAATCTCTAGGGCTGGCTCTTCTCCTGATTGCTTCCCTTATTTGGTTCAATAGAAACCGCAAGTTGAAGTTGCTAGAAGTGCCTCTGGTATCTTGCCTCAAGTGGATAAGGTCTTTCAATCAGTGGTTATCAAATTATCTTGGAGCAAGTTAAGGGAAACTGTGATGGCTAGAGAATTGACGGACTGAGCTCAAGTTTAGCTAGAAACTGGAATTAGATCTAGCTTTAAGAGCTTCTCATCCGTTCTTATGATATGCAATTCGAGGCAACTTATTTGAAGTGTCTAGTAGATCAATTTAGTGGATTTCCCTTGAAGTTGTTGTTTGAATTGGTTGCTTCTTGCTAAACATTTTGTATTCTTGATTTCCCTTGAAGGGCTCTAATACAATTTTATTTACCTTTTTAAAAAATATTGTCTATTTGATGAATGTATTAGGAAAAATGCTATAGTTTGTCTGTTTATTGAATACCCACATACACGCCAAAATTAAGATAATTTACAGTTGATGATTGTATTCAATGGTTTGTAGAACTTTTTGTAGTAGAGCAACTCTGATGATTAAAGTTGATGTAGGGAGCAAATGCCTTGTACAAGCCAAGAAGAGGGAATATAGTAACTCCTAAGGACTCATTTTGCACGGAAGTTCAAAGAAATCATAAAGCAGGTGATTGTGAAACATGCCAACAATGCGACTACGAGATTGAATATGCAGATCATAGCTCCTCCATGGGTGTTCTTGCAAGAGATGAGCAGCATCTGATGTTCTCAAATGGATCATTGACTAAGTTGAAAGTGGTTTTTGGGTCAGTTATTAGTCCCAATCCTCCTCCCGTACCCTGCATCCTCCCCCCTTTTTTCCTCCTTCCCCAGCATTGAGGGAAACAACCAATATTGAATTGGTTCTGTTAAACTTTTCTATTAACAAAATGCTGATATACATGTATTTGTCTAAAAGGTGTGCGTATGATCAGCAAGGCCCACTCTTAAACACTTTGGCCAAGACAGATGGCATTCTTGGACTAAGCAGAGCTAAAGTTAGTTTACCTTCTCAGTTGGTAAGCCAAGGGATAATAAAAAATGTGATAGGTCATTGCCTTTCCACTGATATCAGTGGTGGTGGATACATGTTTTTTGGTGATGAGTTTGTACCCAAGTGGGGTATGGCCTGGGTTCCCATGCTTGACAAGAACTCCAAGTGAGTAATTCTTAAGGTCTTTCTTTTTCATCACTTAGACTCCAGGCTTTGGCTTGTAGTTGTATTCCATTTTTGTAAATATACACGCCTGACAGATACATAAATGTTTTAAAGCCCGTCATTTGTTAAATTTGAGACGTCTTGCACAGAATGTTTTAAAGCCCGTCCTTTATTAATTTGTTACGTCTTTCAGTATTATCCAATATTAATTTTCGGTTTCCACCTTGCTGCTGCTGTTGCTATTAGTAGGTGTTATTAATAAGAGCCAATGTAGAAACTTTTGAAACAATCAGAAAATGCTATGATTTGCACAGCTATGATGAAATTTAGAGTTTTGGAATCATCCATTCAAAATTTGCTTGCCCCTACTCCTCTCTGTCCCAGACCCATTTCGACTTCTCAGTTGCTTCACAATTTATTGGCCTTTATGACTTGTCTAACGTCTTTCCTGCTTATTTTCTGATTCATTTTGCTTTTTCTTTAAATATTTTCAGTGAATTTTATAATACAGAAATTGTGAAACTGAATTATGGAAGAACCCCACTGAGTTTTGGTAGCAGAATGGGAAAAATTGTATTTGACAGTGGCAGTTCCTACACATACTTCCCAAAAGAAGCATACACACAGCTGATTGCTTCTGTAAGTACCGTTCATTCACAACCAAACTGAATTAGCATGTAGTGGAGTTATATAAAGGGAATGAATAATCTGATCAGAAAGCACTGGTGTAGGTTGAACAAGTTTCTGAAGCTGGGCTATACCAAGATACATCTGACGAAACATTACCAATCTGTTGGCGAGGCGGGTTTCCAATAAGGTATGGCAGAAATCAAGGATGGTCAATTCCATCCTCCTTGAATTATTGTTGATCAAGGTCTTTTCAGTTGCAGAATATTTATCAAAGATTTTTATTCCATGCCATATGTGGATTGACTGCTTTAAATTGAGGTGATTAAGTACACCAGTAAACATAATGCAGTTTGAGACCAAAAGAGTAGCAAAATCACCTTTATATATACTTAATAGCATTACTTGAATTGTTTAAAAAGATTCACACTTGTAATTAGTTGGAAGTTCAACCATTTACGTAGGTGGTGAATTATGAGAGAAAACTTCTATGTAGGTCAGGTCATGAACAGAAGTTTAAAGCAAGAGGTCAATTTACTTGTTAGCCCATTGTTCTCTTTCTGTTAACATCTTACCTGACAGCCAACTTTAGTGGAGTAGTTTGTTAAGTCCAATTGGCTACACGCTAACACGTGAATGCAGATCTATTACAGAGGTCAAGAGGTTCTTCAAGACCTTGACCCTTCAATTTGGGAGCAAATGGTGGATTGTCTCCACCAAGTTTCGAATCCCCCCAGAGGGTTATCTGGTCATTAGTGTAAGGCTTCTGTACTGTTTTTCCTTTTTGATTTTTATAAGATACCTGGTAGGATCATTGTCTGACAATATACTGCAGAAGAAGGGAAATGTATGCTTAGGAATACTTGATGGAAGCAAAGTACATGATGGATCTACGATTATACTTGGAGGTACACTTTCTGGGATATTGAACCTGAAAACTGTTGTGTTATGCAAATCCATATCCCTAAACAAAAATCTTTTTAGTTAAAATTCCAGAGTCAGTTTTCATTGAGCAAACTATCACTACCATACAATCACTTCCGGACTCTGGAGGCTTGTTTTGTTTGTGTTCCTTTCTTTGCAGATGTATCATTACGTGGGCAATTGGTCGTCTTCGATAACATAAACAAGAGAATTGGATGGGAGCAATCAGACTGTACCAAGCCTAGGAGATTCAACAGCCCGCCCTTACCTTTCTTTGAGGATTAGGCCCTCAAGTTATTAGTCAATTTCATTCCAGTTCTGTAAATGCCTAATGCCTTAAAACCGTTTGGTATATATATATAATACAAGCGAACCTTAATACTTATGCTATTCTCTTACTTATTATACAAGAAAGCCAAAGAACGAACACTTTAAGAAAGAAAGGAATAGTTTTAGTTAACTATGTCACGTTGAATAGAATAGATTGACAAGTCAAGTCAGAGATTGTATGTTAGTTAGGGAGAGTTCATGAAACAAGCTCTCTTTTCTGAATCACACCAATAATTGTTTGAAAACATATCGTGCAAGTAATTTTAAGCATTCGCTTGTACAAATCCTCTGGTGCTGAAGTTCGAAAAGACACTTCAGGTGTTACCTAAAAAAACTGTTGGAATTGAGTCTCTCGGGATAATTACACACGTATCCCATATGTTCCATCTTGCCGAAGACAATTTATGCCTCAAAGATGGTCTTCATACTTGATTAAAATAAATTATCTTCCACGCGTTTATTTAAACTTTTATTTGAACATGATATGCTAAACATTAAACACTACTAATATATATATAAACAAGATAGATCTTTGAGGTCTAAATTCATACTCCAAACAGCATGAAGGCTTTTAAATAAGTATATTTCTTTTAGCCTCACACAGTCTGCTTGACAATGAAATGATCAATAGCTCCACCCTAAAGGTACCCAAATATCAGTTTTCCTTTTACTTTACTTTTTCAACTATTTTTAGCTCATCTCGGAAATAGATAAAAATGAGAATCAAGCCATTGCATAGATCATGGAATAATACAAATGTCTTGAAGAAATTTTTTAGAAAGACAAAATATAACCAAAAGTAACTGATTGCCTAAGATAATATCTAGCAGTTTACGTGAGACATTACATTTCAAGTCAGTTGAACAGGATAAGGAAAAACAAAATGCGAAATGATAAAAATTAGTAATTACAACAACCTATATCTAAGACATCATCACCTGATCACTTGACTGAAGTGCTTGGGTGGCAAAGAATCTGACATCAACATCTGGGTCCTCACTCAACTCCACCAAACATGGTCGAATTGTCTTCTCCACCACCTGTGTAGTTCATAAGCATTGTCAAATACCTTCCCCAATTAGCACTAGTGGAGTACAATGAACGACCGTTGGAATGAAGAATATAAACTAGTTTCAAAATATCAGAACTTCATCATGCTCTGCATGACCTCACTCGTTATTATAATTCTAATGTTTCACTATTGTGGATATTGTTTAAAAATTCAAAGAAGTTTACTTACAGATTGATCCACTATAGGAATAAGAGACTGCAACACTTTAGCCACATTGAATTTAATGTTGGGTACCCTGTTACATAGAGCTCTCAGCTTCACTCCCAATCTATAGTACACAGGAGGAAAATGTTATAGATCATATTTTCCACTTTACCGATCTTTTGATGCATCAACTACCACTGGCAAAAGTTTGGAAGAAGTTACTTCAGGACCCATAACAGGAGCAAGTAGTGAAATTGCATGTAAAATGGTCATCCGATACAGATAGTGGGGGTTGTTAATCATGTCCAAAACCTGAAAGAGATGAGCAAGATGTTAGGAAGTGGGGGTTTCTTTTTCATGTCGCATATGATTATTCCCAGTTTAGTAAAGTGCACTCATTTGTTTGCAAGAAACGTTGGCTTTTAAGAGCATACTTGCCTGTCTAATTCTAGTCCAACCATCGTTTTTTCTAGGATATCTCAGTCTTAAACACCATCTAAATAACTAAGTAACAGAATCCAAATGTTATCATGAATGTGATGACTTAAACAATAATCAATTAATTGTCAAGAAGTCGGATATAAACCATCTACTAAATCACAAAACAATATATGCAAAAATTTAACATTTAAATTAAATTTTCTATCAAATTCTACAAACTAAACACCTGATACCCACATACCATAAGAATGATTTCATAAACATTCACTGATACAGCTAAATGGAAAGCATTGTAAAAATGTTGAGACAAACCTGGGGAACTATGTGCTGCATCGCCCAATCTGGGCCAAATTCTTCAGCAAGGCGCTTCACATTATTAGCAGCTGCATCACGAATTGAGTAAACCTATAATTGCGGAATACAAGTTAGCTCATAGTGCATTACAACATTGAGACGTTAATCGGTAAGCTTGGAAAGGCTAGAAAACAAACTAAAAGTTAATTTAATGTCTGCACAGAAGTTTCTTGTACTAAGCCAGTAAAAGCAGTTTAATTTGGTCACAAACATGCAATCAAGGAACATGATTAAATCGGGTTTCTGGATATTCTATTGTAGCAGTAAGTTGCGTGTGTTTTCAGCTACAAAACACAGTTGAAAAAAATTGCAGTAAAGGTCAACATAATTGCCAGACCAATTGAGCTCAAACCTTATCTTTCAACCATTGCATGCAAAGAGCACCAAGCTTATCATCAAAAAACCCTACACCCAACTGACTTGCCAACAAAGGTATATACTCTATTATTGCAAGCCGGACCCTCCAATGTCTATCCTCTGCAAGCTCAACAATAGCTGGCAACAGGGACTGTGATAGCAAATCTATTCCAATAACCTGCATTCATAAACAACAGAACAAGGCATTAATTAAAAAGAACATACTAATGAACAAAAGCAGATCTGCAAATCACCCTTGAGCTTGATTCTAAATTTTATCACTCACGTCAAGAAAGGTTTTTACATTCATGGATCAGGAACATAAACCATCTAGACATTCTTAGCAACAGTGAGAAGAATATAATGAGGTTTTGACAAACCTGATTGACTTGATCAAGCTTGCTTATAATGTTCAACCGAACATCAGGAAATTCATCTTTCAATAGAGAAAGAAAAATGGGCAGCAGTTGCTCTATTGTTGCATCCTGCAACCATAAATAGAAAATTAATTTAATGGGAAGAAACAAGGAAACTTAAATCAAGAATCAAAATTTACAGATCTGAACCAACACATATCACAGAAATGGCACTGAATAGAAAAAACATGACATCCAAATACAAGACAAAATCTACATACATACAATTGAACTGATAGATGATGTTAGAAATTAGACATACCAGGAAACCTACTCTAGCAATGCAATCTATCTGCTTATACTGATGTTAAATTGTCCATGAAACATGTCAGTCTAAAATCATATTTAGATTTGCCTACCACCGCATGAATAATGCAAAACATGAAAAAACTGGTACGAAAACAATGTCAATTGCCTCCAAAGGGGGAAAAAGGGAAATGTCAAGCAAAATCATCAAGAACAAAATTCAACATACAATCTTGTTGATATACCAATGTTGCAATAGCTATATTGAAATCCTCTCTATGTTGGTGTAATCTATTTAGACAAAGTACTACTTAGAAACTTTGTTTTTATAGCAGCAATGTAAAGTTTACAGGTACTCAAAGTTTACTCCGAAGCTGATGTAACCTGACAAAGAGACTGCTTACTTTTCCTAAAACAGGTGCCATGCCCATGATGACTGAAGCCAAAGCAGAACGAACATGTTGAGATGAATCAGTCGATAATTCCTGCAGGGTGGAAAAAAGGTAATAAGCCAAAAGTTTACTTCAATTGTACCAAGACTATTCACAACAGTATAAATATGCAAAGAACTTGCATAAACAAGTTAACAATCAATGAGCAAATATACCTTTACACAGGGAAGAATTTGCTGTATTGCAAGCTCTGGACTCAAAATCCGGCAGAACTTAGTCACCTTGCCTGCAGCAGCTATACGAACCTCAGCCTCATTATCACGAAGTAGCCGAACATATGCAGGAACAAGGTCCGACCTAAAATATGCTAGCATAACATGAGCAAATCCAAAACTAAGTAGCAAAGCCTTTAACTATCATATGTGATCAAACGACTTCAAATGAACAATCATCAACCAAGTAGAGGAAACAGATACATAAAGAAAAAATGGTTGATAAAATCTGCAATGGACTAGCAGAGACCTTAAATCAAATCCAACCCACTACAAAAGCTCTTACCTAGTAGGCTCTGGACCAACAGCTTCACATAGTTCATATAGCTGATTCGCAACCATGTAACGAACACGCCAGGACTTATCCTGCTCATATAAGAATTTGCATAACACAAGATGGTCAAAGCACATAGTATAGTAGCCAGTAGGAAGTCACCTGCCTAATCAACAAATCCAACAATTCACCAATAGAATAACAAATTGCAGCAGCTAGGATATGTTTACCTGTGAGAAATTAACTATAACCGGAAGAATATGAGCTACACAATCTTGAGGCTCCAACAACTTTCCAAGAGCTGCACAGCCCTCAACAGCCAACAGGCGGACAGAGTCCTGATCTGAAACCAAGAAAATTTGATAAAATCATAAAGACAATAACAATCAAAACACATCAAACATAAACTTAGAGAGTGGCATTTGTATCAACAAGAAAGCATATAAATAATAACATATGGTTTATAAGACCTTAAAACTTTCCATGGGGCTATTGAAAGCTTAATCACATATAATGACACAAGTAAAAAGTACCGTTACCAATGCATGACACAGAGCAACCATGATTAAAGAACAAGACAGAGATATTTTTTTAAGCATTGAATGCCATTATCATGAGAACAAATTAAAAAATGCAAATGCTAACCTTGAAAGCCCTATTCCATAAGCAGTGTATTACATACCTGATATCCTCCATGAACTAAAGAAAGAAAGAAAGACTTCCACCTTTCAGAGGAAAATTAATAAAAAAAATTTTGAAGCAAAACAGTGTTTATTTGATCAACCAACATACTAATGGACATGTTGAATTTGACAGATACTAAACCACATTTTCCTTTCAAAAATAAGAGAATAGCAGCAGATATATCAACATGAATACACATTAAACCAAAGAAAACACGTAGAAAGAAGGACTTAGAGCTATATGCAGAGGGCACAATACATACCATCGTGCGTCAGTTCCTCAAATATAGACATAATTTCAGCCTTCAGACAAGGAGGCTCAATTGTGGCAGCAAATTTCCCCAGGTTTGTAGCAGCAGATCTGCGGACCATGGGCATATCATCTTGACAAAGTTGTCCATATACGGCACGCAGTTCAGTTTTTATAGTGTCTGGAGCACTTGGATATGCAACATGAAATAACCCACATGACGAAACTCGAGCTGTAAACCATTCACCTGCTGCCAACCTCTGCCCAGATATGTGAACAAGTAAGTCGGGCATCAAAGTAATGCCATAAATCATGACATCGAAGTACTAGAAAGAAAGAATGAATTAAATGATAATTAGAATTGGACTGACAGATATAAACTGAATCACTCATTTTTATATTATAACATTAAAATATATAGAATTGCTAGATGGTGAAGCCAAAAATCCAACCTTCACTAGCGGTATGAAATGCTCAACCAAGTCTTGCTCCCTCATCTGGGATCCAATTCTACACAAGGACTCCACAGCTTTCTCCCTAACGCAAGTTTCCTCCACGGTGCACAAAGTCTCCAGCGGAGGAAGCAACACATTAGCATATTCCACTCCACCAACATATGGAATAAAAACACCCAATTCTTCAGCCATTGCAAGAAGCACTTCATCATCGTCATCATTGTTTTCACTTAAGAAGGGAATCAACTCCCTTCGAGTCCTCTCCTCCCCAAGGGCTCGCGCAATGGTCGAAAGCCTACGGATTGAGTTCAAACGGAGCTGGATATCCTCATTCTTGAGCTCATCGATCAAAATGGCAATAGGATATAAAGGCTCGTCGATCATTGCCATCGTGGCTCGCTAGATCTTGCTATTATAAAAGGTACCATTCAAACATATAGGCGTTAACAAAAGGAATCCCGGAAAAGAAAAAAACATTTTCCCTAAACTTGATACAAATAATTAGCGGAGCATGCAAGTTTCCATCCCAAGAAATTTAAGTTTTTGGCCCTCACTGATTTTCCCAGCAAGAAAAGAAAAGGATGCCAATACCAACAACCCTTGAAATTAGAAAGAACAAGATTAATCTGATCTAACACCTCAAATTCAGGGAAAAAGAAAAAGGGCAAAAGACGCGAAAATGGAATTCGGGGTAGAGAGATGGAGAAGTGGCATAGAGTACCTTCGGAGATGGTGGAGATGGTGGAGACTTCGTGATGTTCGGCTATGAGCTCTCGATCTGAAAAGAGAAATGAAGAAAACAGCAAATGAGGGAGGGAGAGAGGCACAGAGAGACAACACTGTTTTTAATAGAGTCCAAAACAGAAATCTTTATTCTTCTTTTGTTTGTTTTTTTTATAATTTGGTGAAAGACTCAAGTTTAAACTGCTTTAGTTGTCTATCTTACAGGAATGTATTACTTGAATTCCAACTTTTATGCTCCACTTTGGTCACTTTCTCCATTATTGATTTCTTTAATACCTTTGATTAAACTTATGTACATGTTATTTAATTTCATTATAATATCGCCAAAGTTAAATTCTTGAATAGTAATATGCTTTATTATTATCAAAACTAATGATTAAGATCTTACTTAATTCAACACAAAGTTATAGTGTCACACCATAATTCATAGTACAAACAAGAGTCACTTGAACAGATGAATAGAGGTGCAGAGGAAGGATCAATCATCTGGAAGTCTACTAGCACATCACTACGATCAAATGTTACAAATTTCAGCTTCTTTCAGACAATGTTGAACAGGATAGACTGCTTGCTGGTGTGACAAAAGGTTGATCAGTAGAGAAGATCTGTTTTAAGTCGTAAGCAACACTGGGTTAAGAGAAAATCTTCCAAAATTGTTTTGTCTTCAGGATATTTGATCAGGTAGTGTATACATTACTTCAAAATTCTAAGCACCCTGGTCCAAAAACTGATCCG
This sequence comes from Erythroxylum reticulatum, assembly GCA_025504915.1. Classification (NCBI taxonomy): domain Eukaryota; kingdom Viridiplantae; phylum Streptophyta; class Magnoliopsida; order Malpighiales; family Erythroxylaceae; genus Erythroxylum; species Erythroxylum reticulatum. The sequence continues at coordinate 15,286,824 of JANSVA010000007.1, read as the reverse complement.
ATCTGGTTGTGCGGCTGGTGACTCAACTGGTTCTTTAAATTTTGCTATCTCACTTAATGCTTCAAATTCCACCACAACATTCTGAAGCCTTGCAACGAATTCGATGAGAAGTGATGTAAATGTAGCCAAAGACAATGCACTTGCACTTTCGTATGTTTTCGATTCTTCTATTTGTGGCACTGCATCAGCAGTAAACGAAACACGTGAAGGCCAAGAAATCTGTTTCTGAGACACATTGGAGGAGACTCTTGAAGGCATGGGTTTCTTCATATCATTGCTGGCAAACCCGGTATTCCAGCTTTGAGGCATGTTCACTGATCTCAGATCCAGCACAGCCTCACTGCGGGATTTGTGTTCCAGTACTATATTGTTATGGTTGTCAACACTCAGTAAGTCTTGGTCCTTTGCTCGGTTTCCAATTTCCCAGTCCTCTGAATTGACAAAAAGGTAAGATTTCTTGTCAACTTTGTCCTGTAACTCTTCAGCAGCCTCATGCAGTTGATGAAGTATGTCGACTGGACCTAGTTTCTCCATTCTTTTGACTTTATTCCCAAGTTCACGTAACACTTTAGCCCCTTCAGTGCCTACCTTTTGCAGCTCCCGACGAAACACCTGTCTCCTCTCAGCAGGAGCCTACAGAAACAAGTTTCAGCAGTTTTAACAAGTCTATATGAGGCCTTCCATCAATTGTTACTACAACGCTCTCCCTCAATACAAGTCAAGCATTTGGATACTTATTATGGCATTGATCAATTGATTAACTTGGAAAAATCATCTAAATCAACAAAACATGGACAGGTAAAAGCAGCACAAATTTCAGTCCTCATCTTCGATTTTCTCTTTTTCATCACTTAACTGCATTAACAGGTTTCTTGTCTAATAACAACCAACATAAAAGAAACATGACAGTCTCATTTTCCATTCATTTTGGGGCCGCTGCAAGTCGAGGTGCCGAGGCAGCCGTACGAGCCAAATCTTTTCTGGTCAAACACACAACCAAAGTTCCAAACATCTACGTGAAAAGTCACCTCAAAGAAAAGAAGCAAGATTTTGTTCATCAAGCTCTAGAATGCCTGACAATACAAATGTTAAGACAAGAATTGGATCTAGCATCACTCAATTATCCTCCTCGAATATTTATATACAGACTAAATATCAAACCATCCTCTTTCCTTCTATTCCAAATTCAACAGAAAAACATTATAGACTGACATAAGGCCCTTTTTAATCCCAAACTCGCATTTTTGAAATGGTCCACTCTCTTTAGTTATTTTAAACTAAAAATAGCGAGATTAAAACTTCACGTGCAATGCACTTTGTGGCCAGGCATATATGGCACAACTGAAAAGTTTAATTGTAAACTACTTTGCACATCCACATACAAAAAGAAAAAAGGAATATCAGAAATTAATAGAAAATGAAGCTTTGACACCAAAATAGCTAGTACTTACAATGAAAATGCTAAACTATTCAGAACTAAGTAAACAACCAACAGGCCAACCACTTCTCATATATTATCCTACCATCAGGATATACTCCAATTAGAACAAAACCTTCTGTTGCTGTACTAGAATTATTCTGTTTGGGGCGAGAGCTACAGTCTCGAACATGAGAGGCAAAAGGCTATGGTGTTGCCATCCCACTATAAATATGAAGATAAGTAACAACTGCAGAGTTAGATAAACCAGGCTGCTTTCAGTTGCAACTACACGACGCAAACATGTTCTCAATCTGTAATCAATTACAAAAGGAGAAAAGAAGCGCCCAATATGGTATTCTTGTATATCTCAAGTTCCAAAAGTAGCATACCAAAAGAAAATTTGAAATTCCATATTTCTTCTGACCAATTGAAGCAACAATAAGAATTTAAAATAAAAGGCACATTCGTGATATAGAGCACATGCAGCGCCAGCTGCTTCATTTTACTTAAACAAATGGAAAAAGCACAACCATTGATGCTTGATGAAATCATGATAAATGTTCTGTGGCAAATGATCAATCAAGAAAATAAAATCAGAAGCAAGAAGGAGCAAGCAGCTTTTCACTACAACATATATACCAACATACAAGGATCTTTTAGAAATTAAACACTGCGGGGGAAACATTATAGCCCAGTAGTGAGTTCTATAAACGAGGATCAAGCTTTTTTTTTACTTTTTTGCATAGATCCAAATGCTCAGATAACAAACCTTTTTCCAGAACAAGCAATATATTGAGAAAAATACATCTCACCAGCCATGATGCAACAATACCATTGAGTATAACTAACCAACTAAATAGGCACAAATGAATTAAAATTTAACAAAACTTAATATTGTGATGAATGCTTATAAAAAGAGGATACACATACAAGTAGAGTCGCTTAAATACCTGTATTTCAGAAAGAACACATCCATGCAGCGCCATGATCATGAATGCACAATGCCTCAGTGCACCACTTACATTGACATAACTTTTCCAAGGATATTTAAATGATCTATAGGGACCATGAGGTGGCTCCCAAATAGCAAAACCCATCTTTCACAAATAAGAAATAAAAATATCATGTTAATCAGAACACTTAAAACTCTTTACACTTAGTTTTAAATGCATTATGTTCTGAACTAGAATACCAGTGCATCCTCTTGGCTTGTAGATTCAACAGCAGCTCTGTAGCCACTATAAAGCGGGTCATCAGAAGCTTGGTAAGTAAGGATTTTCGAGGGGATCCTTTCATATTCCACACAGTTAAGGTACCCATTAACACAACCTAAACATAAGCTAATGTACATTAACCAAACCTGAATAATAAGGTTAAATAAGCTCATGTACATTAACCAAACCTGAATAATGAGGTTAAAGAGTATAATTTCTTTTTGGAAATTTCAGTAACTCATCAATTCTATTAAGGAGACAATAAACGTTACATATTGTGTATTCACCTTCAAGCGAAGTAGCCACACCCATGAAATTTTTTGTCACCAAGTTGTGCAAATCCTCCCCAGCCCAGATAGGATAAATGCATATATTTACTCCCAAACCAACACCAGCTCCCAGGGCAATCAGCAAGAATCGGTTAACAGCAATACCGATGAACTCCCTTGTCCTATATCCAGAGACCATTACAAAACAATATGTCAACAAGAACACCCGAAAGCCATATTCGTAAGGCTTCATTGTCGGGTACAACTTTGCATAAGTTGCAACAAACCCTACAACCACAGATCAGAAAAAGAAACTTGTAATTGATAGCATAATAAAAGATAGTTACATTTTATTCTTCTACGATTTGTAGATAGCAGACCTATGGTAAAGATGCTGAAGATAATAAAAACTTCTTCCCACTCTCCAGCCAATCTAGACAATTCTGCCGTCGCCAGAGCCAGACCACCAGCTGATAATGTCCCAATACCACGGTTTAACCCTTTGCTAAGAGTTGCTCCTGCATAATAATTTGAGTACAACTGATTGGAATCAATAAATTTTGTGTTTATGTTTGTGAATTAAGAAATATAGAATCTAGCCATGAGGCAGAATTAAAATCATTCAGATATATTGAGGTTATGAGAAATAAGTATCAACTTGAAACATGACGCCCAAAGTTACCAAAAAATTCAGTTGCAGTTCTAAGATGATATGAAAATAGCAACCTGGATAATTGTAACAAGTAGATCCTGATATCAAAAGTCTGTTTTTCAATGTGATAAACTTCAGTAGTTCACATGATTCTCTTATTCCAGCTGATTTTGGATTCGTCAACAATTATGAAAGATTATATCATATCAGTACCATTCGCAGACGTTCAAGTTTCAGGTAAGTTTGTCAAGAATTTTGGTATTTTTCACACATGAAGAATAAGACACTCACCATGTCATACCATAATTAAGCATATGCAATCCAAAACAGTGATTCCAACAGGAAAAAGTTAACCCGAGAAGACTAAGGGAGAGCAGATATCTAATGAGCTATGCATGCGAGAAATATTAAAACAAATGTTTTTTCTTTTTTGTGCATCGGAAAGCGAGTAATTTTTACTCTATATGCAACCAACTAAGCCACTGTGTTTTGCTAGAACTTCATCTCCGCATTCTTATACTTCTTCTTCTTCCTTTTTTCTTTTCCTCCCTTTTGGTGCACACAATGAACTCAACTAGCCAACGGCAAAACATCTCAAGCTCACAAGCTTCAGCATTATAAGCAATCTACATTTTCGAAGTAAAATATTGTAGCTAACTAATAATATAAGAAAACCGCAAGACAATAAAACAACACGAACACACTGCACGTACCATTTCAGCAAAAGAAAAAAAAAAAGAAAAAACATGGAAAAAGATTCCACAAACTACCCATAAAAGACGAAAAGTTAACTTACCAAAGTCAATAACGAAAATCACTAAATTCATTCAAAAGATGACGAAAACCAAGTTACCTATGCTGAATTCAAAGACAACTACAACAGTGAGAATTGCCCAAACGGAGTGCGAACTGAGCCCTTTGATTGGATCCTTCATGAAAATCAGAAGAGAAATGAGCATCAAAGCTAAGCCCATCTTAGCAGAGAAGATAATCTTTCTGGGATCGGAGAGGCCCATCTGATAGGCCTTAAAGGTGACACCTTGCACATTTTCCCAGAACCCAATAAATTTTTCTCGTAAAAACCCGGAAGAACACAAGTCTCTGATCTGAAACCCATCGTCTTGACTGAAAATGCCTAACTCTGGGTAGTCTTTGGCTGAAAGTAGTCTTTGCCTCTTGTCTGCAAAAGACCCTCTAATGGATCCCATTATTTTGGCAACCAAAGTTAACTGTCACTTCTTTCCTGGAACAAAGGTTTTGAACTTTATAAGCTAAAAGTGATGATATCAATAATGGGACCAATTATTGGCAAGGAAGCGAATAGTTTGCTTATTATGATGGCAAAAAGTTGTTGAAGCCAAATCTTAAACGAAACATAAAGAAGATGGATCTAAAACTAAAAGATTGTTATATGAAGCAGCCGCGAACTGCGACGTCCAGGATATGGACATTATGGGCATTATCCATAGATGTGGAATGTGAGACGGACATGGAACCCAGTCGATCAAACCGTGAAAGTGGTTTTCAGGCGTGTCATCCTCCGCGTTTTTTTTTTGGTTGGAATAATTGCATAATTCTTTGGGACACTTATTTTAGGCTCCAAAACAGGCCGGTACTGGTACATGCTTTAAAATCGTTTCTAAAGCAAAAATCAATCAAGGTTATATTTTTGCCTGATCTACTGGTTCGGTTTTATTTTAATTTTATGTCTCCCGTGACAACAAATTATTTGTGGTATCAACCACCTTTTCTCTGTCCTCCTCTAATGACTGACATAAGTTGCAGTATATCAAATCTCCTGACCCACTTATTCTCTTTTATCTATTTTTTATTAAATTTTTTTTTACATATTTATATGAATAAATAAGAAATTCAGATGTAATTTGAGATCAGATTTTCTGTTTTAGTTATAATATTCTTATCATGTTATATTAAATCTTATCCACATATTTATGTGATTCAGGTGCAACCTGAGGTTAAATCTCCTTATTCGATTATGATGTTCTTATCATATTCTATTAAATCTTATTCACACATTCTAACTAATTCAGGATATCAGTTAATAAGATTTAATAAAAAAAGATTACAAAAAACTTAAGAAATTTCTTTCCCACACTTAAAATTGTACATTGTCCCTAACGTGCACAATATAAGTACTTATAAATAAAATACCAATAAAACATAAAAAGTGAGAAATGTTTGAATTGGTATTGCCTTGAATACAAAAAATGTGTAGAGTTTTGAAGGAAGATTCATCCTTGCAAAACATAAATAGAAAGAGATAAAAAGATAAAATAAAATAAAATAACATAACATAATATAAAAGAACATGAAATAAAGTCCAATGATAACACAAAAAATGGAAACAAAATGAAATCTACCTGCAACATTTCAGGAGGTAGCAATTAAGAAGATGAAATCTAACAAATCCCACGAGTTCTTTGCAGAGCTCAAGGT
>JANSVA010000007.1:15249248-15269728 GCA_025504915.1 Erythroxylum reticulatum | reverse complement strand
GGTTTTGCTTTTGCTCTAACATGCCATTATCATAGGATATGTACTTGAATATGCTTAAATGTTTGGGTATGTATCTTATGGTGGTGGGATGTTGCATTTTAAATTTCTCAAAATTCACAATTCTAGCCCTAACATGGGTAACGGGATGTTACAGGTAGTCTATTCTGGAGACTAAGCCAAGCAATGAATGAAAATTTAGGAGGAATATATTGCTTCCAAATAAAGGCCATCCAAGGTCTTCTTGTATGTTTGGTTTGAATTAGTTCATAGATTTTCTATGAGAAGGGTGCTCCATTCACATACAACTTCTGCATGTCATGGATAACTGCACTTTGACCTCCCAATTGGTTTATCATTTCATCCCGAATCCTACCTAGCTTTTTCAATAGAGGTGAATCACCGGTATGGGGTATCCAATCCTGAATGGTGATACCTCTCAAGTATTCTTCATGTATCCACCTTACCCATAGTGAATCTTCCTTTGCATGTATGTTCCATAAAACTTTGGCTAGCAGTGCATTGTTCCGTTGGTTGCAGTTTTTTAGTCCCAGCCCTCCTTCACCTTTTGGAGTACATATAGTATCCCAGGCCACTCTGAAGTGCCTCTGACCCATAAAAACAGCCTACAGAGAGAGCTTAGCCTATCCAAAATTGAAATGGGGATAGGAAATGCTTGTAACCAGAAAGAGAGCATTGCTTGGATAACATAATTGATGAGCTCAATTCTGCCTACAAATAACAGTGATTGACCATTCCATGAGTTAAGGTAAGACTCAACAGATGTAATTAGCACTGAGAACTGGGCCACGGAGGCCTTCATTAGAGCCATTGGAACTCTCAAATAACAAATAGGAAAATCACTTAGAGGGTAACCTACCATCTACCGTAAGAGTTCCCTCTCATATCCATCCACTCTTGCTAGATAAATACTAGACTTTCTCACACTTACTTTAAGGCCAGGAACCTTTCCCAACTTATGTAACACACCCTTTAATATGCCTATGGAGGTATGATCCCCTTTAGAGAAAAGCATAATGTCATCTGCAAAAGAAAAGTGGGTTATACCAAGCTTCTTACACTTCATATGGAAGTGGAATTGAGAAGTATTGGTTTGGATTCTTAGCAGCCTTGAGAAATATTCCAACCCTAGAAAGAATAAGGTAGGGGACATCGGGTCCCCTTGTCTTAGTCCCTTTTGACCTTGAAACATGCCAGCAATGGAGCCATTAATGGAACTTGAATAAGAGATAGTCTGCACACATTCCATGACCTAACTTACGAATGTTGAAGGAAATTCCAAGCTTATCATCATGTCCTCAAGGAAACCCCATTCAACCGTATCATAAGCTTTGGTAATATCAACTTTGATCATGCATCTAGGTGAGATTCTTTTCCTTATGTACCCCTTTACCAGTTCCTGAGTAAGGAACACATTATCCATCATGTTCCTTTTAGGTATAAAGACTGCCCGTGCTGGATCATTTAATTTCCAAATCACCTTAGTCATTCGCTCATTCAAAACTTTAGTAATCACCTTATAAACCACATTCAAGCAGGCAATAGGTTTGAAGTCGGTGACTTTAAGATCAGTCTTCTTCTTCAGAATTAGGGTGAGAATGCAGTGGTTGAGCTGTTTCAGTAGGTTTCAAGTGGCAAAAAACTCCTGCACTGAAGCAATAACAGTCAACCCTACCACAACTGTTTGAAAAATGTGGAAGTATAGCCATCTGGTCCAGGGACTTTTTCATCTCCTATATCGAATATGGCCTGCTTTATCTCCTCCTCATTGATGGGGGAAACCAACACTTTCCCTGATTGTTCATCTAGGATTGGCCCACTTCTAACCACATTAACTTCTAGTCTGTCCGAAGGTGAAGGAGCTCTTAGTAGACTCTGGTAAAAGTTCAAGCAATAGTTAACTACTTCTCCCATTAAGGTAGTTGGATTTCCATCTTCCCTCATGAGATGCATTATTGTATTATGTTTTTCCCTTTTTCTCATGACTGCATGGAAGTATTTACTACTCTTTTCTTCCTCAATAAAATGTGAACATTTAGCCTTCTGTTAATAGAAGAGTCGTTCCGCTTCAATTAAAAAAGCATCCGACTTCTTTTTGTCCTTTACCTCTTGACTCAAGGTGGTATCCTCGGGTCTAGAAAGGGATGCTTTATAGGCAAATTGGAAAGCCTCCTGTGCTCATTTAACCTTAGCTAAAATGTTCCCATAAGCCTCAGAGATTAAGGACTTCAAGTCATATTTTAACACTTTTAACTGCTTTAGCTTACATTGCTGCCTTCCTTTTGTTGAGGCTTTTGTTGTTCTGAACTTCATGCGATTCACCCTGATTCTGTGTGGTGTGGTCCATCTGAGGCTAGGATCCAGGTTTCCTGAGTTCTGTCACTTTCACCCTATTCTCCAATCCTGCATCATTGACTTCATTATGGATGTGCTACTCACTTTCCTTGTTAGGATTTTCAACCTAAGCAACTATAAAATGACTTTCATGTATCAGTTACCCCTTCACCTTGTCCATGGTAAGTATATTTGGGACACTTGCTTGCCCAACCAATTCAGTACTTGCTACTATAGTGGTCTCCTTCAGCTGCTGCTTCTTACTTTTCCCTTTACATTTAAATGGGTTATGGCCAAATTTCCTGTATTGATAACAGTGGCTAGGGAATGTTTCAAAGATCACCATTTGTGTATATTTATTGTCCTTAGGCAATTTTACCTCAAAGTTAGGCACGGGACTCTTGGACATATCCACTTCCACCAGTAGCCTTGCATACCTGATTCTAGACTTCATAATTGTAACCTTATCGGTACACAGTGGCTTGCCGATTCTGGATCCCAAATTAGATAATCCCCTGTCATTCTATAGTTCTAAAGGCACATTTGGAAGTTGCACCCATATTGGTACTTCCATGAAGTCCTTGTAATCGAAAGCAAATCCTTGGGTTAACTTCTTAAGCAATAGAGTTCTTCCAAACAAAATATAAGGACCTCCAGTTAAGATATTGTTGTAGTCCTCCTCAGTATCGAATTGGAAAATCAGCCACCCTTGACTGTGTTGTAGGATTCTACAATGGACATTTCATTTGGTAGTCAACCTTTCAACAGCCTTCAATCTAGGGAATTTTCCCGTGAAACACCCCACTAAACAATGTCTCCATGTTTGTTTAATCTCGGTTACATCTTCCATTTCCATAGTGACCTCATCATTGACTTGTATATACTCAAGTTTCATGCGTTGAGTCATCTCCCTATTATTTCTGAACAGGCGGACAAAAGATGGTTTTGGGTTGCTTTCATCCTGCTTACTTGTGGTTGGATATAGCATTCGATCGAACACCTTCAGTACGGACTCCTCTTCTTTTGACCCAGTAGAGTCAATTGAGTCGGCACTCCCCAACTCAATTTCCTCATCATCTATGGATGCATCCTCATCCCCCAGCTCTTCACACAATACCCCAGTAATCATAACATGTTCTTTATTCAGTGCCTTACCTTGTTTGTTCACAAAATTTGACGGTTTTGGTTTGCGAGTCCAACCTTGCTATACTAGTCTGCTCTCTCCTCCTTTTTTGCCACCCTCAACCATATTCGCTACCCGCGCCTCTATATTTCTGGCCCCATGATTGTGCTTCGTATTTGCAGTTTTCAATGTGTGAACGTTTGCTGCACTTGCCTCTCGCAATTCCTCTTCTGCATTGTCAAGATTTACCCTAGGTGGCCTTTATGGATTCTCAATTGGTAGACCCATTATTCATTCGACTGTAATGTCGCATCCTTTGTGCTTTTTCTTTCCCATGGCTCATACCCAAGAAGCCAGATAGGAAAGATCCCTGATGTTTGATAAAACCAGCCCTAAAATGTTATGTCAAAATTTCACTCTCTTAAAGCAGCACTCTGATTTTGTCCGAAGTTCACTAACTTGCACAAGATTAGTCAAGAAAGTAGGAAGTAGCCTGGTTGCAAGGTGTGCGATACTTGGGAGAAAAATCCCCCAAGGTGAGTAAATCACCCACCGTAGTCACCAAAGACTAAGGCCGACAATTAGCCCTAAAACTAGGGTGGTCGATTGTTCTAATCTACTAGTTGAACCTAATAAATCCACTTCAGAACCACTAAATCACTCAAGATTAGCCTAAAAATGGTGTATAATTGGATTGTAATGTGGGTGAAAATTGGGAGAAAAGTCGCCCAATGTGAGTTACTCACACACGGCCGATGACTGATTACTGATAGCTCTTTCTTTTTTTTGATTAAATGTAAATAGTATATTTTATCAAAAGGTATGTACATCATTCTGTGGGACATACCCCGATCAAGAGTGAGTCAACATCAAAGTCCCCAAGGGCCCCAATACATCCAATATGAGGTTAAGTCATCTGCCCCATTACATCCAAAAGGGAGCAAGACAAAAACAATACAGCATGAAGTCAAAGCATTAAACATATAAGCTTAGGAGGATACATATTAGACACGACAAGCACCTTTACTCCGAAAAGGAGGCTAGTAGCAAAATGTCATTGAGGTGCCACTCAAAACTCAAGTGATGAACATGCAATCCACCACCTGCACCACAAACCAGTAACAACATAATGCCAGGAACAACCAAAGTCTTCACAAAAGAAGGACAAGTCCCACATCCCCCGATACAACCAGTGGAGGTTCTCTATGAGTTAATCTGTGTACAACCAAGACCACAACAACAAAAAGAACAACTGCTGATGGGGTATAAACTACCTCAGTCCGAATCATCCCTTACAAAAGAATCTTAGGGCATACCCCAATCTGTCTAGAATTAATACTAATAAATCCTAGCCCTAGTTACAGCCATACATTGACCCTATGCCCAATACCTCGGAGTGGACCAACGGTTAAGCCTATATCCACCTTACAGTCAAAGGAGAGCAATCCAGTATATTACATGGAGCAAAACCCAAAGGCAACTAGTAGCTGCATAGTGTACAAACCTTAATGCCCTATACACCCAAGTGGAGGCCCTTAATCCCATTCCCCCTTGTACAACTGAAAGTAGCACAACAATATACCGCATGCACCATTACAAATTATTAGCAACCAGAGAGACATCCCAAGAAGGACATATATTACCCCAAATAAAACCCCATTTGCCCACTAGCCCGAATTGAGGCTATCTGTAAAAAGCCCCCGCCATAAGCACATTGTTCCTCAATATAACTAAGAAAGTTAACGCAAATACCGTGCATCCAAAAATCGAAACGTAATAAGATCAAAAGGATATAGCCTATATAGGATTCTATACATTGTTCTTTTTATCCTAATGATTACATTGTCAAAGAAGCAGACTCTAACTGAATCAAATTTATGGCCTTCCATATCATATACATTGTACACATGATTCCTAACCTAGCAGCATTGCTTCTTATACCTATTCCAGCATAATCTTTCTTGATCCATTTTATAGCCCTGCCTAGTGAAGACATTAGATGGGTCAGACCTAGCCATAGTCTGATGGCTCGCCATATTTCACCTATGTAAGCACAGTGGAAAAACAAGTGGTCAGCAGATTCTAGTTCGACATTGCACAGAGCGCATGTTCTATCAATTTCCAAGAACTGTAGATTGTCTTTTGTAGGCAATCTTTTTCGGAGGTTGAGCCAAGTGATAAAAGAGAATTTGGGGGGTATATAATTCCTCCATATGAAAGTCATCCAGGGTTTACTGGTGTTATTCGTCTGTAAGAGATCATAAGTCTTCTGTGATGAGAGCATACCATTCACACATAAACTCTGCATACCTCAGACTACCTCACATTGCCCTCCCAATTTTTCTACCCGTTTATCCCGAATCCATGCTAACTTCTTCATTAAAGGAGAATCACGGTGATGGGGAGACCATTCCTAAATGGATGTTCCCATGAGGTATTCTTCATGGACCCATCTCACCCATAGGGAGTCTTCTTTGGCATGGATGTTCCAAAGAACCTTGGCTAGTGAAACATTATTCCATATCTTAGAGTTTTTCAATCCCAACCCTCCTGTTTTTGATGTGCATATAGTGTCCCATAACACTCTGTAGTGTCTGCCTCCCCATAAGAACAACTTGAAACTGGTGAGTATCCTATCCAAGATTGCTAAGGAAATAGGGAATGCCTGTAACCAAAAAGCTAGCACACCTTGAATAACATAATTAATAAGCTTAAGTCTACCCGCAAAGGAAAGAGATTGCCCCTTCCAAGCATTCAGAAATGTCTCCACTGATTGAATTAACACCGAGAACTGAGCGACCTAGACTTTCATTGGGCCTAGTGGTACACCAAGGTATCATATAAAAAAGTCTCCTAACGAATATTCCGCTATTTTTTGTAAGATTTCCTTCTCATACCCCTCCACTCCTGCTATATAAATGTTGGATTTCTGCACACTCACTGTAAATCTAGAAACCTTTGCCAATTCATGTAACACTCCCACTAAGATGCCTATTGATGCTTGATCCCCTTTGGAAAATAACATGAGGTCATTAGCAAAAGCAAAATGAGTTATACCTAATTTTTTGCATCTCAGATGGAAGTGAAACTGGGTAGTGCTTGTTTTATTTTTCAGCAGCCCTGACAATTCCAGCCTAAGTAGAAAAAGGGTAGGGGACATTAGATCACCCTGCCTTAATCCCCTTTGTCCTTTGAACCAACCATGCATAGTCCCATTAACTGACACCGAATAAGAAGCAAACTGTACGCATTCTATAACCCAACCAGTTAATTGAGGAGGGAAGCTTAGGCATAGCATCATATTCTGTAGGAACTGCCACTCCACCGTATCATAGGCTTTAGTAAGGTCTACCTTTATTATACATCTAGGGGAAATTCTTTTACATGTGTATCCCCGTACTAGTTCCTAGGCCAGGAAAACATTATCCATCATACTCCTACCAGGGATAAAAGCCACCTATGCTGGATCAACTACATTCCTAATCGCCGTAATAATTCTCTCATTCAACACTTTTGTAATCACCTTATAGGCCACATTTAAGCATGCTATGGGCCTAAAATCCGTAACCCTAGGGGCAGTCTTCTTCTTTGGTATCAAGGTGAGGGTGCAATGGTTTATCTGCTTTAGGAGTTTTCCTGTTGAGAAAAATTCCTACACAGTTGCAATTAGACATTGGCCTACACTCTCTTAATGATGCTTAAAAAAAGTTAATGTATAGCAATCCGAGCCGGGTGGTTTATCATCCCCTATATCAAACAGTTCCTACTTTATCTCTTTTGCCCTAATAGGAGCAACTAGCCCTTCTCATGCTTGCTCATCTAAAATCGGACCATTAGTAACTAGATGGGCTTTTAGCGGTTTCGTAGGTAGGGAAGTACTAAGGAGACCTTAGTAGAAATTCAGGCAATAAGTCACCACTTCCACCATTGAGGTGGTAGTGCTCCCATCATCCCTGATGATGTATGAAGTTGTATTTTGTTTTCCCCGCTTTCGCACCATGGAGTGAAAATATTTGCTGCTTTTATCAAGCGCCATAATGTGCATACATTTGGCCTTCTGACTGTGGAATAACCTTTCAGCCTCCAATAGAAATAATGCCTGCTTTCTCTTAGACTGGACTTCCAAGCTTAATGTTGTATTTGCGGGTTGGGCTAATGATGCCTTGTAGACTAGTTGAAAATTCTCTTATGCCCTTTTTGCCTGTTCAGAGATATTGCTATGCACCATGAAATTCAATAGTTTCAATGCACCTTTCAACTCTTTTAGCTTCTTACACATCACAAACTGGGCCAACTCTTCAACTCGTTTATCCCATCCGTTATCTACTACCTCATTTATTTGAGGGTGTTACAACCGCATATTAAAGAACTTAAAGGGTTTTTTACTAATCATTTCCATCCGGTTAAACTCCACTAGGACAGGACAATGGTTCGAATTTGCCCACATTTCTATGAAATATGTGGAACAATTTACACCCAAATCAGTCTATACTTGATTTAATAAGACTCTGTCTAATTTTGCCCACAACTGGTTGTTATTCCATGTGTAAAATTCCCCACGATATGGTGCATCTTCTAGCCCCATTTGTATTCTGAAATCCATTAAATCCTTCATCAGATAGGCTGATGGAGGTTGGCAACCAAGCCTCTCTGTAGCATCATAGATATAATTAAAGTCTCCCAAAATGATCTAGGGCCTTGTTATGTCTCCATAGGATTCATGTAGTTTCTGACATAGTGCTCTTCTACGTGTGACAATATACAACCCGTAAACAATAGAGGCTGTAAAGGAAAATTGGTTGATAGTGCATTGCACTTCCATATGTATAAACTGTTCTCCAATCTCCAAAATCTAGCAGTTACATGCTGTCAGATTCCATAATATGCATATTCGGCCACCATCAATACAATCAAAGTTATGAGAATACCCCCATCCTCCTAATCTCCTATGAACCATTCTTTCCAAACTATCTCTTGCTAACTTGGTTTCCAAAAGATATGCCAGAGTGTAGTGTTGTTGCCTAAGAAGGCTGGCCACACTACACTATTTCTAGGCCTGGTTTAGGCCTCGAACATTCCACGAGAGGATCTTCATTTAGCATATGGAGGGGGCCTCCCTCCTCCTACTTTCCTTAATTTATCCTTGTTGCTTATGCTCGCCTCCATTCGTGTGCTGCCTATCGACTTGACAATGTTGTTGTCAGCCCCAGCTCTATTCGGTGGTAGGAATGTTTCCTTGCCTTTACTGGCAATCTTGTTGGCCTTTACCATCTGCTATGACTCATCATTCATAGCATTGGTTGCCATCCCAAACTGATCTTGTTGCCTCTATATATCCGCATTAGGTCCACTGTGTATTAAGACTTTTGCACCTACTTCTACCTGTGTAGGATGGTCCACCCCTTGGCTAGGAGTAACCACTGTCTCTCCCCTAGTCTGTGTTATTGGTTTGACTTAGGAACCTATCCCTACTTCCTGCTATTGGCCCCTCTCACTTGCTGATGCTTTAGTGGATGTATTCCCGGTGCTGCCGTTGTCTTACGCCTATTTCTTATTTGTCTTTCCTTTATAGTCAAAAGGGGTGTGGCTAAACCTTTTGCAATGATAATTTAGAAAAGTCTCATAAAGAACTCCTTGGGTGTAGCTTGTACCCTCGGGCAGTCTCACTTCAAAACTAGTGACAAGTACTTTGGCCTCATTAACCTCTACTAACAACTATGCATACCCTATTTGAGTCTTGTTACTAGTTATCATATCGGTGCATAAATGCCTTTCTAGACGAGAACCGAGCTTAGACAACACCTTGTCATTCCACAAATCCAGTGGGATGTTTGCTAATTGTATCCAGATGGACACCTTTATGAATTCCCTATAATCAAAAGCAAACCCTGGCTTCAACTTTTTCAGTAATAAGGTCTTCCCCTATACCACATACGGGCCACCAGCTAGGACTGTGGTGCGGTCCTCATCAGTCTCGAACTAAAACACCAACCATCTTTGATTATGGGGTAACAACTTATAGGGTATCTTCCATTTGGCTACCAGTCCCTCAATAGGTTTCAGCCCTGTAAACTGACCAGTAAGGTAACCGACTAGGCAAAATCCCCTAGTTTGATCAATATTGTTAACATCAACCATTTCCAAGATAACCTCATCTTCCACTGGAACATACTCCAACTACAAACCCTTAGTCATCTCATAGTTATGTCTAAAGAGGCTAGCATATGAAGGCTTTGTTTTGTCCCCTTCGGTTGCTTCAGAACCACGAGTTGGCCTCTTATGAATCACCCTTTGTGCAGCCTCACTCTCCTCTATCCTTGCAGATTCACTCTGTGCAGCTGTGGTTGAATTCAACACATGATCTAACACCTGGAGGGCAGACTCCTCTTTAGACTCGACATAATCAAAAGAATTGACACTTCCCAATTCAATCTCATCATCGTCGACCGTGGATGCTTCATCATCCCTCGGCTCTTCATTCAATTTCCCAGTACACACAAGATGTTCAGTAGGCAGAGCCTTACCTGGTTCAGTCACGGAGTTCAGTGTGTTAAATCAACCCTGTTGCACTATCCTAGTCACTTCACCTCTGTTTCCATCCCTCGCCGTCAACACAACCCTCACCATAGGATTTTTGGGTCCAGCATTTGGCTTCACAGTCATAGTTTCCACGGGAGGAACACATATCACGTCTACTGCTCGTTGTGGCGCTGTAGACTTATCAACCTTCGTCCCAGGTGGCTGTCGTGAGGTCTCATTTTGTTGCCCTATGATGCATTCAACAGTGATATCACGACCCCTATTTTTCTTCATCCCATGGTTCACCAATAGGTAGCCAAAATCAAAGAGTCCAGAGTCGGGTGAAAGAAGCCCAAGAACTTTCCCACTCCCAGAAATGCCTAGTAGTTCCAACTCTAAATCTCTAACTCCCAGTAATGCCAACTTGAAGCCACTAACTCCCAGTAATTCTAGCTTTGAATCTATACAGCCCACAAGATAATAATATGGACGAACCCTAATTTCACGATGAACAGTATCGTCAAAATCCTTCGTCATTCGCACAGTGTAGTATAATCAAAGGTTCAGAACCACTCTAGTAGCCAGCACTTCCACTATCTGTCTTGAACACATTCAAAAGTAAGCTGATAGTTGGACTCAATCGATAAACAAGGTGGGCAAGATTGGGTGAAAGAATCACCCAACGTGAAAGCCTCTCACATACGTTGCACTGAAAGCCTCTCACATACGTTGCACTGATAACTCTTTCTTTTTTTTGATGAACAGTAAAGGGTATATTCATCAAAAGGTATGTACAAATTCAAAGGGGCATACCCCAGTCAAAAAATAAATGAACATTAGAACAAAAAGCCTCCTTACAGCCAAGTAAGGTCAAATGTACCATAAATAACCCATTACAACCGAAAAAAGACCAAAAGGATCTCAATACATAACATACCCAAACCAACCGTCGCACATAAATAAGTTGCAGGGAGGATACAGTGTGCAGAGGCTAGCTAGCAGAGATGAGGTCGTAGGCCCCAGCCTAGAACAACATAGATCTCTTATGGTCTCCCCGCCGGCCTGTAAGCATAAGCCTAAGCGAAACAAACTGTGCGCCCTTCCTCCATGCATTGGCCAACCCGTAGGTGACAAAGAGGCCTAAAGACCGCCCTAAGCAATCCATTCCAACCGAAAAGCGGCCAGTGGAATCTTAATACATAACAAACCTAAAACAACCGCAACACATAATGGACTTGTGGGGGGGACGGTATGTAGAGGCTAGCTAGTGGAATGAGGCCGCAGGCCCCACCCCAGCCCATAATATCACCAGCCCCAAGGCCTCCTAGCCAGCCCGTATGTGCAGGCCCAAATGATGCAGTTCACGCAAAATAGTATGGGCCCCCGAGGGCCTCCACGTCCAACCTATATACACAAGCTCAAGCAATACAGATCACTCTCTCTACCATTCTTCGTCCAGTCCATAAGTAGCAAAAAGGCCCAAAGACCGAAAGGCCCATTCAATCCACCTTCATACAGGCAGTAGTAATGTAATCTCCAACATGTAAGAGGAAACATAACTACCATATCTAGGTCCCCAACAAGAGGCTAGTATAAAAAATGGAGCAGAATGCCACTAAAAAAAAATCGAGGTGGCCATACATCACACCCTATTAGAAACCGCATGCAATTGGAATCTTAGGAAGTCAAACTGTGGCCAAAGCCAAGGGGAGGACAGCAAACTTGCAAACATACCAAGTTTGCCTTCTCTACAACACAACACAGTAGAAACCATAGGCTAGTAATCTCTAGGAGGACACCTAGGAAGAAGAACAACCCAAGGCCCCCATACATCCAAATCAGCCTCCTATGTGTCAATACAGTACAATTAGATAAGCCAAGAGAGAGGCACCCCTTGTACAACTAATAGGAAAATTGACAGCGACAATTTACAACACAAATAGAGATCGCATAAGTGTAATTTATAGCAAGCTGCAAGTAGCGCTCCTCTATACCCCATGCTATCTGGCTGAGTACCCAGCCACCAAACCCACCAAGGAGTTGCCTATTGTGAGTCCACCATTGGCCAGGGCAGGGGGGACTCCAAGCACACCCAAACATCCAAGCGACAAAAATAGTCGTTCAAGGCTATGTCAGTATTGTTCTATGTAACCAGTGTAACAATGGAGCTGATGGATCAGCCTTCACATGCTATGAGCTACAGGATCGAAATTACAACTATATCTAGAAAACCCTCAAAAGCCCCATTACACCCTACAGGAGGTTAGTTACAATACATTATAACATATTTAAAGCACATTCATGCAAGACAATCATAACTCTAGACTCGATGTCTGTACTCGTAGCAGATTCTAGCTGAATTTCACTCCTAGACTTCCATATCATGTAGATAGTGCCCATAAGTGCCAATCGGACTACTTTAGTTTTGATGAGTGCTCCAGGGAAGTCTTTTCGAATACATTTTATTACATTAGCAAGAGTGGACATGGTACAGTTTAGCCCTAGCTAATCCCGTATAGCTTGCCAAATTTCCCCTGTTATGGTACAATTGAACAATAAGTGTTCAACAGTTTCATCTTCTACAGTACAGAACCCACAAGTTCTGTCAAGCTCCAAGAATTGTAAATTGTCCTTCGCTGGTAGTCTTCTTCCTATACTTAAAGATGCAATGAAGGAGAATTTCGAAGAGACATATTGCTTCCATATGAGGGCCATCTGTGGTTTCCTTGAGTGCTTCACTCTTAAAAGTTTATAGAGTTCTTGTGACGAGGGGCTTCCATTAACACGAAGCTTTTGCATACCACGAGCTACTTCATTTCTGCCTCCTAACTTTTCAACCAATTCATCCCGAATTGCTCCTAATTTTTTCTGCAAAGGAGAGTCTCGACTATGAGGTACCCATTCCTATATTGAGGTATCCCTCAAGTATTCTTCATGAATCTATCGAACCCATAATGAATAAGCTTTGGCATGAATATTCCATAATACCTTTTCTAGCAAGTAATTGTTCCATTTTTATAATTTTTTAAGCCTAGCCCCCCTTCGGCTTTTGGTGTGCATACACTGTCCTGTGCCACTCTAAAATGTTTGCGTCCCTATAAGAATAATCTACAAATGGACATTATTCGATCTATGATAGTAGTAGGGATGGGGAAAGCCTGTAGCTAAAAAGATAGTACTCCTGGAATAACTGAGTTTAGGAGCTCAATTATACTCGCATAAGAAAGGGACTGCCCTTTCCAAGAGTTAAGATACCCCTCAATAGATTCAATTAGCACTAAGAATTGGGCTACCGAAACTTTTATTTGTGCCAATGGTATCCCTAGGTAGCGGACAGGAAACTCCCCTAAGGAATATTCTACCCTCTACCGTAGGGATTCCTTCTCATATCCTTCTAATCTGGCAATGTATATACTGCATTTTTTCACATTCATCTTCAATCCCACCAACCTTTCCAATTCAGCCAATGCATTTGCTAGAATGCCCATAGAAGCTTGGTCTCCTTTAGCAAATAGCATGAGATCATCCGCAAAAGCAAAAGTGAGTGATACCTTGCTTTTTACACTTCGGATGGTAATGAAAATGAGGGGATGCTATTTTCTTCTTTAAAAATCTTGATAGGTACTCCAGTCTAAGGAGGAATAAGGTGGAGGACATTGGGTATCCTTTCCTAAGTCCCTTTCGGCCTTTGAACATACCATGCAATGTGCCATTAATAGATATAGAGAAAGACGTTTGCACGCATTCCATAACCCAGCCTGTGAATAGTGGAGGGAACCCTAAACTTAGCATCATTTTCTCAAGAAACTTCTAATCAACAGTATCGTAGGCCTTTTTAATATCCATTTTCAGCATACATCTAGGTGATATCCTTTTTCTGGTGTAGTCCTTTACTAGTTCCTGGGCTAGGAACACATTGTTTAGCATATTCTACCCTGGAATGAAGGCTGCTTGTGCAGGATCCACTATCTTCCCCACCACCTGCATCATTCTCTCATTTAGGATTTTTGTAATCACCTTGTATATTACATTCAAACATGCAATCGGTCTAAAGTCATTCACTTTGGAAGTTGTTGTGGTCTTCGGGATTAAGGTGAGGATAGCATGGTTTAATTGTTTCATCAGCTTACTTGAGGTAAAAAAAACTCCTTTACAGCTACTATTACATCACCCCCGACCTTATCCCACTGTTGTTTGAAGAAAGCTGAGGAGTAGCCGTTGGGCCCTAGGGCTTTTTTCTCTCCTATAGCAAACAATGCTCTTTTTATTTCTTCATCACTTACTGAAGCCTCCAATATCCCCTTTGCTTGCTCATCCAATATCGTTCCACTTCTCACATTCTCCTCATTTAAGCTGCTTAAGTTTGCTTCAGTCCCTAAGAGATGTTGGTAGAAACTCAAGCCATAGTTTACGACTTCTTCTAATGAGGTAAATGGGTTTCCATCTTCTTTTATGATATGGGTGATAGTGTTCTGCTTGCCTCGTTTCTTCACTACTTCATGAAAAAATTTAGTATTTTTATCGACCTCCATTAGATGGATACATTTAGCTTTCTGTTGGAAGAACATTCTTTCCGCTACCATTAGGAAATCCATATGCTTTCTCTTATTTTTCACGACTTGGTTCAATTTAGTGTCTTCAAGACTGTTTAAAGAATCTTTGTAGGATGCTTGGAATTCCTCTTGGGCCTCACTAGCCTTGGTAGATATATTCCTGCAAGCCTAAAAATTCAGAGTCTTCAGGGAACTTTTAAGCCCCTTCAGTTTCCTGCACAAGCTGTATTAGGCATATCCTTCCACTATCCTCTCCCATTCTCTGTCCATGATGTCTTGTAGCTGGGGGTGTTGCAACCAAATATTAAAGAATTTAAAAGGCTTTTAACCAGACTGTCTCATTCGGTTTCCCCATACTATCTCATTTGGTTTATGTCCACCAGTATTGGGCAGTGATCAGACTCAATCGTCATATTTAGAAAGTTTGCAGAGCAATGGTATTCCATTGAGTTCCAGGCTTGATTCAAGAGCACTCTATCAAGCTTGGCCCATAAGAAATTTTTGTTCCATGTATAAAACTCTCCCCTACTTGATGCATCCTCCAACCCTAATGTTACTCTGAAATCCAGTAAATCTTTAAATAGGTAGGCTAAGGGGGGTTGACAGCCTAGTCGCTCTCTTGCAGCATAAACACAATTGAAGTCACCTAATATTATCTAAGGTCGCCCTAAATCGGAGTTGACTCCTTTTAATTTCTACCATAGCTCCCTTCTTGTAGTTATTCTATACAGACCGTACACAAATGAGGTTAAGAACAAGAATTGTGTTATCTTGCATTGTAGGCTTACATGGATATACTAATCACCAATCTCTAGCACATTGCAATTGTAATACTGGGGGTCCCATATGAGGCACATTCTATCGTCAGGAAGATGGTCAAAGTTATGACAAAATTCCCATCTACCAAATCTATTCTACATCATCATATTCAAACTCTGAACCAATAATTTTGTTTCTAATAGACCTGTAATCCTGCATTTGAATAGTCTCATAAGTGAGACAACACTCTTTTGTCGCGAGATCGTGTTTAGGCCTCGGGCATTCCAACAAAGCACTGTCATTGTTTAGGTTAGGGAGGACGGCTCCCTCCCACCCCTTTTGGATTTTCAGAATTGAAATGCACAGTCACTCGATAACTCCCTTCTGTCCTAGGTTGAGTCTTTGGAGCAGTATCATCTTTGGCTTGCAAACTTGCCTTACCTTTGATGGCACTTTGCTTATTCAGAAATTTATGCCCATCACTCTAGATCTGTTTGTTTGTTTCCAATTGAGGCTTTTCACTAGGTCTTCTTAATTCAATTCCCTCCCCCTGAGTCTGACTATTATTTTCCAACCGAGTCTAGGAACTAGGTTTTTTGAGTTCTATCACTTGCACTCTCTTGTTAGTACTGCATCCCCACTTTGTTTTTTCTGCTTTGTCACTTGCCCCCTCTTTTCATAACTTTCATCCCCACCTGCATTATGTGCTTGCTGTAGTCTTGCCTATGCATGGTTATCCATAGCCTCTACTGCTTATCTGTCTCTTTTCAATTTCCCCTCTCCATAGTCTAAAGTCAGCAGATTTGGATCACTAGTAGTCGCAGCCACTTCACCTTTACCTGCTTCATGTTGCATTGCCTTTTCCAGGTCTGGGTTGGTAGCTGGAGCCCCTCTGATAATTTTATCCAGGTGCTCCCTACTATTTGTCCCCTTCTTCATAATGTTTAGTTTTTCATTTGCCACTATTTCAGTAGTAGCTACCTCAGGTTGACCCTCCTGTAGACCAAGACCCTCCTTTAGACCATCCCTTATAATATCCTCTTCAGTCACTTGCCTACCCATTCCTACTATTTGGATCTGCCCACTTTTGGCTTTAGCATCCGTAGTGTCAATTAGAACTTTTGGTACCGCAACTGGTTCTGTCTTTTGCTTCTGTTTCTGTTGCCCTTTGCACACAAAGGGGTGTGATCGAATTGTTGGCAATGACAGCATAGGTCAGATAGGTCTCATATGTAACCAGTTGAGTGTACCGTTTGCCTGTAGGTAGCCTTACCTCAAAGTTTGTTATAGGCCATTTAGAAACATCAACCTCCACTAATAACCGTGCATAACCAAGTTTAGTCTTTATGTGAGTAATTTTGTTTGTGCATATAGGCCTTCTAAGTTTTGATCCTTGTTTGGACAGCCCCCGTTCATGCTAGTATTCCAAAGGAACGTTAGGCATACCCACATTGGCACATCCATTAACTCCTGATAATCAAAGGTAAATCCTAGGGTGAGCATTTTTAAGAGCAAGGTTTTCCCAAATATGACAGACGGCCCTCTTGATAACACACTGATCCTGTCTTCATCGGAAGTAAACTGAAAAATCAACTAGCCCCGACTATGAGGAAGGAGACGACGCTTCACTTGCCACTTAGCCATTTGACCTTCAAGGGCCTTCATTCTCGGAAACTATCCAGTAAAACACGAACTAAGCAGTATCCCAAATTCTATTCAATCTCCATTCCATCTTCCACCTTTATAACAACTTCGTCATCACCTTTCAAAAATCCCATTGTCATACCTTGGTTGTGTTCTCTATTGTCCTGAAATAAGCTGGCATAGGAAGGCTTCAATTTCCCTGCTTCAATTTCATCAGACCTTCTCTTCTGCTTTTTAGTAAACGCTGGCTGTGCAGGCGCCTCAGCCCTTGATTTATCATGCAGAGACTGCGGCAAACTGTTTCCATCCCTACTTACAATAAGACCTCTCTGTGGTTTTTTGTCAAACAGGTTCTGTGCGGGCATCCCCCCGGAGTATCAGACAGCGGCTGCGGTAGTTTATCAATCAACTTGAGCACAGATTCTTCTCCTTCGGACTCCTCAGTTTTAGTGGTATCCTTACCTCCCAAATCAATATCCTCTTCAGCCGTGGATGCTTCCTCATCCCCCGATTGAAGGGTCAATGCATCAACACACAAAGTTTCAGAGTTGCAGGACATACTTGGGCCTGTGACCGAAGCCACCTGCTCACATGGTTGTTCTTATTGCATTGGTCCACGATTGTTCATTCCTTAGGTCAAGTCGGCCCAGCTAATAGTCATCGCCACAGTACTGCTCCTGTTCTCTGTGGATGCAGGGGTTGGCATCTGTACTGCTAGTACTCGGGGTTCCTTTACCATGTTGTTCATATTACCCTCAGGTTGGATACGATGAAGGCCCACCGGCATTCCTATGCACTCTACCGTTATATCCATCCCCCTTGATTTTTTTCGACCCAGGGCTCGCACCCAAGAGCTCGAAGTGGAAGGACTTGGGTCGAGTATCGTGGGTCCACAAACACCACCCACCCCCAAGTTCGGCCAATGCAATGGTGGTGCTTCCAGTAGGGTTGCCAAAGGTTTGCTGCCACCTAACTTACCCACCAAATTGTGTCATGCTCACAAAAACGTTCAAGGAGAGATGCTAATCCCGAAGACCCCTAAATCACACAGGGTTTCACTGGTAGCTTTTTCTTAATTCTATGGGTGGTGGTTTTGCCTTTTAGATCATTGTTCTTTGTTCTCTTTCCAAAAGGGCACATTAGGTGCCATTTGCTTCCCGCCAACCTATTTTCCTTTTCTAGCTTCTGCACTTAGTTTATTTTCTTTTACAAGGCTATTATTTTTCTAAAACCTCATAAACGTTGGTTGTTCCCATCCACTTTTCAATAGTGTAGACTATTGCATCTTAAGCTTTTCCACCTTTACCCTTCCATAACCTTACCCTGCAACCACCTTCCTTCCCCCATTTTGCACAAACAGACCAAACGCCAATTACCAACACCCCTCAAACTCCACCATATATCACTCCTTAGAATAAAGCTATAAACATATGGCAGGGGAGCCTCAGTCCTCAATCTCCATTATAGTCCTCCAAAACAAATTGAAGGCAAACCAACGATTGCTCCAGATATTGAGACACTGAAGCCAAGGGCTAGAATTTAGGATTCTACTCTAATAGGATTCTTTATGGAGTAAAGACCTCCTTCTTTGTCATCCAAAGGTGGGATGTTAACTAGACGAAGTCCAGAGGACTAAAAAATATTATACTTTTTGAGGATAACCTTGTCTTGTTTTCCTTTTCTTCCTAAGTTACTGTTAACAAGATAGTACAGGAGGGCCCTTGGCATGTTACTCAGTTCCATTATTCCTACATTATTGACAACTATGTATCAAATTAGAAAATGTCAAGGTACACAACTTGCCAATTTAGATTAACTTATATAGTATACCCTTAGAGTATTAGACCACTTAGGGTCTTAGTTTGCTGGCTAGTTACATTGATAGACCACTTTGTATTGATGAAAACACTACCAAAAGAAAAAGGATTAGTTATGCACAAATTTGTGTTAGTATGGATAGAACTAAGGAGCTCCTTGATTATATTCCAATTATGAGACTTGGTATTGATATTTCTATATAAGAGGATATGGTGCAATTTTCCTATAATTGGAAACCTTTATTTATGTCTTAATGGAAAATTTGAAAACCAATAGGTAAAGTGTTTGCTAGAGGAGATTATACTGAATTAATGGGGTTAGAGACTGATACAATCAGTCCGAAGTACCCCCTGCCTAGGAAAGAGGACGAGGTTGCTAAAATTATGGATAAGGACAATACATCCACTAACTCAAAGTTGAAGGGTAAGGACAATTCAAGTGACATCTGTTATTAATAAGTCAACAAAAGTTCTTTTGCTGGTTTAAGAGAACAAAATTTAATCTCTTGGAAAAAAGGAAGCTACATTCTCTCTTCAACTAATTCCTCAATTAACCTTCTAGACTTGGAGAATGGAGATATTGAGCTAGATGATATTCGAAATGTGATCAGTAAGAGAACTTAGATAAGTGGAAGGAGGAAAGGTTCAAAAGGTAAAAATATCCTGATATGACAATCTTATTGTGGAATGTTTGTGGTATCAGTAGCATAGAAAAGTTGAATGCTTTAAGGGATTTTATGGAGAGGATTAAGCCTCTAATCATAGTCTATTTAAAACAAAAATATGATAAGAATTTTGTCAAAGTAGAGGAAAAAGTCTTTAATGAGAAATTGACGCATCTAAAATTACACTTCATTTTGAATAAGTTATAGTCTACTCCTCCTTTGTTTATGGTTTTAATACAAGTTTTTAAAGAAGTAGTCTTGGTCTTGTTTGAGAAACATTTAAGATACCTTTTTAGGTCCCTGGATCATATGTGGAGACATTAATTCTACTATCTATAGATAATAAGAAGAGGGTAATTGTAGTATGAGGAATCACAATGAAGATCTCAAGCTTTGTATAGAACATTTGGGGGTAACAGATCTTAAACAAGAAGGTTACTCCTTTACTTAAAGCAACAAACCAAAAAATGCATGGTCCATACAAAAAAAATTGAATACGGCATTACTAAATGACGATTGGTTTTTACAATTTGCCAATTGAAAAGCTACAGTTATGGATCTCTTTTTTTCATATTACACTCTGATTTTGATTATTGCTCTTTTTTAAAACCCCACCAATCATCATTCTTTTTAAGTTTAATAAATATCTTGTCAATGTGGAAGGTTTTAATGATGTAATATTGAAGGGTTTATCCACTTAAGTTGTTGGGACCCGATCTCGGAACCGGATCTCAACCGAAAACCAAAACGAAAAACGATCAGAAGCAAAGCAAAGAACGGAGAACGAATCGGAACTAATCGAATCGAATCGGTAAAGAAATCGAAATCGAAAAGAATCAAAATCGAAACAAACAAAGAAACGGTTCAATCGAAGCGAAACAAATGCCCGACATCCGATAACGAAAATTTTAGCGTGTCGCGTTGGGAACCTTAGACTACTCCAAATCTGAAAAAATCCGGTATAAATTTTTTTTTCTTATTCCTTTCTTTTTCATTTCATTCATCTTTAGTCGATCTTATTCATAACATCTCAAATCATAGAAATTTT
>JANSVA010000007.1:15189197-15206643 GCA_025504915.1 Erythroxylum reticulatum | reverse complement strand
ATTAATATTTTTATAATTGTATCAATATTTTTTTAATTGTATTTGTATCTTTTTAATTACGATGATGTAGAAATATATATTCTATTTTGGTTTAGAGAAATCTGAATATGGTAACTTACGGTTCTTGCGTGAATTTGTAGAATCATTATAAAGATGGATTTAAATGAGTTTAATGAATTTAAATAAGTAAGATGTGGTAAAGTCATGATATAAAGTTGATTAATTGATAAGTTGTGTTGATGAAATGAAAGAGTTTAAATGGAAAAAAATGCATTAGTTGAACGTAGAAAGAGAAACAAAATGCAAAAAATGAAATTTGTATGTATGAGAATCGGATTTTGATGTTTAAGTGTGAATCTTGAATTTTTGAATTATTATGTGTTGCTGAGCTAAAATGAAGTTAGAAGAATTAATTTAAGTTTCATTTGTGTTAATTGAAGAGAATTGAAGAGAAGAATAAAATCTGGAAAATTACAGTAGAAAGAGAGGAAGTGAAGTTTTGGATTTGTTATGGTTGAAGGATAAACTTGAATTTAATTTATTTAGAAATTGTATTGGAGCTAGAAATGCAGAGTAGATGATTTAGAAGTGAGTAATATGGAAAAGAATGAAAAAAAATAGAGGGAGAAGAAGAAAATATACGGTAAAGAAGAGAAGACAAGAAAATTTCAAGAGTCAACGTTGAAGATCATGACTTCACAGGCGTATGAAGCATATCGCGGTCGTGCAGACGCACGATCGCGACTTTCAACATTTGTTTGTTTATGAACATCCTTTCATATTTTTGTTATAACTTCTTCACCCGATATCTAAATGATTTGATTCTTGAACCATTAGATTTGAAACATGTTGTTCTTCATATCCACCAAAAATCTTAGCAATCTAAAATCATTTGAAACATGTTGTTCTTCAAGTAAGTGGTGATTTTAGTTTTCTGAATACTATAGCTGATTCTGATGATGTTATAATGTTTAAAAATGAGTTCATCCATGAATTGAGAAAGTTGGGTAGTTTCAGTGTTAATGAAGAATTGATAATAATGTGCTGGAAAATCTTATTGAACTACGACTTTGATGATGTTTTTACGGTGTAAATATATATATGCATGCTTGGGTTTAAGAAGTGTAGTTTCGGTGATGAATGAATTAAATGATGGATTTGTGATATAGGAATTGTCCAGAAAAGTATGAAATAGATTCTAGTTTGAGATACGTAAAAGTTTACGTAAGTTGATGAAAAAATGCATGTACTCAGTTTTGGTTATAAGTTGATGTATTGTTCATGCATGAATCTGTGAGTTGTAGAAATGAATTTGAATGAGTTTAGAACTAAGGGAAAAGTTTAAGGTGATGTAGTGATATGGGAAAAGTATTAAAATGAAAAGTTTTTTATGAACTGAAGGTTTTGATGAAAATATAAGAATTGGAAAATTACAGTAGAGAGAGAAAGTGAAAATGAAGTTTCGGATTCTTCGTAGTTTCAAGTATAGGTTTGAATATAAGTTGTTTTGAGATTATATTGGGTATAGACAAGCATAACAGATGATTTAAAAGTGATTATGTGGGAAAAGAATTGGAAATCTGAAAAAAAAAACGAAATAAGAAAAAGAAGGAAGCAGATCGTAAGTCGCGATCGTGCTTCACCATGATCGCAACTTTGGTATTTAAAGGATCGCAACATCGCAGATTTCGGTCGAGCACGATCGCGACTTTCAATTGATTTTTCTGAACATGATCCTTTCATATTTTTGTTATAACTTCTTCATCCGATGTCCAAATGCTTTGATTCTTGAACTAATAGACTCATAAGACA
Source organism: Erythroxylum reticulatum (assembly GCA_025504915.1). Lineage (NCBI taxonomy): Eukaryota > Viridiplantae > Streptophyta > Magnoliopsida > Malpighiales > Erythroxylaceae > Erythroxylum > Erythroxylum reticulatum. The sequence goes on along the minus strand of JANSVA010000007.1, from coordinate 15,204,831 downwards.
TTGTTCTACATCTCCACGAAAAATTGTAATTTTCTAAAATGGATTGATTGATGTATTTAAGATAAAATGTTGAGGAAAAATCAGGAAAGTTTATTCTGGAGTTTGGATGTTTCACGGTTGTGAGTTAAGGTCTCACAGCCATGAGTTTTTGATATTCACAGGCATGAGTGATTGTCTCATGCCCGTGATTGATATAATTTGGTTTTCACGGTTGTGCATGGATGTTTCATGGCCATGACACAATTGTAGAAGGATTTAATAACCCGAGAGCTATTGCATATTGAACATCTGTTCTTCTTTTGTCTATAACTTCTTCTATAGTTATCCAAATGGGATAGTTTTTGATTTGAGTAAACTATAGACATAAAGCTATAGTTTGTCTGAAGAAATAAAATTTCAATTCAATCTCTAAGATCTTCAATTTCTGGATGGAAATTGAGTATAGTATACTGTTTTAGAATGAGAACAGTCTAAAAATATTTGGAGTATAACTTTCAAGTTACTGAAAATGTGCATTACTAAAAACATACAATGAGTAAAAACATGAATGATTAGATGTTTTTAGTTATGCCAACCATACAGTGTCATAAGAAGAAGAGATTGAGTTTGTCACTTTAATGCTGAAGGTTGGATCCTTCTGCCATTAAAATTTCATGTGAGGGAATTTAAATCTTATTTAAGAACTAAGATTTACAAATATCTAAGCATACATTCATGGAATTAATTACATAATAGGTTAAAGATACATTCAAGCCTTATATTTTATTAAGAATGTCCTTAACAATAATACCCAAAATGACTTCGATGACAATGAGTAAAAATCCTTGACTCTATGCCATTTTTTTCTTCAAAATTGCAACTTCATTTAGTTGTGCATTTGTTGGAAGTGAAAATTGATTAGGTATTGATGAGGGTTCATTAGTTGTAGGAACAATTTATTCATTTCAATGAGTCCGCCTATTTGGATCCATGACATAAGCACTTTGTGATTCAACCAAAGTCCGATACCTCTTGAATCTAACATTAGGAAACCCCTTACTTGCCAATTTAACATCATCCCAATTTGTAAAAATTCCAACTTGACGTCCAACAAATACAACATAGAAGTTGTATCTACCCATAGTTAAGTACTTGAAAATGAAACGTATCCTCATCATTCATACACAAACATAAATGACAAATATTAAAAAGTTAATAAACCAACCATTCATCATTCATACACGGTGAGCTCAAAAGTGACAGGTCACAACCAAAAAATTATTATGCGCTACAAGCATTGTTAAATAGTTAAGCTAGAAGCATTGTTAGCATCCTACATTACCATATAATAGTGTACCATAACCTACTAATTAAGAAATAAAGCATAAAGTTAGATTTCATCATCTAATAGGCTCCTCACACAAGCTTGTTTCTGGTTTGCAGTTAAACCACATAAAAGCTTCCCAGTATGAGCATTCTTTGAGAAGATCTTTGTATTCCTAACAACTTCTTCAGTGGAGAACCCCAAATTCCCAAGCTCTTCACCTAGCTTAGCTCGAAATTGTCCCACAATGGCATCAACAATGATTTTAGCATTCTCTCTACTATTGTCAATGGCTCAATCAAAAGAGGCAGCAAGGCTTTCTAATACTTTAATATACCTCATCTTCCTTTTCCCTTTGTTTTGTTGGCTCCCTTCTGTGTTGTTGGAAAAGACGACAGAGCTAGTGAGATGGGCTAAAGCAGTTAAAGCAGGAGTGGCTGATGGGCCTATTGGATCTACTAGGGCAGCAGTAGCTGCTAGAGCATCTGGTGCATCACCTTCAATTTCATCAGTTTCAAGCTGAGCAACAACATTTGCAGCACCTTGAGCTCTTGCACCAGTGGCTCTGTCTTTCCCATAGACAAACTCAAGTCTAGAGTAAAGTGGGAAAGGCTTTCTAGGAGTGCACTATTTGTTGGGGTGTCTCTGCAAACATATTATTATTAAGATGCTTCTATAAACAACCAACAAAGTAAAATAAAAAATTACCCTTGACCATTCTTCCAGCACTTGCTTGCTGTTAACCTCAACGTATTGCTTGCTTTCATTCCAACCAAACACACTGTAGTTCAACATGTCAAAGGCTATCTAATAATTGTCTTTCAACCTCTTGTCCTTATTTTTGGTATGCCTCTTGTCAATGCCACAATCAGAAAAGTTCTCAACCATCTTTGTAGCAAGAAGTTGGAAAGTACCAGGCTTAAATTGCCTATTATCAACTTTGTGACTAGCAACAACTGCCTCCTCCATGAAGGTCACAAATGCTTCTATTTCATCTAAAGTCCAAACTCTTGACATTGTACCTAAACCATGCAATGTCGTACCCCAAACCATTAACTAAATGAAAGTTCACAATTTAATGTTTTCTTCTCCAATTATCAAACATGTTCTTAGCTAAATCCTCTCTCCATTGACTTCATTCATTACTTGTCTCAACACGATCAACAAATTCAGGGAAAGGTACATCTTTCCCAATTGGCATATCCTCAGCTTTAAGAGGAGTAAGCTCTGCTGGATAATAAGTCATATGCAACCTAATAAAGTTGTACAGAAGGTAGCATGTAAAAATTATGTGCACATGAGTGGTTGCTGGACAAAAAGATGGATTTCTTAGAATTTTCCATCTTTTTTTAGTAAACTAAATGCACATTCAATCACATTTCTGGCATATGAGTGTCTCTTATTATAGAGCTCTTCTGGGTTCCTAAATTCCCTTCCATCTCTTGCCCACTCTTGAATATGTTATCTTGTGCCTTTAAAAGGTGCAAGAAAGCTAGGACCATTGGTATAGCCTACATCTACTAAGTAGTAATTTCCTATAAACAAATGACATTATTACTATTGTTGTTTTAATCAAAATGTAAAAAAAAATTAACAAAATTCTGAAAATTCTTATCTTACATACCCTTTGGAATTTGAAGTCTATTAGCCCTAGTAACAGCATCACACAGAACCCTTGAATCAGATGCTGAACCCTCCCATCTAGCAAGAACATAAACAAAGTTTAAGTTCTTATCACACACCCCTAACACATTACTGCATATTTTCCCTCTCCTACCTCTATATCTGGGTTTGTCTACCTGGGGAACTATTATTTCTAAATAGGTCCCATTTAAAGCACCAAGGTATGTAAATTCGAACAATAAAAAGTTCTAGTTTAGTATTTAAAAAAAGTGAATTAGACAATTTATTTTAACTAATTAAATTTACTAACTTTAAACCATTTCCATCTATTGTCTATGCAATCCTCAGGAATTGGTGTGGGCTTGACATACAACAGATGTTGAAGCTTTAATACAGCCTTTAACACACTATGGAAGACCCTACTTATAGTTTCTCCTGACCTTATAAACCTAACTTGTACTACTCTATTAGATTCATTTTGTGCTAATATTCTTAGGAAGATTAAAACATTGTCTTCAATAAGCACATGGCCATTATTCTTCAACCCACCATGGGCTTGAAGCATTTGACATAATAATGTAAATGCATTTAAGTCAATCCTTAAATCCCACTGGCTATTCCTATCACCCTCATTCAAAATCCTATCTATATTAGCTTGCCTAGTTGGTACTGTCAATGTCCTACTACCTATAGCATTTTCACTCCTACTCAGTTTTTTTGTGTATACATACAAGCATAACAATATGACCATTCTTATAAAATCCAATTCCCCATTCCAAAGCTCAAACAAACTCAGACATTTAAACATAGCATCATGATCTTTGTTATCCATTTTTGTAAACAAAAAATGTCTGCACAGATAAAAAAATATAATGACCAAAAACACAAATAAAAAAATCAAAAAAAAATTACAAAAAATAGAACATACAAAAATTCGAAACACAAATAAAGAAAGAAATTCAAAACACAAAACACAAAACACAAAACAAAAAAACTTTGATTTTTAAATTAGGGTTTACTGTGACACCCCCAAAATTGAAAATTGAAGATTGAAGAAAATGACATAGATCATGTAGATTTCAAGTTGACAAACAAAAAAATAGAAACAAAAAAAATAAATTGAAGAACTCATCTTTGACTATTGATTAGAATAGAAAAAGGACCAGTTTTTTGCTAAAGAGACAAACAGGAGAAGAATGTGCTAGTAGTAGAGAGAAAGTGTCTGGTGAAGAAATGAGAAGAATGGTCTCTTTTTTCGCTATTTATACACTTGGGCATATGTGAAATATTAATAATATGCAGGTATTTTTTCCCAACAGCCCATATGTTTTGTTTGTGTGACAGGCATAAGAAAATTGTGCCACGATTTTGAAAGGAACAAAAAATTTATATTTTTGTGAGCTGGCGTCGAAACAAAAATAGGTAGTGTCAGCAACCAAACACTGTTAGGCACAAGTTTTTTGTGTTTTATTATCTGTCCCCACCCATGGAGACTTCAACCAAACCCAACGTTATAGTTTTAACTAGTCAAAGAAATAAAATAAATTGATCGATGGATGGAAATCAGAAAATAAAATAAAAAAAGAGTAGATAAGAAAATTAAAAAACAATTAATCGAATAGAGAACTTAGATATGAAAGTATTTCATGATTAAATAATTTAGAAGGTATTTCAAAATGGATTGATAGAAATATATATATATATATATATAATTAAGTTGATTAATTGGTATCTCTACCAAATTAAAACCCATATAATGCATTAGGCCACGTGAACCATTATAAAAGGTTTAACCCTAATGAGAAAAGATTTATGTAAGGCTATTTTTAGCTACCCAAGCAAATTGAAATATCTAAGTCGTGGTATACTCATATGTATGTTCTCTCAAATCACCCGTATACAAATTAATATCAAATCTAATTGCTTGTGTAACTAAATCCATAATAAGAGTATTCAAAGATGCTTAGCATAAATAGATCTCACTTTATAAATAATATTGAATGAATTAATAAAAAGACAATGATTATGGTTTTCCTTTTGTAAACATATAAAACAATTAGCCATATATCATGTTTTCATCAATAAACACGTGATAAAATAAAAGGCATCAAGGTAGAAAATTTTTAGATGAAATCTTTGTATTCCAAATAGATTTTATTCATTTTAGTGATCCCCAATCCTCTTACATATAAAAAAACACTTTAAAATTGATCTCCTGAGGGTAATGTACTAACTAACCATAGATTTTTATATAGAAAAGAGTGAAAAAAATATTTCTACATTAGGGTTTCTATCTGCTTAAATATGTTTGGTCCATGTCAGACAAGGTATGGGACACGACCTTATCCAAAGGCATGTATCCTTTTGTTGTAACTTTATAAAGGAGGATAGAGGCTATGGAACACCTATATCGTAGGCTTTATATTTCTCTGTATTTTTTTCCAAAAGCAACATACGTAGAGACATGATTATATCTCATCCTTTGTTTCTTTTAAGATATTTTCTCCAACAATTGGTTTCCTTTATGCCTATGGTCTAGACTATGTCTTCATTTCCATGTGGTTCAAGAGCGATACAACTGCTAGTTCGTGTTAAATTAAAAAAAATTTTTTTTTTTGCAATTCTCTCAATGTCTTTACAATTCTTATCCAAGATTACATCGTCTTATTTAAATAATAATATAGAATAAATTGAGTAAAATGATGTAATTTAAGATTAAAAGAACAAGAATTATATTGTATGGATTATGAAGATAAGAATATATCAATGAACTAGTAATATGTTTCAATTTTTGATTTGTTTACAAGTATAGATATGTAATTTGTGTTAGGTGAAAACAACCATTAAATTATGAGGATGTATGAATAAACATTCATAAGGTACTTAAAAGTAGTTAAATCGACATTTAAGCAATCATGAAAATTTCACCATCCGTAACTTCTAAATAATAAAGTCATTCATTCAAAAAGAGCATTCATAATCTAACAAAATTCAAATTTAAAATATTGTTCAAATATGTGAATGATTTATAACAATAAACACCTATTTTGTGAACTTTGAAAAAAGTGAACCAACAATAATAAATAGAGAAGTAAATAATGGTAAAGGAAAGAAAAGGATTATTGAACAAATTTGATTGCTCTTTGGTTTCTTTATCAACAATTATGATTCTACCAATTTAAGTTGTGCATTAGTAAAGGGTTCTCATTTTTCATTACCTGTCATAATCCCTTATATTGTTCTATTTTTAGTTAAATACTACTACTAAAACAACAACAACAACCTATTGAAAGTTCCATTAATATGTGAGGTTTGGGAAGGTTCACTAGTATGCAGCCTTACCTTTAACTGGTAAAGAGGCTTTCAGTTGAATACTCTAAATCAATATTCATTATGTTAAGTTTTAGGTCCAAAGTTTATAGGTTGATTGCATCTAGAATAAGGATGAAGGAATGGTTATTAATAATGAAAAGTGGATTCAATGGACGGATTCTTAATCGATTGGGCTAAATGTAGGAAAATTCTATATATGAATTATAATGAAGTAGCATTTAAGGCATGTAAGAAACGAATATAAGTTTGGGAGGTAGATGATTGTTCAGATCCCTCACCTCAGATGGTTGAACCCTTTGATTTTTGGTATGATGGTGGGTTATAAAGACTACTTCCACTTGATTGGCTTATCCTTCCATGTTCTTTTAGAAGTGTTTTTTTTTTGTGGTTTCTAATAGGTGTAACATTTAGTATTTTTTTTCTAAGTGTTAGAGTATATTTTTAGTGTTTTCATAGATAATAATCATATGTTTAGGACTTAGATTTATATTATTATTAATTTTTATGTATTTTGATTGATTAATTATCGTTTAAGGCAAGAGTTTGATCATAATTATATATTTAAGGATTGATTGATGTGTTTAGTGATAAGTAGAGATAGGAAAGGTGAAGAAAATATGAAGAAAAAGCTGTAGAATCAAGTCTGGCACGATAGCACAACAAAGAGCAAAAGGTTCAAAGCCTCTAACATGATCGTACAACTCCTTGCACAATCATGCAAAGAGTTTAGGCAATCCTATGCACAATCTTGTAAGGTGTTTTCCAAGATGTAAGTTTTTCAAACTTTTGATGTTTCAGGGCTATTTTTGGAAGATATACACGTAAAAAGTCTAGAAAAATACCTAGAAGACTCAAGAGTATAAAGTTTAAAACATCACTTGATGATAGCATATTCATAAGTACAGAATATCGAAAGAGGAGAACTTTCAAGAACAAGGCTACAGATTTTCTATCGTAAGGCAAAGAAGAGAAGAATTCTAAATTTCATATTTTTTACCTTTTTCTTATTTCCTTGTTGTTATTAGATGCTAATGATGATTATATTTGAATATTTAAATATATATATGGATTTCTAAATTCCTTTTTAGGAATTACTCTGGAATTATTTGTTGAACTTTACATTCTTGATTTAGTGGAGATGTTTATGATATTTATTGTTTTACAATCAATTTGAATTTAGAGATTGGATTGATTCACATGTGTTATATTGCATAGTGAGAATTGGTACCTCAGTAAACCTAGAAACATCAAATTAACAGGCAATTGAAGAGAGCTCTTAATTCTTTATTAGTTATCCATAGGATTGCTTCAAATCCAATTTTATAGCTAGAAAAAGTTTTGTTAATTGAGAGATCAAAATTCAATTTCTATCAATTTTAATTGGGATTACTTGATTAGATCTCAAGAGAGGGTAATCATAACCATAGGATATATAGGATCAAGCATGATTAAATTAAGAAGGTAAAGTGAAAACAAATAATGATAGAAGTAATTCCCATTTTTCATCATTGATAAATCAAGTAATTAATTATTGGTTAGTTCATTGTTTACTTTTTAAGTTTCTATTTTTAATTTAGTTCTAAATTAATCATCTTATTGTTTTCCTTAAACAAAGTTTATAAGAATTTTTCTGTGACAACACAATCCTTGTGGAAACGATATCTTTTATATTATAAGATATGATATGTATACTTACAGTAAATAAGTTTTTTAATTTAAAATTGTTAACAAGTTTTTGATGTCATTGTCGAGGACTATTATAGCATATATTGTAGTTTAACTCACTTTGATTTAAGGACTTTAATACTTTTCTTGTTTTAATGTAGGTGTATGAACATAAGATCCATTAGGAGTTTGATTAATATACAGAATACATAAGCTTCTAACATCACCAAGCAAGAGAGGGAGATTCGAAAAGCAAGATGCCACGAAGCGATAAAAAGAACGGTGGAAAAGGAATGAAATCAAGAAGAATAAGATAGAAACCTTATAGACTTCATGAGACCAAGGTTCAATGCAAATTAATAAGGGATAGTAAGACCACGAGTGCAAACTAGTACTTTCAAAATCAAACTAGCATTGTTGAATATACTACAAATCAACATTCAATGTTATAGACTAGCAATAAGAATCTTAATGCTTATCTGGACAACTTCCTGGAGATTTGTGACATATTTAAATACAATGGAATGTCAAAAGATGCAGTCAAAAGATCAAGCCAAGGTATGGTTAAACTCTTTAAACCTAGAGAATGTCATGACATCGGAGCAACTAGTGTAAGCCTTTTTGGCTAAATACTTTCCCTTAATGAAGACCACTAGAGTGATTAGGGGAGTCTTTATATGAAGTATGGGAATGATTCAAAGAATTGTAAAGTAGTCTCTTATATTACAACTTGACAAAGAAGTTCCTTTTCCAAACATACAATAGAGTGATTCCACCTACCTAAGGCACCATAGATGCAATGACTAATGGCTCTTTAACAAGGAAAACAGTTGAGTAGCACATGATATGTAAGAAGAGATGGAAAATAATAGTTGTATATGGACATTAGAAAGAAGTAAATAATAGCCAACCTTTAGAGATCAAAAGGGAGTGCTTGTTGTGGATTCACCGATAGCATTGCAAACCTAGCCAAAAATTGAACAGTTTGAAGGACATATCTTCTAGTTCACTCAAGACAATTAAGTATAGATGTGAAATATACAGAAAAGAAAGCCATGTCTTAGCTAATTACTTCCTAGTGGAAATTAACTACATGCAACAACTCGACTTTATGGGAGCACAGTATAGTCAGGGAGGTAATAATCCCTACTGTAATACTTACAATCTTGGGTGGAAAAATCACCTAAATTTTTCTTGGTCTAATAATGTAGGAAACTCATTATAAACTCAATGCCTATTAGTATTTCAGTAAGATAGACTCGGTTCTTTGGAATCAAAGAAATTGATGGAAGGTTTGAATGCCAAATTCGTAAGCTAAGATGATAACCAAAAGGGGATGGAAGCTAAATTTGACCAAAATTATAAAGATTCATTCTTCTTCCATCTATAATTTGGAGTTTCAAACGGGTCAATTATTTAATGCATTATCTATACAAAATGTGGGGAGTCTCCCAAGCATTATGGTGTCTTATCCAATGGAGCAATTGAAATCCATCACTCTAATAAATGAGAGCTAGTTAGAAGAATCCTAGCAAGTAGAAGATAAAAAGGAAAAGGACACGGATGAAGAGAAAAAAGAGGAAACTCCTTATGTCCCCCTTTTATATGCAATAAAGATTCTATTTAAATAGAGGTTGTAGATGAATCAAATGGATCTGCAATTTGCAAAGTTTGTGGAGTAGTTAAAGAAATTGCAACTTTGTGGAAGCTTTGGAGAGGATACCCAAGTACGCAAAATTCTCAAAGACTACTTATCAAACAACTGAACTTGGGAGGAAAATTAAATAGTCTCTTTAACTGAAAGCTGCAGCTCTATAATTTCCAGACACATGCCTTCAAAATTAAAGGACCTAGGGAGTTTCACTATACCTAGTGTAGATGGTAGTTTACAATTTGCTAAATGTTTATGTGACTTAGGCGCAAGTATTAATATTATGTCTTTCTCAATTTTTAGGAAATTAAGGCTAGAAAATGTGAAGTTGACTTCTATGCTAATCTAGTTGATAGATCAATCCATAAAGAAACCATTTGGCATAGTAGAGGATGTGCCAGTAAAACTGAAAATTTTTATTATTTCTGTAGATTTCGTAGTGTTAGACTTTAAAGAGGATAAAAATTATCCATTAATATTTGGTAAACCTTTTATAAATATATGAAGAGATTTGGTGGATGTTTATGAAGGGAAACTTATTCTTTATATTGGTGAGGAGCAAATGGAATTAAATATGAATAAAGTGTTGAAGAATTTGAAGGAAAACAATTCCTACATAAAGATGGATATATTGGTTATGTGTATAAAAGAGCAAGAGGAGTGAAATATAAAAGAAGTGCGTGTTGGGAAAGTAAAGGATGAAGGAGAACTAGGAGAGGAGGAGTCAGGTGTTAAATTGAAGTAAGAGGTCTTAGTGAAGACAGAAGCACCTACAATACCCTCTATTAAGAAACCACACATTCAAAAGTTAAAAACCTATGATGAATAAAAAAAGAGAGCAGTATATTAGATAATAACTTGATTTCATACATAGACATTAAAAAGTCATGTTTATGACTAAATCTACTATAATTGGAATGAGTTGATTGCAACTCTAGAGATATGATGAAATAAATCTTCCAGATTAGAATCAATCCTAATAGAGGGATTCACAAATCAGTAAAGCAATTCTATAAACTTTAACCTAAGTTTCGGTTGAAAACCTTAGGATTAGTTATTAGTAGACTCAATGTTAGCTATTAGCATATTATAGGAATCTCCACGGTCCAATAAATCAATAAAAAATTACATAATAAAAGATCAATCTATTAAGAAATTTATAGGAATTTGAAGCCTAGACATTGATTTTTGATATCAATAAATTTCTAAGTGCTTCCTTATTTCTCTATTCTTTGTTACTACCTATTTATTTTACTTGCTTTATTTTTATTCTCTTTTTAATTAAAAATCAAAACCAAATCCGTAGATTAGATAATAGGATAACAATCATTACTAGTATTCAACGTCTTTGGGGGATCGACCGTACTTATGGATACTAGCTACAGTTACACAATGCATTTGTGGTTAATTCACCATTGAATAACTTAGAAAAATTCAATCAAGTTTTTGGCACTGTTGTTAGGGACTTTAATATTAGGAACACCTGAATACTATTACCCAAGTCATTATTTTTATTTTATTTTATTTTATTGTATCGTATTTATGACTTATTCATTTAATTATCTTTTGAATTTATCTACTTGATCTTGAGTTTAGGGTTTATTATTGGATTTACGATTATTTTTATAGTCATAACTCAATAGAAAGGTAGAGCAAACAATAGTCTTATGGGAGCTACGATTTGTATTCGCAATCTTTAACATCACCATATATAAGGAATAGATATTCTTATATATCTTCAAAGGCTCAACCGATATCTAGATCGTGATGCAACATTGGTGGGAGGACTTACTATAATCATGAATGTCGTGCACCAACTCATATTTGGGAGTGACTAGACATATACTATCAACCTCAAGGTGTACTATTTAGGAATAACTACAATTCAGAATGAAGTGACTCTTACACCTATGGATGGAACGATTACACTCCAACTGAATATTTACAACACCAAGCACCCCCAGTTAACAAGCCAACTCTAGAAGATATGGTGACTAATTTCATTTAAGAATCAACCATGAGGAATTAAGAAATAGATGCTCACATGCAAAATTTGGTCAATTAGATGGACCAGCTAGTAGAGATACTATCTAACGAACTGTAAAGGAGTTTACCTAGTACCACAAAAACAAATGCTAAAGAATGTGAAATGGTAATCTCCCAAAGTGGTGAAAATGTGCTCACATAAGAAGAAGAGGAAGAGAGTATTACAAACAAAATAATGGAATTCCTGGCTGAAATGAAGCTAACCGGCACAAATTCGAGAGTGAAGAAAAGAAAAAGGTTAGCTTCATGAATGGAGGGATATTTCAAGAAGAATTTCCTGAAGAAGAAGAAGAAGAAGAAGAAGAAACCTCCATCCAAAATGAGGAATTAGAGAAGTAGTCAGAGGTAATTGAAGAAGATGAGCCAAAAAGCTTTGTCCATGAAGAAGAATAATAGTCGACAGAGGTGGTTGAGGAAGAACTGGTGGAGGAACGAAGTAATAAAACTACTGATGAAGCATTGGTAGTGAACTTAAGTACGAAGCTTTCCCAATTTCTCCAAGACAAACTGCTTGAGCCAATCAACAATTCAAGGAGTTTTGCTAATCCCTTTTTTATTAATAGCTTTTCAGTACAATGGGCATTAATACATTTGATTGGAGTAATAAATTTTATCAATTATGTCTTTGATATTATCTTTCAACATATAGCTTACTTACAAGCTACAAAACCTTTATATAGGGAAATGAGTGGAAGCAAGTCACTCATTATTGATCTAGGATAAAGTTCAACATAAAGGGTACGTTGAACTAATGACGTTAACCCATAAATTAGGTTAGGTTTTAGTTTTATTTCTTTTTTATTATATTTCATGTGTTAGTATAGGATTTTATTTCATGTTAGTTTATGTTATATTAGTTCCAGGTTCTTTTTATCCCTTTCTCGTTATATTTTGCAAGAAAGTGGTTTATTATTGGAAGGATCAAATATTAGAAAAATTTTCATATTCAGGAAAGTATTACTAAATTTTTCCCTTATTATATATATTGTGTACATTGGGGTCCATGTACAACTTTAAGAGTGGGAAAAGGTTTAATGAATTTTTAATAATTTCTTGAAGCTTAATGTTATCTTGATTATTAAATTTTATAAAATGATATCTTGTATTGGTGAAAATATTACTTTATAAATCTCCTTCAATTTAACTCTTTTTATTATCCCAACCATATCATGCCTAAGCCTCATTCCAATCTTACAAAGTTTTATTTCATTTCTAATTTACATGAATGGTGGATATGTGGTAATATTGCAAGTATATGGTAAGAGTTCTATTATCCATTGATTGAGAATTTGACTCTTTTCACCCTAAACACTTGTGTGAATTGAGTGAAATCTTAATGAAGGTGTAAAAGTTTATGCTTTTGATTTCAATGTAATTTTTGATATGATTCCTATTAATATTGACTTACAAAGTCAATTTTAGGATAGGTTGACTCTAATTGCATGTTAATTTGATTCAATAGGGTATGATGATTTATATTACGATTGAGTAGATAAATATTTATGAGGGATTGATGTTGTAAAATTTGTGATTTTGATTATGGTTTACTTGAGGATAAACAAAAGCTTAAATGTGAGGATGTTTGATAGATACATAATTGATCATATTTATACCTTATATTTGATGTATTTTTGCTTGATATTTTATATTTTATTGTATATTTAGTACTTAATTTGCTACAAGTATGTTTATAGAATATAATTGCCTTCATAGACTTAAAGGAGAAGAATTAGGATAAAAACTTTGCAAAAAACAAAGATTCAAAACACAGAAGGGACACACGACCGTGCATCAGCTTATGCACTTCTCTTAGGTCATGCAGATTTATGAAATTTGGGTGTTTTGAGTTATAAACGGTTTGATGCATGGTCGTGCATTAGCCATCATCTTCCAGAACCCTGAAATTCACTATAAAAAAACATGCCCGGAGGCAAAATGGGAAGAGCAGACTTTAGGAGGTGATACTAGACATGAAGGTCATTCTCAAGGGGCGATTTGATCTAAATCAATGGAAAACATGAAGAATCCATCCGAATATGAGATCAAATTATCTTGCAAAAATATTCAATAGAAGACAATCAGGGACATTTAGAATCATAAAGCCATTGTTTTCAATTCGTTGTTCTTTCAAATTATGTATGATTTCGTGTTCTATCATATGTAACTAAACGTCTTGTTTAAGTTAGATGAACCTTATTTTAATACTTTAATATGATTTGATTCTTTTATTCATACAATCAGCTAATTGATATATTGTGATCTTACTACGAGTTTTATTTATATTCTAATAGATTCGAAATATTAGATCCTAACCTAATTTTATACATAGAGCTTGAGAAATCATGTTTATGAATAGATATATTATAATTGGAAGGAGTTGATTACATTCCTAGAGATAGGATGATATAAATCTTTCGAATTTGGGTCAAACTTAATAAAGGGATTCACAAATCGATAAAGCAATCTTATAAACTTTAACTTAAGTAATACGATTGAAAATCTTAGGATTAGTTGTTAGTAGACTTAAGGTTAGCTATCAGCATACTATATGAATCTCTATGGTCTAATAAATCAATAAAATAATAGTATAGTAAAAGATCAATTTGTTAAGGGCTTTAGGGAGATTCAAAACCTAAACATTAATTTCCGATATCGATAAATTTCTCAATGCTTCCTTATTTCTCTGCTCTTTGTTGGTACTAACTTTATTTTACTTGCTTTAGTTTTATTTTCTTTTTAATTAAAAATAAAACCAAATTCATAGACTAGATAATAGGATAATGATCATTATTAATATTCATCATTTTCATGGGATCAACCGTACAAGCCGGTACTAGCTATAGGTATACCATGCAGTTGCAATCAATTCAACATTGACTAAAGTCTATCATGCTTTAACGATGCCCCATACCCCTTAATGGTACCATTTATGGTAAGTCAAGATAAAACATTATAATTATTCAGAACAAAAGTCCAGTTAACAAGACTAAGATAATTAAAGATTTATCATCTATAGAATCTTCTTGCCTGACAAAGGAATTTACTATATGAAAATTTATAGTATAGAAAAGTATCATGATTGATAATCTTCCAATGAGTCATCTTACTAGTCATGCACATTATGAGATAATGGGAAACATATGCTTTACAAAATAGCAAAACCTGCGATATTAATTTTACTGGGATAGATCATAGATTAAATTTTTTATAAAGAGCTCACCCTTAATCTATTAGAGATTTGAATTATTTTAGAACAATAAATGCTACATGCTTGACCAATTTAGAGTTTCTTGATACATCATTACTTTCCGATGAATTCAAAGAGTTAAGAATTGTTATGTAAATAGCCCTAGAATGACCCTTAAAGATACCTTGGTAGTAAAGATGTCCAAAATTTTATAAGGATGAATGATACGACGCTTCTCATTTTATTACTTTAGGAAAGGCAGATCACTTTTCCATTAATGCAGATACCAAATTAAGAGAAGAATTTTCTTTATACATTGAAAATGATATCCATTAAAGAAGAGGAATTGACATGAGAACTATTATTGATGGCATATAGGTAACAGTTAAGAAAGGATTTCTAACTTTTGTTTAAAAAAGCAGATTTTTTTCTGCAATGATAACTCTAGCCGAAGAGACTTTATAAAAATGAAGATAAGCATGATTGAAAAGGAAAAAATAAGGTCATGATTGAAAAGGGCAAAATAAGGTCGAATCTTTAAGCATACAAAAAGTTCTATCATCTCTTGAAAACATACAAATATGTCTTTTTTTGTATAAGTGGCTGGAGGTGTTTTAAAGGAAAAGATAAAATTGAATCATCAAGAATATCACATACAATGATGATTTTGAGTTAAAAAGAAAAGAATACATTGTGAAAATATATCACCCAAATAAAAGAAATTTCACTGTTAATAAAGATTAAATATACTTTCTAAAAAGTTGATATAATATAATTTTTGTTGAGTTAAAATATGAACTTCAAGTCCGCTTGAACAAGTAAAACC
>JANSVA010000007.1:15174113-15189097 GCA_025504915.1 Erythroxylum reticulatum | reverse complement strand
CTTTCTAAAAAGTTGATATAATATAATTTTTGTTGAGTTAAAATATGAACTTCAAGTCCGCTTGAACAAGTAAAACCCCTAAGGTAGTAAAAGGAACATCCAGCATTATCTATCTCGTCTTCATAATCTCCCCTACCATGAATTTGACACTTGATTACAAACCAAATTGAATTAGATCCTAAAAATAGATATAATTATACGACATTTCTTTGCGTAACATATATATTTTGGATGCCTTTCCTAGTATTTACTTGTCAACCTAACGTCTCCGTGACCGTTCAAATAAACTACCCGTTACTTCTATCTCTAACCGTTTTCCCTCAACTCACAACGCCGGCAGGGACCCCGGCCGCGTCCTTAACACCAACATCTCCAACGCCACATGACTGCTGTCTGAGTGGTCAAACAACCCACCCAGTGCCACAAAGTCGTCGTCGTCATTGTGAGACATATCGTAACTATTACTATCCGAATCACAACCCAATTCAAACTCGAACGAGTCGAAATTAGGAGTTACATCTTCAAACCGTAGCATCTCAGAAAGAAATTCCGTACCCGACAAGCCCATCACCGAAGGGTCATCCGCTCCGATTTTTCCTTCGTCGTCGGAGTAGAAACTCGGCGGCAGGCCGAGTTCGTCATCCGATGCCTCAAACAGGAAGATTATATCAGTTTGGGATTCGTCGGACAGTGAACTCACCTCCGCTGACGACGGTGCAATTTCGGGCAAAGGATTCGGGAAGATAATTTCATCTTCAAAACTTTTAATGACTGATTCAAGGCCTTGGATAGCGAACTCGTCAGATATGTCCATGAGGCTCAGCAAGTCGTTCTGGATACGCTTCGTGTCCGACAAGTCAGCCGAGATGAGAACGGAGCCGTCAGACTGACCTGGAATCTCGACAGGCTCGGGCGAGTTAACTAAAGAGTCATACGAACCAACACGGGGAATCTTGGATTCAAGTGAGTCGGAACACGAGTCATCCCGTGCTCGTTTCTTGTTATCGAGGTGGCCTGATTGGCTCCGCGTCTTGTCCATATGATGTAATAAGAGATTAAAGATACCTTTAAAACGTGAAGAAAGAGAGGAACGTAGAGTCTGGATCCAAGTAGGGAGAGAAAGAGGGGACTGAGGAGTGGGACAAGAGGAGGAGAAACGAGGAGGGTATAATTATATAGTTAGTGGGATTAGGATTTTCTGCCTTGTTGGTGATAGTCAGGGCAGCGTAAGGCTTCTATTTTACGTTTTTTTAAAAAGTTCTATTGTTGTAAGATTTCACTATATTTAAATCAGCTTTTGAAGTCCGGGTTGGGATCTATGTTTCATTTGAGGCTTATAGGCTATATAGCTTATGGCTTCAGCCATTACCCTTTCTCTCTCAAGATTTAGGTAAAACAATTTTGGTTGAAGAAGTTAATATATTCTTGTTTTGTTATAATGGAGTCAAAGACTCGAGGCATTGGAATTAAAACTTTATATTTTATTTATTAAAAATAAAAACCGTAGTGAATGGCAATTACACGTGTATAAATCAGTCGATTTTGCAACATAAAGAAACACCCAACTTGTCCAATGGCCAAGGACTAAACGGAAATCAAAGAGAGCTAAACAAGCAAAATGTTTGGAAATAAACAGATGGACTGTCAAATTTAACGTGCCTTTCCTGTATTGGCCACGAGCCGCCTTTTGCATCCCCAAGCTAAACCGGCTCAACCTCAGTCACACTCTGGGACGGCTTGTGCTCAAAAGAAACCTCCACATCGACGGCATGAAAGCCACGCGTCTTCTTCACCGTAAGCACGTGGATTGACGCCGCCTCGGAAACCGTACCAACCGCCACGCAGCGTCGTCTTGCCGTGGGAAGGAAACACGTGTTATTCGCGTGAAATCACATGTGCCCTTTGTAACGTTGCCGACGTCACGTGGGGTAAAGATATTTTACCCAACACTGTCTGTAATTACCTGGATAAGACACCCATCCCTTTCCTTGCTTGTTATGGATTCTTGTTAGCTATCGTGGTCCAATCTCCTTTCCACCAAAAAGCAGACTGGTAAATCCTTAAATCTAGGAATGAGTTACCGAAGTTTTCATCATCTTTGTTAACCTGCATTTCCTCTGCTCCTTAAGGAAACTATTTTTTTTAATGATATATCTGGTCAAACACTTAATTAACAGGGCTGATCATGCCACAGTGAGAGAGAGACTGCCTTGCTCCATCGATCAAGTTTGCATTACTGTTGGAAACAAAGTTACGTGGCCACATTTCTTGCATTTCCATATTTATTCTGGCTTTTAATATTTGGCCGAACTACCAAATCTGCTTTCGCTAAATTAACTTGAAAAAGAAATATATAGACCGCCCGAACTCCATACCTGACTAGCCTTTTTCTTTTCTTTTCCTGATAGCAGTGTGCTGATTGATAGACTTATAGACTTGAATAGGTCGTGAAGATGCTAATTCTACATCTTTCCACATAAAATTGTTTTATTATCATTGCCGTTGGAAGATTAGGTATTTTTATGGAAATTTGAATTGTTAGTGAAGAAAGAAAATTTAGCCTTTAGAACTCATGTATTAATTAACAAGACTCATCTATCGAGTTTAAAGTTTTAAGCCATAAATGCAAGCTTGACTCCATTTCTCATAAAAGCATGTTTATAACCCAACATCTTCATATATACATAAAGTATGAGTTATCCAACAAGCAATCTACTATTGATATACCTAGAGAATGATATATTTGTTGAGACGGCCGAAAAGTTTAATGAGAGTTTCTCTAACACCAAAAAAGATCAGCTAAGAGGAAAATAAAAAAAAGGATTATTCTCCTTAAATAATCATTCTAATATGAAATACAAGAGGATTAAGTGACTCTATCAAACAATCCATAATGAGAGAATTGGTAATGATATAAAAGCCTATTATGGTAGGCTTCTTTGAGATAAAAATAAAGGCTTTACATATTCAGAATGAATTGTCTTTTTTGAGTGCTCAACGGAAGACAACTATTAATCATTTACATTATTATAATAGTTGAATTATTTGCTTCAGTACACATGGAGGTGACAGAAACTATGATGAGTAATCAATTCATGCATCTCAAGTGTAGGATAAAAGATCATTATCTTGTTTTTTTCTTAAAATTGGAGACATTCCATATGATTATGGACCAGCATATACAAGATACATCTGATGGTTTGCTCATCAAAACAACTTTTACTACTTTATTTAAGGAATAGGGGACTGTACAAAGGAGTTGAAGAAGGAAAATATTAGTTGGCAGATAATATATTGAATTGGATACGTGCAGCTTCTTATTGCCAACAACAAACAACAAACAATTAGCCAAGGATTGAAAAACAACTAAATGCTATAATCATTTGATGTACTCTATCTTCGTAACTATTAGAGAATTCTAAATTTGTAGGCAAATTGAGTGAGTCGTTGTAATATTGGTTTATAGCTTTTGCTAGTATTAGTATACTTCCTTTCATTTTTGAAACAAAAAAGAGTTAATATTTTGATTGATAATTGCAAATATATTGACTATTATTGAACTTAACTTGAAATTATTATAATAAGTAATCATTAATAAGTAAAATACATAATAACTCATTAAATGTATTTATATATATCTAAAAATATTGAACTTAATATTTCATTATTTAACATAAATTACATAACAAAATATACCTTTTTAATATCATAAGACATAAAAATTGTCAGTCATATTATGAAGATTAGGATTATAATGTAAATTTTCTAATAAGAACTAAATGAATACATAGACCTATTTTCAAATCATTATTAATTATCTTTAGCAAATATATCTTTATATTTCATAAATAAATTTTTGTTATTTTTTATTGTTTTTAATAATAAACATTTTAATATATACTAACTTAAAAGAAGTTGTGGCAACTTCATAGATTAACTTTTATATTTCCTAAGAGTTACCAAAATTGAAATAAAGTGAGTGAAAAAAAGGAATATGTAATTGACACCAAACCAACTAGTTGGTTGAAAATTGAAAATATAAATAAAAGATAGCAAACCTAAATGATGTCAAAAACCCTAAATATTGTCAAATTTTATTTCTTTTGATATTTTAAATATTATTTGATTTATTTTGCTTTCGAACAATGTCTTTTGTAATTAAAAATAAGGAAGAGCTTTTCCTAATTAAGTTAGGGAAAGTCTCGAAACAAATTAAAAAGCTTCTTATTTTTCCATGACCACACTTAATGTCAAATAAAAATGAGTAGAAAAAGGATATTTTCTAAAAGTAGGTATTAAAAAATTTGAGTCGTATTTTTATCTTTCAGCTGGATAAGGATCTTTTTGTTATAATAAGCGTTTTTAATTCATTGAAGTTTCTTAAAATATTTAAATTTCATCATGTAAAGGCTTCTATTCATTCAATCAAACTTGAAAGGTGAGCAATAGATTTTGGGAAAAAAGGAATTCCTGATGTTAAATAAAACATTATTTTATTAAATACTACATAAGATTAGAAAAGAAAAGCTATATTATTCTCATATATAAAACTTGGATCCATAAAATACAAATTTCAAGAATATTTGTAAAATATTCAATAATTTTTTGTATAAAATTATTACATTTTCATCTATACTTTCCAATGTACTTTTGTTTACAAAAAGAAAAGCCATTATCTATAAAAATGAGTTTAGACTTTTAAATATTAGGGATCTTATTAAGTTTGATTAAAGTTTTAGTTTAGAAATTTTTCAAAGGGTTCTACTACTTAGTTTTGTTGAAGAAATAAATTTACGCTAGAATAACTCAAATTCATTAAAAAAAACTCTTCAAAATATGTGAGAGTAAAAAGCATATTGTTCAACAAATATATGTTAATCTTTCTTCATATTTATTTTATATCATAAAATAGTTTTAAATTGAATATTAATTTTGGCGAATTAATATGTTATAAAATTCTTAAATTTAACTTTTTTAGGAATTAGAATGAGTTACTAAAAGGCACCAAAAAGTGAGTTTAAGAATAGGAGAATAGGCTAAGTTGCATTATAGAAGATACTACAAGGTAAGTTGAGATAAACCTACTAAGAAAAGACTATACATAAGTGTATACACAACTAAACAACCCAATAGGTAAGCTTACACAAGTGTTATTAAGTTGAACAACTCAAATACAATATTTAAAGTGACTTAATACCAATGTAGAGGTTTTAAGGAAGCTAGATAATGGCTTCACCTATTGTTAAATCTTCATTTATAACTGATGTCTTTGGAATAAATATCAAGTAACATAAGGGATGTTCCATTTGAGGGCTAAGCTACACTTAGCTTGGGGATGTCGTTGTTATAACAATCTTTCTGATCCTTGAGAAAGTATAATCACACATGTATTCAATATTATTTTGTTTATTCTTGAATTATCTATGATTCCTTTCTTTTTTCAATGAATAGGTGATAACAATTGAATTTAATTTTGGAAATTATTAGGTCTCCTTTATTGTGGAAGCTTAATTTGTTAGCCTATCCTACTATTTGGATCCAAGAATGTTTATCACATTTGATGTTTTATATAGCTTGCAATTTGCTCAAAAGATAGGTTAGTATTGGTAATTAAAAATGATATGATTAATTGTCTTTGCCTCTTGGTTGCATAAGGTATATAAAATATTTCTTCTTATACAAAATTAAGCCATTTGTCTTTAGTCTCATTTGTTTGATATCCAACCACAATATAAATGAGGCTTAGGAAGATTGTAAGGAAACTATACCATTTTAGACGGTGCAATATGCTGATGTTCTTTTGTGAATATTTTCACATATGATTTTTTATTAAAGGACCTGAAGGGATGCCTAAGCAAATTGGTTGCATCTCTGTTTTATGAGATAAGATTGTACCTTGGTAGGTTGACCTTGATCAATAAAAATCCTTTGGAGTTGACTATTGTCCAATTTCACAAATTTCCTTAGATGAATTTTGCAACCTTAGTGCCAATTTCTATAAATTAGTGCCATTTAGGAAGTAAGAATGAATCCATTGACTTACAAGGACTCCTCATCTTTTAGCAACTTCCATAGTCTTTTCACCAAAAGTATTTTGCTCATTGCCTTGATAGAAACTATTTCCAATTTACCTTCCTCCTTAAGTATACAGATCATTGATCATTTGATCTTTATTCTTGAGCCATTGTTATCATCACTGATCTATAGGAAGTCTTAAGCAATCTATCAATTGATTTAAAAAGTCTCAATGAAAGGAAAAGATGTGATCTCTAATGGATATATAGATTGTTCAGCATAATATTACCCTATATATAACTTATGTTTTTTTCTCCGATATTTTATTATCTTTTTAATAGCATCAAACAATGGTTGGTAATCCTTGTAAGAGAGTCTTTTAGTAATGATATGAATCCTTACGTATTTGAAAGGATGGATTTAAATATTAAAGCCTGTGATATATTTATTTTGATTAGTTCATGCTTGATTCCTAGTTAGGACTATAATGTTTCTTTTGTTGGCATTGATTGAAAGCTCTAAAATATACTTAAAATTGTTTAAAGAATTTATAAGCATTTCAATTAAATCAATATTAGGTCTTTATAAGATTAGAACATCATTTGTAAAAGATAAATTAAGATCTTCATTTTTTTACATTATAATGGTACTTGAAGATGCCCTCATGATCTTCTTTTTAATGATACAGTTAAGGACCTCAATATAGATGATGGAGAGATATGAAACAGTGGATTGCCTCGCCTAAGTCTATTTGCCTTATTAAATCATTTAAGTAGTTCAACATTGATTAATATATTGTACGATATAGTAGAAACACATTGCTTCAACAATTTGAAGAGTTGGTAAAGGAGTTTAAATGCTTCCAAGGTGCTAAACAAGAAATTCTAACTTATGAAGTCAAAAGCCTTATAAAATTTAATCTTCAAAGAACAAGTTTTTATCTCCTACCTTCTACGGTAGCTTTTGGAGATATCAATATGTTATTCCCTATGCTTTCAACTTTTGAGCAAAGGCTCCTTGACTAGGGCTAATTATCAACTTCAAAGTTGGCTTAATCCTTGCAGCAAGTTTTTTAAAGATAATATTATAAATGACATTACAATAAGATATAATCCTAGTCTTATAAATATGATTGATTAGAGGTTTTAGAATGAGACATACATGAGTGGTATTTACTTCCTTTATTACTATTGGAAAAGAATTCTAAGACGCCTTTAATGGTAGTGTTCCTACCAAGTGCTATGACTTTTGGGATTAAAAAGTGCATTTAATCCATTAGAGTATAGTGCTTTGCTAGCTTCCTTATTGAAGAGTGTTCTTTTATAGTAAAAGGTCTTTGATGACTTACAAGGAAGGATAGTTATTAGAGGGTGTATCTTTACAATATTTTTGAAATAGGCAAAAACTACCTTTTGTGAGGAGCTCTCCTTCGTCTGTTAGTGTCACTATTTTGTTTTTATTTCTTCTTGATAGGATGAAACTGTGAAAATAATTGTTCATCATATCACCATTTTGTGGAAATAACACCCTTGATTTTTTTCCCTTCAAGATAGAGTTATGTGTCTTTAAGGAATTAACTTATTTATTCATGGCATGCTTTTCTTTCAGTTGTAAAGTTTCATCATTGGGATTCAAATATTAGAAGCTCTTAAATCTATTAAAGTTATTCTCAAGTATCTATAATTGTCTGGTATATACTATTGAACCTTTTTTTATCGAGAAACTTAAGCTCCTTTTTTATTTCCTTCTTTTTCCTCACACATGTGAAGGCTTCAACTTCACTTAAGCCTGTAGACATCTAGGGAGTACCTCTTTAAATGTAAGATTGTTGATATTTTCTTAAAGCTAGTCTAACCTTGATTGATGTATGGCCTAAATAGAGAGAAGGGTTAAAATGAGCATTCTAAAAAGAAATTAAAGGAATTTTATTAAAAACATTAAGAATGATACATCAATCTTTTACACTTTATGTTTTTAGGTTCCATTGAAGCATAAACAACATTATTATAAGAGGATACAAGACTTAAGTCTTAGCTAGCAAGACATTTCAAGATTAAACTTCCCGTATACCTAACTTATACTTGTTCCACCTTGTTTGAGATTAGAAAGGTATAAGACTTTCTACTTTTCATGAGGGGATTCATTAGTAACTCCCAGTTTTCTACAAGTTCTTGGTTATATTCCATATGAACATTATTAGTAATCATTTGAGCTCTGATAAATTCAATTAAACTTGAAAGCAAGTCCTCCTTTTTAAAGCTCCCAACTTGACTGAAGGACTAAAATGAGCCTTGCTTGAGTTTACTAAGGTTTTTTTTTCCCTATTCTTTTAGGAACCTTTAGTCACTTTATTATTATTCCACATGTAGCATTGACTAGCGTACCTTAAGTTAAAGATTCCCAATTGGTTTGTGTAGTTTATAAAGTCACTATAATGAGTCTAACGCTGATATTGAATCCTTCATCCTTATTAGAAAAATTAATGCAATTAAGTCACCAAAAATTAGCCAAGTAGTTCTAGTGAGAGCTTGCAAGGATTTAAGATCCTTCCAAAGCTTGATATGGTTATGTAGAGGGAGGCAACACAACTTGAAGGTGAAAGTATTGATGGCAGAATTAAGGGTGAATTACCTATATGACATTAGGTTTATAACCTACTAAGATTCTAACATTAAAATAAAGCTGGTAGTTATTTAAGAGCACTTAATTCTTATCCAAAAAATTAAAGTCCCTCACGAATTTTTTAATACTTATTTTGTAAAAGGTTAAGTAAAAGGTTATTTTTTGGAATTCATAAAATCATTAATCACACTTTATTTATTTGTGAAATTATGGCGCTTCACATTTTAAGCAATGCTCATTAACGTATTATTGATGGGTTATTAGTAGCTCTAGTTTTTGGTTTCTTACTAGGCCTCCTCTTAGTAGCAATTATAAATTCTAATTCTTTGGGTTATTGAGAGGTCCCTTTTGTTAAGGGAGAGCTCTCTACTTATAGAGTGCCTATGTAGTTGGAAGATTAATTTTAGCTTTATAGCTCTATTTTGTCTCTGGAAGTTTTTAAATTGGTGCATTTTGATGATTCTCTTAGGTTGCTTCTAAATTATTAATAGTAAGATCTCTAGATTGATATTTATTCTCGATTGTTATTATGTTCATAGTGGGTAAATGTGTGTTTGTAATCTCTTTATACTTAGTTTCCAAAGAAAAGTTAATAGATTCAAGCTTGGAATTTTCAAGGTCTTCCTTTTAATATGATTGAGCTTCTTCATTTGATATGTTAACCATAATATTATAATCCCAAGACTTATTGGTTTTTTTATATATGATATTGTTACAATTTTCATCAGTTCATTATAATCTCCCTTAGCAAAGGGCTTCCTAATAGGCTCTGACACTTTAGGAGGTTGAGGCTTCAAATGTCTCTATTAATGACAAGTATCTATTTCACCTCTAACTAGTTTTCCATGCTCATCTAACTTTATCATTTTTAAGGTTTCACCTCCAATTTGACTTCAATACGAATCCTAGCATAACTTAGTCTTCTTATAGCAGTTGTACTCCCATTTAAACAAATCAGTTTGTTAAGTGAACTAGCTTAGTCCAATTATAGACTAGTGTTTAAGTTGTATGTTGTGGAAATTTACCTCTATAGGACCTTATTTATCTTTTGTCACTTTAAAACTATACCTAGTCTCCATTTCTAAAGTATGAGGGGCTTTTCATTAATATTCCATAGACCAACTTTTAATGTTTTCACCAAATTAGCTCTATAATTGATTTTAAAAAGGAGCATATCATCATTATTAGTTAGAATTCTCTATAGCCCCATCTTTTTCCAGTTGTTATGTGCCCACACATGCATTCAAAGGAAAGTAAATTTCGTGCCTAAGAAGTTGCATCCTAGTGTATTTGACCATTTTGATGCCCCTATCCAAAGGAATTCAATTAGAGAGATTACAACTTGAACACTTCCATTTGTTGGATGAAAATAAGAGAGTTTTTCAAATAGTGAAGCATCATCAACCATTTGACACAAAATTCGTTTACACCTTTATTAGTTTAGAAAACAAGTAGCAGCTGAGTTTGTGATGGCCCCTAAAAAGGAGCCATTACTTGAGCAATTTATGGATTAGGAGGCAAGAGCAAGAGGAGCAAGGCATGAAAGAAGCAAAAATTAAGAGAATGAACAAAGCAACAAAACAAGGAGCCTTGGAAAAAGTTATAAGAGGAATAGGGGAAAAGGAAAGCCTATGTTGAAAGTTGGGTGAGTTAAATCTCCAAAAGTAGCAACTTGCATTGCGAACTTTGAAGGAGAAGGAATAAAATATAAATAAGGACTGAGGATAAATTTTGGCCAATAATGAAAAAAAGGTTATTTAAGTGACAATAAAGAGGAAGCAGGGAAGGTTAAAAAGTAGGAGAAGAGTTGGTGCAAGTAAGAGAGGAAGTATCTGTAAATGAAGAAGAGTTTGCATGATCTTTAGCAAATTTAACATGAAAAACAAGATTTGAGAAAAATGTTGGTTTTATTTATTGTACAAAGGGATGGTCTTAAATATACGTGAAGATAATTTTTTTTATCATGCATATGAAATATATTTGAACTTAATTATTAAAATATAATTAAAAAATATGAATATTATGTTAATGCATCGGTTTCATATTTGAGTGTAAAGAAGAAAAAAGAAGAAGTGTAAGTCTAAAATATGATGATTTTATTTGTATAACTTGATTGTGTTAATTTTATAAATAAAAGAAAATATTAATTTGCAGCATAGGACAAATAAAATATAAATTGACATAATTAAGACATTAGTTTAAAAAATGACATGTAAGGTCTTTATAAGTATTAAATATTTAATTTGTTACAAGACAGGGTACAACAGTAAAATCACATTTTTGAAGAATCTAGATATATGTATGCAATTATACTTTTATCACCCTCGTCTAACTAAAATAATGATTGTTCTAGTTATCAGATTACGAACTCTGTTAAATTACATTTAGATATGTTGGAATGTTAAGTGTGTGTAGGAATCTCACATTGGAAAGAGATGGAACTAGTGAATGACATATAAGTGGAAAGGACCCATAAACCTAATGTCTTAAAGATTTGGGTTGAAGTATCGTGTCAAAGTCCACGAGTATGTTTCATCACTAGGCCCATGATATAGATCTCCCACATAAAAGTGGGATCCCTAGATCTAACAAGTGGTACCAGAGCCGATGGTTCGGCAAAGGACTAGTATGGAGATGGTAGTCGAATTCTGTAGTTGCCTCCCCACGAAGAAGAGCAAGGAGACTCCTGGTAGGCCTAGACCAGTAGAGTAGAAGGGTTCTTGGTGACGCCATATATTTGAGCTGCTAAGCAAAAAGGCTTTCGCTCAAGGGGGAGTTTAAGCCCAATGTGGAAGTTTACATTTGAGGAGGAGACTGTTGGAATGTCAGGTGTGAGTAGGAATCTCACATTAGAAAGAGATGAGACTAGTGAATGACACATAAGTGGAAAGGACCCATAAACCTAATGCCTTAAGATTTTGAGTTGAAGTGTGGTGTCAAAGCCTACGAGTATGTTTTATCACTAGGCTCATGATGTAGATCTCCCACGTAAAAGTGGGCTCCCCAGATCCATCAAGATACTCTTTGTGCCTCCACTATTTTAAATTAGAAAATTGGATACAATGTAATTTTATTATTTAATAATATTAATTTAAATTAACTTTGTAGTTCATAATCTTTTTTATGATTACAGAAAATAATATCTTGTTAGTATTTTATTTTACAACTTAATGAAACAATCATTATAATGCTTCAATTCAAAATAATTTTGTATTGTTAGTAGAATATGTTTAATAAATATAACAATAAGTTTTAGTTATGGACATGTTAAACAGAGTTGCTTTCTAAGTACGGGACCATCTGCATCTAAATTAGAATCAAAAGAGAGTTTTTGAAAAACAGCCAAACCAGCACTTAGTTAATTTTGGCTAAAGCTCATACATTAGTATTCTTGTTATCGCTGTAAACCGTCATTCTTGCCCAACCCAAATTTCGTATCAAAGTGCTATTCTATTCTTCCCAAAGAAACAGATACTGAGAAACCAAACGCATGCGCCGAAATTCCCATCGACTTCTAAGAGACGTTCCGTGATTGAAGTTAAAAGCATCTTTTTTCTTTTCGGTCTTTTACCTTTGTATTAATTTAATAGAATCGATTCAAGCAAAAGAAACTAAAAGACTGTCGTTGGATAATAGTCAAGTCAAGCAAACGAAAACAAAAGACTATCCAGTAGACTGGAAATTGTTGGAACGTGTGACATAAAGATGCTATGACGTGCAAATATGGGAGGGGACTTTCTGGCACATTGGCTATGGAAACAGAAGATGTTGCAAACCAAATGTGAGGCTTCTTTTATAATTGGAGGTTTGCAGCAATTGGTTTTCCGACTTTTAAAATTTCATGGTATCATTTGGGGTTAATTTAAAAAAAAACTAGAACTTTACTTAATTTTATAAATATAAGTTGAATTTTAAAAAGTAACAGATAAATATTCAGGCCTACTCTTAATCCTTATAAAAAATAAAAGGAGATAAAATATGAGTTATTTTTTACTTTACCCTGAGCCTACAAAATGTCGGAAACAAACCTATAAAATAGAAACTCTAAACATTTATATACGTCAGATTTATTTAAATTTAATAAAATTATATCATTGTAAGATTGAAATTTCTAAATCAAACTTGCTGTCTAAATTATTAAAATTGAAAACCATAATTCAGTTCATTCTCCCAAAAAGAGAAAGAGAGCCTAAGTTGGCAAATTGATATTTCATTCAACTTGTTAGAAATTGTATTGTTGTCATCTCACACTAGTATGATAGAATGTCGATGTCACCTTACACATCATCTTACACCAGTATAACAAAGTTTGATTTAGAGATTTCAATCTAAAATCGGTATAGTTTAGTAAAACTTAATTAGTTAATTAATTCTGATGTGTATAAGTATTTAAGATTTATGTCATATGTGGTAAGCATGTTAGCCATATTAGTGAAAATACTAATGTTGGGTTAGAATTGAAAAAAATCGAAAGTTTAAATATTTAGTTATCATTTTTTAATGTTCAAACTGTAATTATAAAATTAAATAAAGTTTGAGATTTTTTTTGTAATTAACCATATTTTTTATCACATGATAACCTTTCATACATATATTTCAAACTATTTATTTAGCAGACAAAGATTCAAAATCAAATAATAAATTGGGTGACTGGAAGATCTTTTCTCAAAACATTCATATAAGAGACTATAAACCTTTAACACTATTTTTTTTTTTGTTGAAAAAACTTCTCCAACCAATTAAACCATCTTAGGGAAGCAAATAAGGAGAAGCAAACGTGCTTACGAAGAAAGGGCGTTTGATATATATATATATATACATATATACATGTAAGTAATTGTTTTCGTATGCTTAACTTAAAGCTCCCATCCTTTTTCTAAAACATTATGAAACCATATGAAAGAGACGTGGCCAGCATCTTCAGAAACACTTATTCAATGATACCCCAATTTTAGGAAAAGGATGGGAGCTTAAGTTAAGCATACGAAAACAATTACTTACATGTCACCTCTTGTGACCCAACACATGGGAATCGAAGCAATGTTGAGACCAAAACCATTAGGCATGTCAGGAAAGGAAGGAATACAAGTTGCAAGATGCATTCCCACATTCCAAAGATACGAGAAAGGGAACAATACAAGTTGCAAGATGCAAGATGCAAGATGCACTCCCACTTTCCAAAGACAAGAGAACGATACAGGAAATGGGAAAAGGGGAAACGCATAAAGGAAAAATGTGGGAAAATAACGCATCTGAGGAATTTGAGAGAAATGATTAAGTAACGTGCAATAAAATGTGTAATTACATTACATGTTTTTCTTTCCATCTAATCTTATCACCGACGAAGTGTTTATGGGGATAAGTATCGGAGGTGGGCCCCAACAACTATAAAACAAACTAGCTAGGTTCGTAAACAAAGATTGATTCTTCAGGCACTAATTACTAATTATACGTCACATCACTAGTGTTTTTCAAAAGCAAGTAGCAGCGTTGATAACATGTTGCTTGTTAAAGCAACCAGCGGCATCAATAAGTTGATGACATGTGACTTGTTCTTCTCTGAAAATTTACGCGGGAGTCATGTACGCGCTATGAATCTGATGGAGAAAATCCGATTTCAATTCGGCTTGAAGTTTTGTATATAAATCATATAAAATGTTATCTCTTATCCCTCAATTAGGGGTCTCAAATTCAAACCCTAGGAATAGAAAAATCTGTTTTTCTAGTACTTTATCCCTTACGCATTGACCCGATATAAGCAAGAATTAGTCTGAGTGTGAATAACTTAAAAACGCTTTCTTAAAATTGAGACCCTCCTTGAACACTTCGTGGCTAAAACAAAAAAAGTAACTAACATTCATCCTTATCTTTATTTTCTTGAATCAGTTTACTAATTTTATGCAAGGAATTTAGTTTTTATTTACAAAAGATTTGATATATTATATAATTTTTTATTTAATGCTTTATAAATAACATTTTAGTTTTTATTTTTATGTTCTTTAATATTAACTAGTTTCATATTCAATTTTATATATTTTTTAGTATCTAAAACTAATTAAATTTATTTTTATTTTTATTTATCCAACTTAAGTATAGTTATTGATTATGTCTCTAAAGTGAAACAAATTAAGAATGAGAATCTTATGTAAGACATTTATGGATCGATTAAGTTCAGCATACCTGTATCCATGATTTGATGTTCTTTCTCTAAGACTTTTTTATTCCCTCTCTGGTTTCTTTCTTTTATGTTTCTTCAATGGTTAAGATAATAATTTAGTATATATTCATAAGCTTTTCTAAAACTTATATACGAATTGTTTCAATCATCGTGTTGCTTCACGAACTAT
>JANSVA010000007.1:15106953-15123272 GCA_025504915.1 Erythroxylum reticulatum | reverse complement strand
ACTTGCTTTCTTGATTCATAGGTGTAAACAATGCCACGTACCATAGTATTGAAATCAATTGTAGGTGATTAATTCAACTATAAATACTTCAACTTCAATGTGATTAATTCAAAGTTAGTATTATCACAAGAAATTTATAGGTTTAATAGACATGACAGTTATTTCCATAATAAACCCCTAAGAAGGTATATAGACTGGAAACCCATGACACAGATCCCATAAAGCTTATCAGTGAAAAATTCCACAAGCCTAGGAGTCACAACGAAAACTTGCTTTCTTAATTTACAGGTGTAAACAATACCACGTACCATATTATTGAAATCAATTGTAGGTGATTAATTCAAACATAAATGCTTCAACTTTAATGTGATTTATTCAAAGTTAGTATTAACACAAGAAATTCATAGATTCAATAGATATGACAGTTCTTTGCATAATAAACCCCTAGGACGGTATATAGGCTAGAAACCCGTGATGCAACTCTTATGAGGCTTATTAGTGAAAATTTTCACGAACTTAGGAGTCACAGCGAGAATTTGCTTTCTTGATTCACAAGTGTAAACAATGCCACATACCATAGTATTGAAATCAATTGTAGATGATTAGTTCAAACATAAATACTTCAACTTCAAACTTGGCAAATTCAAAGTTAGTATTAACACAATAAATTCATATGTTTAATAGATTTGACAGTTCTTTACAAAATAAACCCCTAAAATAGTATATAGGCTGGAAATCCATGATGCAACTCCCATGAGACTTATTGGTAAAAAAATCCACGAGCCTAGGAGTCACTGCGAGAACTTGCTTTCTTGATTCATAGGTGTAAACAATACCACGTATCATAGTATTGAAATCAATTGTAAGTTATTAATTTAAATATAAATACTTCAGCTTCAATGTGATTAATTCAAAGTTAGTGTTAACACAAAAAATTCATAGGTTTAATAAATGTGACAGTTCTTTGCATAATAAACCCCTAGGACGGTATATAGGTTGGAAACAATGCCATGTACCATAGTATTGAAATCAATTGTAGGTGATTAATTCAAACATAAATACTTAGGGGATGTTGGGCAAAGTTTAAATGTTCTGTAAACTTAGGAGACATGAAGGATACTAACTATGAAATCACTTTTTTAAATTAATAGCTTTGCAGAAATGAGTAATATTGATAGAACTTGGATGTATAGACGATTAACGCCTGATGGTTTCATTAAGCCTAAGTTTGTTGAGGGAATTGATGGTTTTATTCATTACCCAAAGATCATATGTCCATGTAAAAAGTGCAAACATATTTGTTTCCTTCATATTGATGAAGTGAATGGCCATTTGTTGAGAAAAAGGTTTGTTTCAAATTATTTTGAGTGGACACGACATGGAGAGCTATTAATTTGTGGCACCTTAAGGGTGATGAAGTAAACTTGTTAGTATCTTGAAGAAGAACTAAATCCACATGCAAAGTAATTTTTTGAATTACTATACTCAGTTGACCAAGAATTATGAACAAATTTTGAGACAATGACTCAATTGTCTTCAATTGCTCAACTATTGAATATAAAGTTTGAAGGGCGTATTTCTGATCGTAGTTTGGATAAAATTATGGGATGGTATAATAAATTATTGCCTCTCGATTATACAATGGTTGATAGTTTTTACAATATGAAGAAACTTATTAGGGGTCTTGGTTTGCCTCTTGAAAAAATTGATTGTTGCGAATTGGGATGTATATTGTATTGGGGAGATAATGTGAAATTATAAGAGTGCAAATTTTGTGGTCAATTTAGGTTCAAGCCTAGAAAGCATTCTATTAAACAGAATTTAGTACCATAGAAGCAAATGTATTATTTCCCACTAACTTCGAGACTTCAAAGACTATATGCTTCTGATGTTACTACATCTTACATGAGATGAAATAATGAACACGAATGAAATAATGAACACGAATAAGAAGATGGAATAATGAGTCATCCATCGGATGTACTGGCATGGAAACATTTCAATAACACCCATTATAAGTTTGTAGATAAAAGTTGAAATGTTATGTTAGGATTGTCGAAAGATGGATTCCAACCTTTTGTTTAATCCACCTAACAATATTCATCATGGCTAATCATAATTACTCCTTACAATTTGCCTCCATGGATGTTTATGATGAGACATATATGTTCTTGACAATGATTATGCCAGGACCTATAAATCCAAAACATAAAATTGATGTATTCTTACAATCATTGATATCTAAAATGCAGAATCTTTGGGAATATGGTGTGGAGACATATGATGTGACTCTGAAACAAAATTTTGTGTTGAGAGCAGCTTGATGTGAACTATTAGTGATTTTCCGGCATATGCTATGTTGTCTAAGTGGAGCGCAATAGAGAAATTGACTTGTACTTATTCTAACAATGATTCTGATGCATTTTATCTTCCAAATGGGGGCAAAACATGTTGGTTTGACAACTATAGGAAATTTCTCTTCCTTTAGATCATCCATTTAAATGAAATAAACAAAAGTTCATTAAGAATGGGATGGTACAAATACCTCCTCCCCCTCATAAAGCTAGTGAAGAGATATTGCAGTAGATTGATGAATTAAGGTTGTTGAAAGTTACAAAATTTGAAGCTGATGAAGTTAATACAATTATTAGTAAAAACTTTGGATGGAGAAAACGAAACATCTTTTGGGATTTGCCATATTGGAAAACTAATTTCATAAGTCATAATCTAGATGTGATGCATATTGAAAAAGATATTTTTGTCAATTTGTTCAATACCATAATGAACAATGAAGGGAGGACAAAAGACAATACAAAAACACGAGCTAATTTGAAACTTTTTTATAGAAGGAATGAGTTAGATAAAGATTTTCACACCTGTAAATATCTGAAAGCATGTTACACTTTGAACAAAAAATAAAAGAAAATTTTGTGTGAATGGTTGAAAAGTATAAAGATTCCCGATGATTATGTTTTAAACTTGGCAAGGTGTGAAAAATCATGATTGTCATGTGTTTATGCAAAGGCTAATTCCAATTACATTTCGGGAGTTGCTATCGAATAAAAATTGGAAAGTTATAACAAAAATAAGTTTGTTTTTCAAAAGCTTAACATCATCCAAAATAAAGTTGGCTGAAATGGAAAAACTAGAAAGGAAATTCCAATAATTTTGTGCAAATTAGAAGGGATTTTCCCTTTAAGCTTCTTGATTGTACGAAGCATCTACCTATGCATTTAGCACATGAGGTCAAACTTGATGGTCTAGTTCAATATCGATGGATGTATCCATTTGAGAGGTAATTATAATAAATATTTAAATTGAAGTAGTAACAAGTTTTAATAACAGAATTGTAATAGCCCTATCTCCTAATGTATTATTTGCATCACTTGAAGAAAAATATAAAAAACAAGGCTAGAGTTGAAGGTTCGATATGTAATGCTTATTTAATGGAGGAAGCAAGTACATTTTGTTCACATTATTTTGAGCCCCATGTGTATATAAGAGAAAGAAAAGTTTCTCGTAATGACGATGAGGGAGGAATAGGTGATGCTGATGGGTAACTTATCCATTTTCATATATCTTAGATGAACATATGGACGTTTATCAAGAAGAATGTTAATAGAGGAAGAAATAGAGGTTGCTTATGGTTACATTTTATTGAACTATCAAGAGGTTCAACTTTTCATGCAGTAAGTTGAAGTTGATTATTTAGGTTTTAAAATTTAGTGTTATTCACAACTGAAATACATAATAATGTTTTTAGATTATACGAGGAATAGTTACTTGTGCTAATGCCCAAGAAAGCACAGGATGATATCAATAAAGAAGTTGGAAGACACTTTCCTCGATGGTTCGAGAAATATGTAAGTTTTCACTTAAAATTATTGAAATGATTGAATTATCAGATTAAAGTGTTCAAATGACATTATACTATTTAATATGATAATTTCTTTTGTGTAGGCCTTGGAAAATCTAATAGCGAAGAAATTCATATGTGATCTTGCGAAAGGACCTTTGCAAACTGTTAAATCATATCTGGTATATTTCATTAATGAATACAAATATCATACAGAATATTATGATCATAGTATGGAAATAGTAAATAATGGTGTTTGCATACATGGAGAAATGGTGGATTACTATGGTAAAATTATTGAGATACTTGAAATTGAGTACCCTGCATTGCCTATAAAGCGGAGTGTGAAATTTAAGTGTGATTGGTTTGATCCAACTCCTAGTGTTGGTAAAAAAGTGCATAGATGACAAAATCTAGTTGAAATCAACCAGTGAAGAAGATTTAGACAATTCAAACCTTTCGTATTGGCGATGTAAGCGATCTAGTGTATTATGTCCCTTTTTCTAGCTTACGACGAGATAAGTCAGATTGGTTGACCATTTGCAAAGTTAAACCTAGAGGTAATTTTGAATCACATGAAAAAGGAGAATAAAGAATTGAAAGCGAAGCATTTCAGGAAGATGCTTATAAAATAAATGCATTTGTACATATGACGATAATGAACCTTTGAAAGAACCAAATAATGAATATGTTTAAATTTCATCTAAAGAGGATAAGGAGGGCGAGAGATTTGAAGAGGAGCCTGAGTTTGAATCTAATTCTTTAGCAAAAGAAGATGACGATGGTTTTGATTTACAATTAATTGCTGATAACGATTAATTTGTGTTTGTAGTAGAATATTATACTCAATAAATAAATTATTGAACAAACAATATATTGAATTAAAATTGTTATATATATGGAAAATTCAGTAAAATATGAATTTGAGGTTAAAATATGCCATCAAAGAGAAAAAAGGATATGATGCGACCAAGGTTCAAACCACGATTCAGAGCCAGTTACTTTGCAAGTGAAGCATCTGATTCTGCAGCTGTAACAAAATTAAGTACCTCCAGCTACTACACTTGCAGATGAGGCATCACCTTATGTACTTACTGCTACACCATCCACCACCCCTATATCAACAGAGGTATCAGGGGTAAATGATGCCAATAAAGGAGGCAGCCTCCAGCCTGGATGAGGGAGTTGATGGAAGAACTTACATTACAATTGTCAACAATTTGTAAGTGAAAATACATAAAACACCGTATGCTCATAATTAGGTTATAGGTTTAAATTTAAAAATGATAAAAAAATTGTTTTTATATTAGGTTGATTTCGTATGGATCGTACTTAAGAAACATGACATCCAAATTTAAGGAGAAGATTGATCTTGAGGGTTATATATGGAAGAATATCTCTCAAGTGACAAAGGATTTTTATTATTAGGAGTTTGAGATACAAAAAATATATTTTTTGTAATTAATTTTTATACATAAATTAGATAAATATTGTACGTTATAAGTACTTATCGTATGTTTTCCCTTTTTTTCAGAAAGAATTTTTTTGGGATTATAAATTTGACGCAGTTATTTATAAAGTATGGGAGAGACAAGCTCATACACATTATAGAGACTTTGTTGGTGCGATACACAAGACTGGTGTGCAACCTCCTTATATTTCTAACGAAATATGGAGTAGTTAGTAGCAGTATTGGACATCACCCGAGGCAATGTCCATTTTAGAGCCTAATTCTATCAACAGACGTGGAGGACTGGGGGGAGAGAATCTTCCTGTACACACTGAAGGATCTATTACTCACAACGAGCATGCAGACAAACTTGTAAGTATTTACACTTTAAACTTATCTTCTAATTTTTTTACTTTGATGTATTTCAATTTAATTTAATGTGTAAATTTTGGAATGAAAATATGTGTATTATGGAGAACGATAATGTTATAAATGTCTGGTGCCTTATATGACTGTGTTGTTGAGTTACTTTCTTTATTCAACAAAGGTAAATATCATAAAAATAGAGGAAATTCTGCCAATTTTTTTAAAATTTTAGTTTACTTATAACATTTTATTCTGATGCAAAAAAATTTTATGGGTAGGAAGCCTACATCTCGTCAGATCTTTTTGCACACTCACACTAAGAAACATGACGGTGTAACCTTCGTCAACACCAGATGTAGAGAACTAAATATATGTGAAATTTATGCTTAATAATCATCACTTATTAACATAAACATTACCTTCTGATAGGATCAAATACAAGAAAGCATTCAACGACAATCTCAACAGTCTGAAAATGATGACGAGAGTCAAACCTATCTTCATATAGTGGGTGATAGGGACCGTCGTGTAAAGATCTTAAGCTTAGGTTCATTTGCGCATACATGTTATTCGCAATCCTTCACATCAAATACAATAGCATCTAGTAAGTGGTCCATATCCAATGAAGTCCATAAGCTTCGGAGCACAGTACAAGCACCAACAACTCAGTTGCAATAGTTGATGGAGTACATAGCCTAACTTCGTAATGAGATGGATGAGTTGAAGGAGAATGACAGTACCTTATCTCAACATTTAGAGCATTTTTATTCACTAAATGAATATCATAATTGTAGTCATTTTTTATGAATTAAATACTTATTGTTGTAGATTATCAATTAAGATAATTTTTATTTTATATTATCAATCAATTTTCTATTTTAAAAAATTAAATGTGGAAACAAATCAAAATATTATCAATAGATAACTGATAGCTGTATATATTATACATCAATCATAACATTATCAAATAAAATTAAATGCAGAGAAAATTAAAAATATCATTAAATTTACCGACATAAAACAAAATCCGTAGATAAAATGCAGTGAAATTATCGATGGCCATTCAATATCTATTGGTAAAGTTATCCGTTAATTCACTGACGAATTTTTATGTCTATAGGTAAGTTTACCAACAGAAACTACTTGTCTGTTGCTAAAATTACCAAATCGAAAGAAATCTTTCATTGCTAAATTTATCGACAATACATAAATTACTGTCATTAAATATAGTGACGGAACGTGAGCTGTTTGTTAGTAAATTTGCGACGAAAAATTTGTACTCTGTCGCTAATTATTACTTACGATCGTTTCTCCGACGATTTGTTCTGTCGGTAAATCCCGCCGCTATCTTAACTTACTAACAGAAAACCTTCATATTTCGTCCATAATTTTCACCGCTAAATCTCATTTTTCTTGTAGTATTGGAATGCAAAGCCTGTGAGGCATTCAATAAGTTAATGTTCTATATCACAATTATATGATAATATAATTATTTATAATAAAATTAATCATTGAAAATGACATAGATATAATATAAGAAAAAAAAATGAAAAAAGCACATCTTTCAGCGTGGAACTCACATGATTTTAAGTCACCTAACATTTAGCTCTTGTAACGGATTTATATGTAAACTAGTCATGATTAACATTTAGGGGGGCGCTTGGTTTACAGAGGGTAATGAGAATGAGAATAGGAATGAATATAGTGAGGAATGAAAACATATATAATAATTATAATTATAATGGTTGGTTAAGACGAAGGAATGATTACCATTACCTTTGATAGTGGTTGGTTTGTTAAAAATCTTGAGAAATAAAAATTTGTAAAATTTGGTTTTATATCAAAATTTAAATGTATTTTAATTAATTATATTTTATGCTCCCTATTTATAATGACAGAATATTTAAAATCAGTATATTGCGGTATTTCATTTCCAATAGCTCTTGAAGAAAAAAAAATAATTTAGCATTTTCTTGCATCAATATAGCATTAGTTACATAATATCCTCAAAATATAGTTTAATAATCGAAAATATTGTACAATTTATCAACATAACCATAATATCCACTATTCTATTGCTATAGTAAAATCAAGTAACATAGTTTAATACAATTTACATTCCTCTGATAATGCAAATGATGTAAAATATCTGTCGTATATACAATACCTTAACCAAAAGCCTTCAATTGATGCAAAATAATCAGGTTAACACTACAATGATCATGGAGATTAATCTATAATTGCATACAAAGAAGAAATCAAGAATGAATTTCACTCCACATAATAATCTTCCATTTCACATAATCTGAAGAAGCCTAAGCAATGGATGAAGAAATGAAAGTATTGACATATGAACCATGAAACAAAAATTACATTGCTAAAAGATTACACTGACAATAGAACGTGCTCAAAAGAAAAGGGAAAAGCAAGGGCATGACTAAAAATAGTTTTGAGAAAAAAGTTGAATAATACATCATAAACCCCTCAAGTAAAGAATACATGTTCAACAAATTAAGTAATATGAAGAATAACAATATGGGCGTCCAAAAGGGTGATTAATATGATGAGAAGTATTTTATATTATATAGGTAACTCCAATAAAGAGTCTCTGGATAGAAAATGTTGACTATAAAGAGAACATATACATACCCAACCATCCATGGAGCTTGCCAGAAAGTACTAATTATGCAACTAAAGCAATACCGAACTAGAGATTCAAACAAGACTAGAAGTTTTAGAAATGGAAAACTAAACAAACAAAGGGGAAAAATGAAAAGTAACAATAACTAGACATTTTAGAACAGCACCAACCAACATATAGATGAAGGCATTTACATTATGCCAGAAGGATATATACTTCCTTTAAGCTACATTGCACAAGATATGAATAAATTATCACTACCTAAATGAAAAGAGAAGTCCAGAAAGGTACATAAGTTAAAACTTTCTTAGATCCAAGCTAACTTGAGAAAGCATAATAACAAATTCTCAAATCCATTCTACAATCATACCAGATGAAAAAGGCAGCTAGAGGTTTAATTGATACTAAAATAAAGAAATGAATGATATAATATACTCTTTATCTTCACCACACTTTCAATTACATTTTCCCAAACATTAGAGACATAATGCATCCATTAACACTAGTAAACTAACATGTTTATGACAATTTTGATAACCATATATGCTTATCATTTCAGCAAATTCAGTACCTTTAACAATTGTTCACTCGAAGTATGTGGTGCCCAGGTGGAAAAGGAAATTTTTGAGTCATAATTGTAGTTGCACATCTTTCTTGTTTCTAACGAACAACTAACTGTAACAATTGCTCCATTTCTTAGTCCACATAAAACAACATTCCCCTGAAGAAGTAAAATGTAAAACAATAAAAAAAATTATTAGGGACACCTTTGGAAAATAGTTGGACCTAATAAAATTGTGAGTCGTTTCAACAACAGGAATATGTGCTCATGAAAATGACAAAAAAGTTGTCAACCTCAAGAGTGCAGTGTTGATAATGACTAAAAATAGGTTTAGGATCCATATGCAAAATAGTCTTGAACAAAAATAGAGAAAGAGAGAACATGATAACAAGGACACTTTGTGCTAAGTAGATCGAATGAAGAGAAACACTGGAAAATGTTGAAAAGAACAAGAAACTCAACAGGTATAAAGATCAAAGGAATTCAATATTTACATCATCGTAGATAAGGATACCAAGACAAAATGAGGACAACAAAACTAATTGTAATGTGATAAGCAAATTTTAGCTCATCCATTAAAGGCTAAATAGCATATAGTCAAATACACCATTGCTCACTTGCTATATTAAATAAAATGCTAGTATTTGAAACGGAAAAACAGAGATTGAATTCGACCACTTCATGGAGGCATATGAGGCTGATGCATCTAAAGATCAAATATTACTGATTGATTAAGCTGTTGGGCCAAAATATCACTGCTGCTTCTACATACCCATGAAATTGCTTGTCTTTCCAAATCTACGATAGCTGCTCCACGATTTGTTCCTATGACAGTTTGAAACAAACAGATGAATACACCAATACTATCTCAATTTCTTATTACATTCATGAATTTAATAATACTCATCATCTATATTTAATCTATAAGGTACAAGGCACCGAAAGTCAGGATACCACCAAATATGCTATTCGATTGAAACTTTGAATGCCTCCAACTTCTTATTAGATATCTTTTGATCAAATTAAAGTATTACCACGTAGAAGTCCTTGTATCAACACTCACATGGATTCCTAAATTTATGCATCAACTGTTACAGTAATTCCTGATGCTTATACATAAGTCATTGGCCCTTTTATTTTACACTCTACCAATTACACGGAACAAACCAAAGGCGAACTACAACTTACTCAATAACACACTCCACTAGATACTTAGCCAATCAAGTAAAAAAAAGGGGATACTTAGAGGCACAGAAGACCAGGGAATCGCCTTACTCGATCTTCCATGACCTACAAAATTATCACAAAGAAAGTAGAAATTATATACTTATATACCCAAACAAACACATATATACATATCATATAGAAGTACATACCAAAAGACAAGAGAGGAAGTCTATAGAGAAGAAGGGTGTGAAGAGCGACTTGCATTGGAAATACTAGAAAATGGGTTACTCTCTATCACTACATTCTTTGTCATGCATGACACTCAACAGTATGCATATTGTTAGGTTTTTGAAGAAAAGAAGATGAATAAGATGAGATAAGATAAAGATTAAAGAATACGTAACACTCTCATATTTTTATTATTAAACTTGGTTGTCTTATATAGATAAAATACAAACAACTAAAATAGATTTTTCAGCTACCAAATGTGACTTATAAGATAAGATTAAAGATAATCTAAGACCTATTCTAAGATAATCTAAGATCTGTTCTATAGGAATTTTAACAACTTTAAAATTTTGAATTAATTCTCAACACATATGATAGAAGAAGATGAAGAAAATACAAAAAAAGGGTTATTACCTTCTTTGTTTGTTGTGTCGTTTTTCCAATGGGGGTTTTGGGGGAGGAAGAGAAGCAATTGATGAGAGAGACTTGTAGGAGTTGGAATTTGAAAAGATGGGTAATACAAACCAAGCTTAAAATGACCTTAGTTTAGACGAAAAACTACAAATGTCTTTGAGAGAC
This sequence comes from Erythroxylum reticulatum, assembly GCA_025504915.1. Taxonomy (NCBI): domain Eukaryota; kingdom Viridiplantae; phylum Streptophyta; class Magnoliopsida; order Malpighiales; family Erythroxylaceae; genus Erythroxylum; species Erythroxylum reticulatum. The sequence goes on along the minus strand of JANSVA010000007.1, from coordinate 15,112,423 downwards.
AATCGTGAAAGCATGAGTTCAACACATCAGTTCTTTAGTGTTTGTAATTTTTAGAAATCGAAAACCTAACCCAGTAGAACAGAAGAGAGAAATATGCGATTATATGGATAAAAAAATTGAAGAAGAAAGAAAGGAAGGAAATTATCGGTGCTACTGCTACTTCTTGATTTCGGCTGAATGCTAGTGGGATTGTTTCTGGTTCTCACGGAAGAGAAAGGTAGGTGAGTGAAGGACAGTGGAGACAGTCGCGGGCAAAACTCGCGCCAAAAAACATAACATTGATGCTCATTCCTCTGGATTACCAAAGGAATGGAGTATTGGCGGAAATGGGGGAGTGAAAATGTTACCTCTTCAATTATAGGTTGATACTAAACATGAGTTTTCATTTCATACCCATACCTTTTTTCCCATTATCCTTAAACAAACACACCCTTAGTTGAAGTCTTGCTAACGTGGGTATCCGAGATTTACATGTAAACTAGTCTTAGCTCTAAATCTAATTGATGTCATCTATAAAGTCCATTTCGCATGCAAGAGCATACTTGCAAAATGAGAAAACTTGTTGACTACGTCAATTGTAAGTTCCAATTCATTGCAGAATCGGAGGCAAGCACAAATGTTAAGTGGAGATTTATGGTGCACTTCAACAATTTCGTTACTAATTATCATCGGTATGGCCCTCCAGGCAGAAAAATCAAAGGAAAGAAATGATCCATTTAACTGCAAACAAACTAACCACAAACTGATGATCTTTTATTAACATAATTCTATTTATAATAACACAAATCACCGCCCTAACTTCTCAAATTTGCAGTGAACTAGTTCCCCCCTACGCCTGTGTAGATCAAAACTAATTAATGGCGAAGTAATTCCGTACCTAATTTGAGTTACCACCATATATAAACAATAATTTCTGTTACTCAGGAGCCTCCGACGTTAGTCATGGCCCACATGCACCGTGATAAACATAGAATTTTGTACCACAGATCTCTGCGTTAGTTATAATATTTGAGTAATTTTATTTGTTTTCCTTGTAACAAAAGCAAATAATTCCCGTAAACTTGGACGACACCACAGCTTTCTTGATCACGGGCTCCCTTGAAAATTTTTTTCCTGTTAACCAAAAAAGTATGATTATCCAAAACAGTTTTAGAAGATGCAGGCGATTCAAAGTAACTCCGCCCCTACATCTAAAAATTGTGTAAGGGACTCCAAAGTATGCAGTATAAAGCTTTTAATTGGTGCGGACGGTGATTCCACTGCCCGTAGCAAGTTCTTAATTAGTTCCTCATCTTTCCATCTTAGGTACCAACAGTCTTGACGTTGATGTCCAAATTACATGAAAGACAACGCTGAATTTTATTAAGAAGGTAGCAGAAACCATTCTTTCAAGGCTATGTTAAAAGAATGTATCTGTTCTTAAATAAAATTGGATACCTTCATTTGATTTCAAGTCTCAAGAAAGAATTCTAGTAGCTTTCTAGTACGTAAAAGAGTAAATAATTTGCCACCTTGTTTAATAATTTTTTTTATTGAATTTAAAGTTGGATTTGAAAGCTGATTGATCCTTGGACAAGAACGTTTTCGACCACTTTATCTTTACAATAAATATAACTTATGACCCCTATGGTCCTGATTCGATTATATAAACACTGCATAATTATCGCTGAAGGAATTGATTCAGACACGGGGTTTAAGTTAACATCAGTTTGTTGGGCACCCAACAGCCACCTCTAATTGGTTTCAAAGTTTGCACTGTCGTCAAAGTACACCCCATCACTCTTTTACTAATCCGACTCACTATAATAAATTACATCTAACTCTTCTCTCTTCAGTTCCTTGCGCTCCTTTTTCAATATCCTAAAATATGAAAAAGAATATTAAATATCCCGACGTTCATTTTATAGTAGTAAATCTTGCAACTTAAAATGCATACATTTGTATTTCAAAAGTTAATAAGATTTAGTTGTGTTGAGTTGTTACCTCTTTACAGAATTCAATATTTGAAAATTTAAACATGTAATTTTATGCAATTATTAAGAATAATATATCTATCTGCAATAAAAATTATCTAAAAATTAATTTATGATTTTTAAAGAAATTTTTTTGAAAACATGATAAAAAAGTAAAAATGGATCCAAAGGTCCCCAATGATAAGGTGCATGTAAAAACATTTTGGATTTGATAGTAAAATTTAGACGAAAGGTTCAATTTGTCCCTTGACGATTGCCAGAGAGTTTAAGATGGCCCCCTACCGTTATATTTGATACTAGTTAACCCACTAATGTTTCTAAAATAGTGTAATTTTCCCAAAAATGCTAACTTCGTCAAATAAACATTATGTTCTTTTTAATTTTGGCCACTTGTGCATGTCACATAAGGTCAACTATCAAAATTTTTTAAATTGAATAATTACTTTTTATTTATTTTCCAAAAACAAAATTAATTTATATTTGTTTTCCCCTAAAGCATAACTTGGTTAGCCTAATTTTTATCTTAATTTGCATCCACTTTCTCTAACCCAACTAAGGCCTCATTTGGTTAGCTACCAATTAGCTATTTTTTTAGCTGATTGGTATGCTTCAACTGTTTGACTCTTCAAACAACTATAAAGCTATTTGGAGAGCAGCTGATCCAATGACTGTTTGTCTTTAAACAGCCAAAAATGATAACGCTCCTATACAGGAGCGTTTTCATCAAACAGCTAAATTATTTTTTTCCAATGTCGATTTTGTCCTCAGCCAAAAATGAAAACGCTCTTGTACAGCTAAATTATTTTTTTCCAATGTCGATTTTGTCCTCTTTGTTACAGTCTCATTTTTATCATTTTTTCTAGATTCTTTACTTTCTATTGGGATTGTTAAGGATTGCTGTTTCAGATGAATGATTCAAAGTTGCTCTCTATGTTGTGATGAGGCACGGTTAAATCGTTTGAGTAAGCATGCATTATCATTGTGGGTGTTCTTTGTGATACCCTTTTGGTTTTCATATTATTTTCAGTGGATTTTGTTTAAAGGTGTTTTGGATGTTTGTCGCGGGGGTTGAATTTCAAATTTGGGGGTTTTGTGGAGTAGTAAGCACGACCTATGCTTGTTTTGATCTTAGGGAGTTTTGCTGTTGAGTGTCAATTAAAGATGTCGTTTCTTGGTTATGTGTTTTGGAAGTTAATTCTTCTAGGTTAGTTCGTCTGGTAGAATTGGGTATTTGGGAATCTTTCTTTTTCTTATTGTCGTTGTTTCTACTTTTTTGATGATGCTCATTGGATGATCTCATTCATCTCCTTGAAGATTACGTTTCTTTGAATTGGTGGATAGGATTCTAATATAGCTCTTAGAATACAAATATTCTAATATATTTAGTGAGATTGTTCTTAATATAGCTCACTTTAGCGGTTAGAAACTATATCGAAACTTGTACTCTAGTTGATTTTGCTTTCTTTCATGTGTGGATTGAGGGCTGATAGGGGCTTTGATTCATGTTACAGTAGCAGTTGGAAAGTGATATGAAAGTGTAATTTTGGAATCAATTTGACATCCTTTGGGCTAGATTTTAAATTCATTAATGTGGCAGGATATTCTTGGGTTATCGCTTAAAGGAGACCCGATGGGTGACTTTGAGAATGAATTATCACAGCAAAGGGCCAAGTGCATGACATGTGCTATATTGGGAGAATTGAGGGAAAGTAGATATCAAAGTTCTGTTTAGCATCGTTTGAATGAACTTGAAGGTTTGTCTCCTTTGTAGTGAGTTTGTACTTTGAATTCCATGTTGTTTCGTAATAAATTTTTTACAAGATGCCTGTTAATTTTCTTTATTTGCTTATTAACCAACTTTGCTATCCGTTAATTGTTAAGAGTCCCATATGATTTGGTGATAATAGTACTAATGCTTTGATTTGTATAAATTGTCTTTGGAATCAATTATCAACAATTTGTTTCTGTCTGTTGATTATTCTTTCCTCTTTTCAATACTATCTATACAAAGGATATTATTATTAATGTGGATATTCTGTCTTAGAATTGCCTTCAATAAGGGGTGAGGGCCTACAAACCAAGTGATTACTTGAACTTTAAGGACTCAAGGTGCTTATTCTATATTTTGATAGGCATGGCACGAAAGGCAAAGGCAGCGTGTCACTCGTGTAGAGAAACTGAGGTTTTAGTCATTAAAGGCTGATGACCAAGAAGCTTATATGAGATTAGTGAAGAAGAGCAAGAATGAATGCCTTACAATGCTTCTTGAAGAAACAAATAAACTTTTGGTCAATTTAGGGGCCAAAGTACAGAGCCAGAAAGGTGAAAAACATTCAGATGGCATTGAATTGTGGAAGAGTTTGAATATCTGAATATGAGTCACCTGAAGGTGATGATTCTAGGGATCAAACAATGTGGCAAACTTTAACTGCAATTCTTATTCTACTATTTTCAATTGTGAGAATTGGTTCAATGGTTGATCCAGGGGGTTGATGCTTTAAGGCCTGGGGAAGTGGATGTCGATGCTTCTTCATTATAGGTATCTTACTGTAGACTTTCCTTTTCCCTCGTATAAATCAACTGGTTTTTTCTTTTTCTTCATTGCCACGAAATCTCATACACGTACTTATGTCTACATGCATGTGTACACATATTTATTATATACATTATTGTACGATGTTATTTCCTTCTCTATTTCAATTTTTGCTCTAATTTTATGTAGTCTACGAGTTATATACCAACAATGACTTGCAGGGGTTGCTTCCTTGGGTCTAATTTTTATTTGATCATTTGCTGCTTAATGATTGAAGCTTATTGCTATTACTTGCATTTTGTAGATTGCCATGTAACATTCTGAGGATCTGAAAGAAATCAACAATGATTGGGACCTGTTGGCTTGTCTTTGCATTATGCGAATATAATAATGAAAATTGATAATTTAGTGTTATATATAATAGTTATGTGTAATGGTTTTGACTAGTATGTAATCATAACCTTTCTCTATAAATTCTCTACAAATTTATGTTTATGAAATGCTATAAAAATTTATGTTTATTTATATTTATCATTTTCTAATATTATTTACTACTGAATAAAAAGCACAAATAGTTATTTAATTAAATAAATATTTTTCCTAATTAATAATTTTAGGTTTTAAATATAACTTCTATTAAAATATGATCAATAATTAAAAACAGTATTATTACTCATTCTTAATCGAATTTGTGATTAAATATACTGAGAGTTGTTATAAATTTAATATAAAAATTTTGTATAAATTGATATTGTATGAAACATAGATTTCTAGCTATGTGGTAATGACTAATGAAGTCAATTAAAGACAAAATTTCAGTTGAATTTTAAACATTAATTTTAGAATAAATTCATCAAGACTTATTACAATTTTCGTATTTAAAATTATTAAAATACTTTAAATTTAGACATATATGTGAATTAATAAGGTATTAAAGCATAACTTCTTAATAATGTATTAATGA
>JANSVA010000007.1:15073312-15089271 GCA_025504915.1 Erythroxylum reticulatum | reverse complement strand
GACGGTGAGCGAATATAAGCTCCAGTTTACACAGCTATCCCGGTATGCAACAGAGATGATGCTGAGTGAGGCGGCTAAGTGTCGTCGCCTTGAATCAGGACTACACCTAGCCATTAGGGAAAAAGTGGTGGTGCAGAACTTCGGTGACTTTCAAAAGCTGGTTGAAGCAGCACTAAGGGTTGAAAATATTGAAAACATAAAGAGTGTTGTCAGCAAAAAGAGGAAAGTCAGAGAACAATCTAAGAGGGGAGGTAGTGTTCCTATGTCAGAGAAGAGTACCAGGACTTTCGCTGCGCAGTTTGAGGAGAGGAGCAGTGGAGAAAGCAGGCCTAGACAAATGAAAACTTTCTCACACCAAGCTTCAACGGCTGGATGCAGTAGGAGGGGAGACAGGGATAAGCCACCCATTCCTAAATGAAAACACTGCGGAAGATTTCATAAAGGAGAATGTTACCGATTAACTGGAGCATGCTTTAACTGTGGGGAGAAAGGACATATGGCTAGAGAGTGCCCTCAGAATCTAAGACATGAGAGAAGTCAGATGCAAGCTCCAAAGAGGACTGAGACAGTAGGACACAGGACAGTATCGGAAGTGGGGCAGTAGAAGTTCTGACGCAGCAAGGAAAATGAACCCTCTAGGGAGACCGAGGGGACAAGCACCAACTAGAATGTTTACTATGACGAAGGAGGATACAAAGACAACCCTAGAAGTCATAACAGGTATGATTAAGTTATTTGATGATGATGTTATTGTCTTGATTGATCCAGGTTCTACTCATTCGTTTGTGTCATTGAGTAGAACTGTGAATGGTAGAGAATTGAGCCCATTGGATACTCATTTGATAATGAGTACTCCAATCGGCCAATGTATTATTATTAGTCAAGTATATAGAGACTGTGAGATACTTATTGGAAGGGAACAATTAGTGATGGATCTAATGCCATTAAGGATGAAAGGATTAGAGGTGATCTTGGGAATGGACACCTTGGAGAAATATAATGCTAACCTGGATTGCAAACAGAAGATCGTGGAATTTGAAATTTGCAAAGGTAGAAAGGTAGTGTTTATGGGAGATAGAAAAGTGAGTCTGACTAGAATGGTTTCGGCTTTAACAGCAAAAAAACTGATAAGAAAAGGATGTGAAGCATATTTGGCCTATGTGATGGACACAAAGGTAGATGGAGGGAAGTTAGAAGAAATATCTATAGTTATAGAATTCCCAGATGTCTTTCCCAAGGATTTACCAGGACTACCACCACTTAGGGAAATTGAATTTCCCATTGAGCTTCTTTCGGGCACGATGCCAATATTGATTCTGCCTTATTGAATGGCTACGGCGAAATTGCAGGAGTTTAAGGAGCAGCTAGAAGATTTATTAGAGAAAGGTTATATAAAGCCGAGCTCTTCGCCTTGGGGAGCTCTGGTCCTTTTTGTAAAGAAGAAAGATGGGTCATTGCGGATGTGTGTGAACTACTAGAAACTTAATCAGGTTACCATCAAGAATAGATATCCGCTCTCACGCATAGATGATTTGTTTGACCAGTTGCAAGGGGAAAGAGTCTTTTCTAAAATAGATTTAAGATCGGGTTACCACCAGTTGAGGATAAAGGAGTTTGATGTGCCGAAGACCGCTTTTAGAACACGGTATGGCCACTTTGAGTTCTTGGTCATGCCTTTTGGGTTAACAAATGCACCTGCAACTTTCATAGACTTAATGAATAGATTCTTCAAGCCTTTCTTAGACCAGTTTGTCATAGTCTTTATTGATGACATATTGGTTTATTCTAAGAGTGACAAGGAGCATGAGGAACATTTGAGGCTTGTTTTAAAGACTTTGAGGAAGGAAGAATTATATGCCAAATTTGATAAATGTGAATTTTGGCTAAAGGAAGTGGTGTTCCTTGGACATATAATTTCAGAAAAAGGAGTGCATGTGGATCCGAGAAAAATAGAGGCGGTTATGAAATGAGAAGCACCTAAGAATGTCGTTGAGGTGAGGAGCTTCTTTGGTCTAGTTGGATATTACAGGAGGCTTGTGGAGGGCTTTTCCATAATAGCATCTCCACTTACCAAATTGACCAGGAAGAATCGGAAGTTTGTGTGGACAGATGAATGTCAGAAAAACTTTGAGGAACTTAAGTACAAATTGACAAGTGCATCGATTTTGTCTTTGCCTTCAGGTAATGATGGATATATAGTGTATAGTGATGCCTTGAGGAAGGGATTAGGGTGTGTATTGATGCAAGGATATAAGATGATTGCCTATGCTTCTAGGCAGTTGAAACCTTATGAAATAAATTATCCGATGCATGACTTGGAGTTAGCTACCATAATCTTTACGTTGAAAATATGGAGGCATTATCTCTATGGAGTCACCACTAGGGTGTTTACGGATCACAAAAGTCTTAAGTATTTGATGAGCCAAAAAGAGTTGAACTTAAGACAGAGAAGATGGTTAGAGCTACTAAAAGATTATCACTTGATGATAGACTATCACCCGGGGAAACCTAATGTAGTAGTGGATGCCCTGAGTAGAAAATCGACTATGGCACATATGGAGACAATGTATCTTCCTTTGTTGAAGGAATTAGCCAAACTCAAGGTGAGATTGAGATAAGCTAAATCTAATTGTATAATGGCTAACTTTAGAGTAAGGCCAGTATTGAACGAAAAGATTAAGGAATTGCAAGAGCAGGATGAGTATTTGAGCAGGCTTAGAGTATAGATAAAAAGTGGTAAACCTTCTAAAATAGAGGTACGGGAAGATGGATTGATGGTGGTAGGAAACAGACTATGTAAAAAATTCTTGATGAGGCACATAATGCTCCTTATGCAATGCACCCAGGAAGTACTAGAATATATAGAGATTTGAACAAGAATTTCTGGTGGAAAGGAATGAAGAAAAAAGTTACAGAATATGTTAAACGATGCTTAGTGTGCCAGTAAGTCAAGGCTGAGCACCAAGCACCTTCAGGTAAGCTTAAACTTTTGTTGATTTCGGAATAGAAATGGGAGAAGATTACGATGGATTTCTTGATAGGATTGTTAAAGACTAGTAGAAAACATGATGCAATATGGGTGATCGTTGATAGGCTGAATAAGTCAGCACATTTCTTGGCAATTAGACAGATGGATTCTTTGAATGCTTTGGCTAAGAAATACATAGATGAGATAATCATACTTTATGGGATTCCAAGTTCGATAGTCTCGGATAGAGATCCCAGGTTTACCTCTAGGTTTTGGGAAAGCTTACAGGAGGCTTTCGGAAATAAGTTGCACTTCAGTACATCTTTCCATCCACAGACTGATGGACAATCAGAGAGAACAATCCGGACTCTGGAGGCAATGTTGAGAGCTTGTGTTATGGATTTCAAAGGCTTATGGGCCTATCATTTGCCTTTAATAGAATTTGCTTATAATAATTCCTATCACTCAGGAATTCAGATAGCACCGTATAAAGCTTTGTATGGTAGGAGGTGCAGAACTCCTATTTACTAGGATGAGGAAGGTGAAAGGATGCTTTTAGGGCCTGAATTGGTACAAATTACAGTCGATAAGATTAAATTGGTAAGACATGGACTTAAAGTAGGTCAAGATAGGATGAAGAGCTATACGGATGCACATAGAAAAGAGATGGAACTTGAAGTTGGAGACAAAGTGTTTCTTAGGGCTTCTCCATAGAAAGGAATTTTGAGATTTGGTAATAAGGGCAAGCTTAGTCCAAGATAGATAGGCCCTTATGAGATCATTGAGAAAATTGGACCTTTAGCCTATAAGTTAGCCTTACCATCGGAATTATTTAAGATTCACAATGTTTTTCACATGTCAATGTTGAGGAAGTATCGATCAGATCCTTTACATATAGTTCAACCTTTAGAGGTTCAGTTGAGGGAGGATTTGACATTTGAGGAGCAACCAGTGAAGATTTTAGATTCAAAGGAAACGGTTCTGAGAAACAAGATTGTAAAGCTGGTTAAAGTCTTATGGAGGAACCATTCGATAGAAGAGGATACATGGGAGCCTTTGGAAGCAATGAGGGAGAAGTATTCGAACCTCTTCAATGACTTAGGTAAGAATTTTGAGGGCGAAATTCTTTTAAAGTCTTATGGAGGAACCATTCGATAGAAGAGGCTACATGGGAGCCTTTGGAAGCAATGAGGGAGAAGTATTCGAACCTCTTCAATGACTTAGGTAAGAATTTCGAGGGTGAAATTCTTTTAAAGGGGGAGAGTTGTTGGACCCTGATTTTCTTCTAAATTCTTACTAATCGTCTAGTTATTTTTGTTTGTTTAATTAATTAATTAATTTTTGATTTGGGTCATTAATTAGAAATTGTGGGAAGGACTAGAAATTTGAAATTGGAATGAAGTGTTAGAAATTAGTAGGCCTTGTGTTAAGTGGATTAAAGGAGTAGAGCCATAAAAGACAAAGGAGGGGAAAAATGGGAAAGGCTAAGTAAGTGAGGGGCATAATTGGATGAAAGGGACTAAGGTTGAGTCTTAAAATTTGAAGAAGAGTGGGAGATGTCATGAACAACCAAGGAGGAGAAGAAAAGAGAGAAAATGTGTGTGAGAGAGAGAAGAAGAAAAGGAAAATCGAAAAAGCTAGAGAAGCAGGAGGAAAATTGTGGAAAGAAGAGAAGAATCAAGCTTTTTAAGGTAACTTTATCTTCTTCTTCTTGCTTTAGTAAAGAAATGGGTTGTTGTGTTGTGAAGGAAGAAGTTTAGAGAGAGAAAGGCATTTTGTGTTGGGAATGATGGGAGGAAGTAGATGGGTTTCTAAGTTAGGTTTTGGGTTCCTAACTTAGATGGACTATGGGTAGGTTAAGTTTGAGGTTGATTTATGTTAATTTCAATTGTGGTGGTTTTGAAGTTTTAGGGATTTGTTGTGATTATGGAAATTGGGGGATTTCCATTTGAATTGAAATTGAATGAAAATTTTGGTTGTGTTAGGAAATCAAGAACAACCTACCCAAGAGCAAGAGGAAGGGCTCAATTGAATTTGGATTTTCAAAAGTTTTAAGTTGGGTAATTTATTTATAGTTATTATGTAATGGGCAAATGTTTTGTGTGTATATGATGTGTCAAAATGACTTGCTTGAAATGTGTGAAGTTGAAATTGCATTATGATGTATGAACTTGTTATGCCATTGCATTAAGTCATGGCATTTTGTATAAAGAAACGCATGAGAATATGAGATTGTAAATGATTGAATTAAGCATGAAATTTGATTGTGTTTATGTGAGAGAGGAACCGTTTCGTAATCACATGCACGTCGACATAAAGCCTTCTCCCGGCTGCCCGCATGTGGCCCATGAGATCCAAAAAATGGATTCGTTTCGTTTACGGAGTAAACTTCGCTTTCTCTGTTTTGTTCCACGGAACCCTCGAGCCAAATTGTGTGTGCATTTGCATTTTGAGTGTGATGAGTCACGATGACTTTTGAGTGCTTTGCTTAGATGTGAATTCCATCCAATATGTTCAATGAGATGTATATTTGAAGTGTGAATGTTGCGATTCATTGTTGGCCTATATAGATAATTGTATATGTTTGATTGTGTGGCTCATCGCCAATAGCTATAAATATCTTAGCCACTGAGCTGTGTAGCTCAACCCAATATTTTTCCCACTCCACAGGTGCAGATCAAGAAGATCAGTAATCCTTGCAAGGCAATTGGATAAATTCCAAGATAGTTAGCTTTTGTACTAAGTTAGTGGCTAGATTTTTTAATAGCATCCAATGTATTTTTGTAACTTGGGTTAAGACTTGATGTAATGTCGATATGTAATTAAAGCTATATATGGAAGCTATGTGTGAACTTCATTTTGATTTGGAAATGAATTGAGTATTGAAGAAGTTCTGTTGTGGATGTGCTTATTATATGGTAGTGTACATTTCATTCTTTAAGGTTTCCATAGGGATAAAATTGTGTACGGACTTCAGAGAAAAATATGGAATGATCTATGTATAACTGGTAAAAATAATCTTCTTAGAAGTTGTAGATGATCTTTCCAGCTTTCCAAGGATACAAAGTTTGTAAGTTTTGGATATCGTAGTGGGAAGTTATGATCTTTACAAGTGGTGATGTTGCATAGGATATGGGTATGTGACAGCTATGGAAATTCGTATACTGACTTCAAGGATGTTTTTGGGTTGATGTGAGCTGATTTAGGCAAAATAGCCTCTTGATAGTTGTAGATCTTTCTTTTAGCTTTCCAACGGTATAAAGTTTGTAAATTTTGGATATTAAAGTTGAGAGATACGAGCATTACAAGTTGTAATGTCGCATCGTCGAAGTTACTGTACAAAGTAAGACGAAGTTACTGTGCAAGGTAAGATGAAGCAAAGTAAGACGAAGTTACTGTACAAAGTAAGATGAAGCAAAGTAAGACGAAGCAAAGTAAGACAAAGCAAAATAAGACAAAGTTACTGTACGAACTAAGACGAAACAAAGTAAGACGAAGTTACTGTACAAAGTAAGACGAAGTTACTGTTCATCGTCTTAGTTTGTATTGTCATCTTTTTTCCTATTTCTGATCCTTTTTGAAGCAAAATTCCATTTTATATTCTTCATGAAAGTTGTATATCTATAAGTTTTCTTTCAAATGGTCTAAGAAGGAACTCAATAGAACATCTGTAGAAAATGTTATAGCAATTGCACCAAGAGAGGTACAAATTGTTTAAGGACATAAACATGTTGGATTCTTTTGGCCATAACTTCGTTGTCCGACCTCCAAAAGAGGTGGTTCTTGAAGCAATAGACTTTTATTAAATTTTCCTACCTCTTCAAGAAAATTTGTAGCTTTTGTTATTGAATTGAAAAAGAGTGACGGAAATAAAGTGAGGGATCGGTTGGAAGAGCACAACCGGGTTATGAACATACTTGAGTTCTTAGGCATATATTGAGTTATAAAGCTCTAAATGAGGTGGTTCTTGTTTCTAGGTGAATTAGAGACATAAAGCTACAATTGTCATGAAGAAGTCAGATTGTTGGGCTGGTATGGGCATGCCACCCCTTTGAGATGTCGGTTAATGTAGGTTCATTGTAATAACCCTTAAAGGAAACCCGTTCACGCTTTATAACTCCGGATGGATCGTTGGGCTCCGGAAACGGGGCCTAACACTACAACTACTCATTACTAACTAATGCTACTATGCTCTATTCTTATTCTTTTTCTGATTTTTTTCTTTTTTCCTTTTTCCCTTTTCTTTTCTTTTTCCTTTTTTTACTTTTGGCTTGAAGAATACTAAACACAAGGGAAAACAATAAAAACAAGAGAAAATAATAGTAGCATAATTTAGCAAACACATGAGTAGAAGTACCTATAAAAAAATATCTCAAAATACAATACAGAACAAAAGTCCCAAATTAGTGCTTCATTCAACTTGTGATAGGGTAAGGCTAAAGGGGTTTTTGGGTTTCAATGTAAGGTGACTAATTGAAAAACAAACAAGGTTAAAGGATCAAAAGTGTTCGCAAAGGGAAAATAACTAGGTAGGTCATTTTTAAGCTAAAGGGTGTAAAAACAAAGAAGGCCTTAATCATTTCCATAAACCATTTAATCAAACAAATTCAATATGATTTAGTGCAAGTTTTGAAGGCAAGCTTGATTAGAGGAGCATCACACAATACAAAGAAATAAAATGACATAAAGATGATATCCTTAAAGCTCAAATTTGCTCACAGGTTTAATTCAATAATTCACCTTAATTTCACAAATTACCTTATCACTCAAATGTCAAAATTTTGACTAAATGCACAAGATCAGTTATTGCAATCAATCTGCATGATTCACTTTGGACTCATATAGCCCAATTTAATTTCATTCACACACTTAATCTCATCCAAACTAATATGTCAAAGCTTGATGGCTTAACATACAACATAAGCATGCAAAAACCAGAAACGAGAATCAAAGAAGAACAATATCACATAGTCACACACATGTACTCCTATCCTTCCTCCACACCTAGAATGGGCATTGTCCTCATTGTCAAAAAATAATAAAAAAACAAAAGAGGGATGGGAATAAAAGTACTCCCTTATATTGAAGACGTCATATGCATCTTTGAAATGAATGATTGCAACTTTCTTTTTAAACTCTTACAAACAAAACAAACCAAAGAAAACAAGTAAAACACTAAAAGCAAACACCTAAAAGATATGCATAAAAGAAACAAAACATACAAAAGAAAGGGATATGAATGGGTGCCTCCCATCAAGCACTTATTTAAGGTCATAAGCTTGACCCTTGGCATATATACATTATCCATTATCGAATGGATGCTTGAGCTCAATAGGAAGCATGCTTAAACTCTAGGAGCAGTATGAAGCAACTTCCCTTGAAGTAGACTCCCTCTCAGGACGATGCTCCATGAATTCTGATGAGTGGAACTTCATCGTTTCCCCATCATACTCTAATGTCCATTCATCTTTTCAGGCATCGCCCTTCTCACACTAAGATGGTCTCTGTAAAAGTAACGCCAATGGTTGTGGAGACTCAACATCTTGCTTACCACCTTTGATCTTTAGCTCGCTTGCTCACAGCTTGTTCAACTCATACGTGATTAGTGGCTTTTCTTCTTATTGTTTCTCTTTTTGTTCTTCTTCTTCTTTTACCTATAAACAACTAGGAAAATAAAATGAAATTCAGTTAGTGATAACATGAACTACATCACTTACTTTAAGAGGTTGCACATCCTCCATCTTTTCTCGAACTATAACCTCTTCCTCTTCTAACTCTGCTTACTCTTCCTTTATTGCTTCTAGATTTTCTAAATGATCTCCATTCTCTAAAGGAATGCACATCTCCTTCACATCACTCCCCTGTTGGCTAAGGACTCTTATGGACACTTGGGCTTCCAATCTCTCCGCTAAGTCGCTCAATTGATCTTCCAAGATCTTCAAGCTACTCCTTGTTTCCTGTTGGAATTGAATAGTGCTCATCACCAAACTTATTACAATCTCCTCCTAAGGCATCTTATTAGCTTTTAGTGGCAATGGTAGAGGTGGAGGATCTAGATGGAAGTAGGACTGGTCCTGATATTAGCTTAGTAGAGAAGTGAATCTGTATTATGTATCCTGCAAAACAAGACATGTATAAAAAGAATAACCAAAAAATGAGCAAATTTCACATACCTTAGCTTATTGGTCATCTCTCAGTACTTGCATGACTAAGGGTGTGAAATCTGCCACTTGATGCTCAAACCTGGAAGTAGAAGTAGATGGAAACTCATCATCATAATAAGGATAATGTGCAAAATCTGAATCAAAAGCATACTGATAGTGAGCGATGCCGCTAAAAGATTGCAAAATTATAAATGGTATAAAACTAAAACAAATAGAAGATAAGGTAACCAAAAGCAATGAGACCAAAAACAAAAAACAAAAACATCACTAAAGAAAACCGTCAAAAAATTCCATGATAACAGCATCAAAATTTGATAGTGCTATCAGCTAAAACCAAATTTAAAAAGAAACCAACTTCTTATAATACAAATTAATGTATTAGTTGAAAGTAGAGATTGTTCCCATGAGGAATTTTTAACGGTAAAGGTTAACGAGTTTAAAACTAAAACAAATGGGGGGTTGGTTCATGTAATTTAAGAAACTAGAAATAAAAAACTGAAATTAAACGAAAATATTCAGATATGGAAATTTACTAAACAAACCTTGGTTTTGAGTCACCGATGTTATCACACTAAAATGGATCATTGATATAAAATTTAGTTCATCAATAAACATTCATTAGGAGATGTTTTCTCTTAAGTGTAAATGAATAGAAACATGTATTATAAGCATTCTTATTAATCAACAAACTAGATATGATTGTAGGTTTAATTGAATAATAGCTTTAAGAACTAAGAAAACAATGAACAAGATAACACATGTATGACATGCATTTACTCAAGATAAGTATCTTCTTAGAATTTCCCACTTTAATGTAAAGAAGGTAATCATAATTTCCACTTGTGATTAACAAAATTGAACGTCATATTTCATTAATCTAGCTATTAAACAAATCAATTCCTAGTTGTACACATAGAAATCAATCAATTCAATTAGAAAAAAGTAATTCGGAAGACACTCAATGTTCATTAACAAAAAAAACTTTAATGAAACATCTCACACATAATAGATGATAACATGGTTCACCTCAACCAAGAAAAGAGATTTAGCTACTCATGAAAAAAGTGAAAATCAATAAAGAAATAGCCAATTGTAAAGTCTCCATCCCTAGTCTTTCTTAGAAAATCCAAAAATCTCTAGAGAAATATTGCAAAATTGAAAGACCTAACTATGGTTGACAAAATGAACAGAAAAAGAATGCATAAATGTAGAACTACTGCTAGAAATTTGTAGAAAACTATCCTAAAACCAAAACTGTGTGAACAATAAAAATTCTTCTCCTTTATGCTTTTCGATCCTTCCTCTCTCTCCTTTTACGTGATCTTTAGCAGATAATCTATCCTTAAGATTCAGGTGGTCAATCCCTATTGATAAGGAAGTAATCTAATCATAAAAATCTAAAGTGGATCGTATCTGCATTTAAAACAGATTTGGCAGATAGTTTTTGTCCTTACACATGCCCATGCTTAGTCTCTGAATTTGCTGCCAATCTGAAATTTTCGGATTTTCTTTGTTTCTTTTGCATCTTTTTGATTCAATTTCATCTCTAAAGTGTTGAAAATCAACCAAGAATAATTAAGAGACAATTACATTAATTTTGAATAATAATTGCAATACATTAAAGAGAATTAAATACAAAATAAGCACAAAATGACAACTTAACAATTTTATATAAAGATAATTGTTAAATTTTATGCTAAAAAGAAATAATGAGATAGAATAACTAATAATAAGTTCAAAATATGTTACTATTTGTTAATTCTTAACTAGATCATTTCGAGCAAATAAATTTGAAAAAGTGCAATCAAATTATTATTATATTAGTTTAAATTTGAATTATCTTACATATGAAAAATTTTAAAGGCTAGAAGAATATCCTTTATAATTATTACATATCTCAAAATTTCCTTCGAGTTATTGTACAATGTTTCAAACATTATGTGAAAGCTTGTGCATGAATTTGGTAATATACCATAGTAAGTTTACCAACAAGAAATGCTACATTAGATTATAAGCAAATTATCTCATTAATAAGGTATTCAATTATTTTTTAAATACTTCAATTATGTTATTTGATTCTTAAAAATTCATGATAATTGTATTATTTGATTCTTAAAAATTCATGATAACTTAAATATGAAAGTAAGTAAGAGAGTTATTAAACTAATTTAATTTCTTAAGAATTTTTAATGAAATGTAATTGTATAATTGTAATCCTTTACTTATTTCATATTATTTTTTATCTAAAAAGATACTTACTTCTTCCATATTTATCATATTAAATTTTATTGACAAAAATTATTTTCTCAAAATTTTTTAGAAAATAAAATGATTGTACTAGTCAAGGGTCCCAATAAGGAAAGTATTGAAAAATCTAAGCTTTAGAACAACTTAATCTTTACAAATTACATAGCAGAATATATAGCTTCACAAGTTAATAAGAATGTCCTCAAATGGAATGACAATGCTCTATCCTAAGCTTTTTTTTTCTCCCTTCCCCTCCTTTTTAATATGAAGAATGATTGGTAATATGAATAATGATTGGTATCTCTAACACCCTTATAGCTTTGAGCATCTTTTGTAGCTCTCGCTAACTCAGCTCATCTTCTCATCCTTGCATACTATACATTTTTCTCACCTCCCTTTTTGTCCCATTTGAATGCTCTTAGCTCCTATTTGCACTCTAGGATTCTTTCACCAAGTGAACCATCTGTCTGTACATGAAGCTCATGCATTATAGAGAATAACTCAATTTCCACATCAATTTTAACTCTTCTCAAACTATTTCTTCTCTTAATCTTATGGTTTGCTCCTTTTCTTTTTCTTGTAACTGTTTATTATCTTTGTCCACTGGATAAATGGCAAGTTTTTAATTTTTAATTTCTACTTTACCTTAAACTCCTCAAATAACGTCTTCTTCCAATCCTTTTGTAAATCCTTAACCTTCACTTTAAGCATTACATCATCCAGTTCCAGTATGAGACTCCACTTCTTTGAACACAAAAAATACATGGGTAAACTAATTTGTAAACCAATTTGTATAAATCAAGACACTGTAGAGCCTTCAAGGATAAATTTTGCATGATTCTATATTTTAATAAACTCTATGACACATCTTCCTAATACAATTCCTATTATAAGATTGAATGAAAATTTTGAGACTATGGAGTACACTTTCAAAGTGACATATGCATGGAAATCAAAGCAGCTAAATTCCAAAAGGTAATGGATTCCTATTGGCATAAATTTTAAGACAACATTACGATGAGTGATGGGCATCAAACACACTAGAAAATAAAACCTAACCCTGTATAACTAAATCTGTAATGGTGGTAAGCAACAATTGTATTCACAAAGAGTGTGTGTCTAGCTTTTGTAATGAATAAATCTATGTTTAGGATTTGGGGGAGGGGCTGGCTGAATTTGATTAGCAAAATAAAGTAAAACTATTGAAAGTAAAACAAATCAAATAGTATAAACGTGATAAAATTAACTAATAAGTTTCAAATCCGGTTCGCAACTCAATGATAACCTTCACACTAATATGCACAATCAATCGTTATGTTGTTTTTGGACCTCTCCTTGAAATTACTAACTATAGATTGACAACAAACTTTGTTAACCGTAGTTTTCTCTTAGGTTGTATCTAATTAAAATAAGCTCCTTAATTAGGTATTACTATCAACAACCTAGAATAAGCTCTTTAGATTTAGTATGACAACCACATTATGAAATAGGAAAAAAAGTTAATCTAGGCAACATCCATATAAGGTTGGGTCATTTAACCTATGCTATAATATCCCTCATGATGCTCGACGATTAGTTATCACAAGTGATTCAAATGTACAATGATTACATATTGCAATCTAGATTCTAGCAATGGGTTAATATATAAATAATATATTTTAAGTGTTTAAATCATTCATACATAAATCCCAAAACATTAATCATATAATAACACAATTAATTCGAAAAGAGTGTGAACAAAAATACTAGATTTAGAAAAGCCAAAAGAAGATTATCGGCCTTGATATCCCTTTCGAACTAAAAGGATGAAGGTTAGCTTCTCATAGCTTTTCTAAGGGTAAGCAATCTACCCCCTTTCATGTCTTTAAACTCTTCATACTTTTTTAGCCTTTTAAATTCCCCTTTATAGTAAAACTTATATTTTTGTCACAATACACGGTTAGCTACATGGGAGTGTAGGTAACTGTGTGTGTGAAAATTACAAGAAATGTGAGCTTTCCACACATGATCTTGTAGGTTGTAGAGGTGCTAAAATGTTATGTTTGAGCTCCTACACACTTTTAATGAGTTACACGGTCCCATACCAGATCATGTTAGTTGTAATAACTTCATTTCTTTCATTCTTTGTCTTATCTTCACCCTAATTCATCTCTTTATTGTTCCACAAAGGAAAATAAGATTGAATATCAACAGGAAGGCTCAAAGGAATATGATTTTAGCTCATTTTTTGTTCTTACTCCTTTAACTTGTTCCTAAAACAAAATATGTACTAAAATAAGCACCTTAAGGACATCATAATATTAATCACCAAGCATTAGGGAGTAAATATACACTCAATCAAGAACTTATCAAGTTCCCCCACACTTACCTTTAGACCATCCTTAGATAAAACTAAACATCTAAATCTAAATCTAAAACACTTACTTCTTTTCCATATTTCCCAAGAATAGATAGCCATAAGAAATGAGGAATAACTTTCAAAACCATGAAAAGAATTAAACATTCAATGTTTTACTTATGATCAATCAACAACAATTCCCTTAAAAATTAAGCAATTTAGGGGTAGATCTTGAAAAATTGTGTTTAACAATAAGATAAATCTATAGGAAGATAGGTATACTCAAATATATTTTATGATCAATGTATTCCATGAATTTGAATATCATTTTAGTTCTCCACCACTAAAGAGTCACATGCATAATAATAAATTAATGGACATTTTAAGGTTATAATTGGCACAAAGGTTAACGTGAAAAGTAGTTGATCATATTTCAAAAGTCGTCAAAGATAGTGAACTAGGAAAAACACTTAAAGGAGTATCAAGTACAGAAATTAACATCCACTCAAAACTAAGTACCATCAACTATGATGAAAGAAAAAACTCTATTTCACAGTTTAGATTTAAGCCTTCATACCACAAGCCACATGAAGCATACACAATTAGAAGAAATCAATCATAAAAATCAATGATAGACAATACATTATAAGCATAAAAGTTATCCTTCATAACAACTTATCCCTTATTTGCATGAAAATCAATTCATCCATTTCATACAACTTTAAGAGGAAAGATTAACATGAATTACTTCACAAAATAATTGTTTTCTCTACTTAATAACTTTTTCCCTTTTTTCTCTTTTACGTTTCTTTTATATTTTTGATTTTTTTCTTTTCTTTTCTTTTTTAAAGACAAATTGAAAGAAACTACATGAACGATGGAATTCATTGTTGAAAGATAAAAATCACATTCTACAACCAATGCGTATATATGCACACCCTTATACTTATGTTCTTTTGCATCCACAATTCTAAGGCTTAGGTAATGTGTTTGGTTAGGTTAATGGCTCGTAATGTGATTAACATAAAAAAGCTAATAAAGCTTAATGGGCTTAACAACACAATAAACCATGTCATTGGGTAGGCTATTTGGCTAATGTTGCTTATAAAAAAAGAATGCCCATATTATTTCCATGTTAATGAATAATACAAAAATGTGGCCCGAATAGAAAATCAAGGTAAAGTTAGACGTATATGTTATGAAGGTTATACATGAACAAAAGATAATAAGACTGATATGGACATGATAGTCTAAAAGGCTCAAAATCTCAATGATTTATTTCTATCCACTAATCATTGCTCTTCTAAAGAAAATGTACATTGAAAAATCATAAAAGTAAAATGACATACATAAATTGCCATGAATTTTTCCAGTTAAGTATGCTTTCTAATTGTAACTCTATAATCCTATAAGCAATAAAGAAGAGAAGTTTTTTTAATATGCAAAAAGAACTTAAAACCTTTGAAAAAAAACATTGCGCCACCCCCACGCTTAGAACTTACATTGCCCTCAATGTAACATTAAATGTAAAAAATGGAGCATTTAACAAAAACAATAATTGCAAATATGTAGATGAAAAGGAACAAACTCCCTTTGGGTCACCTCATAAGTAGCATCTTTGTTTATTATCGTCGGCTCGACTCTATGTTCTCCTCATAATATTGTAAAACATTGATCTCTAGGTATTATAATTTTTGCATTCTCCACTTTAAAATTTTCAGGATAAGGTTTGAGTTGATGACCACTCACTTTTGATGTCTTTCCTATTTTCATGTTTAATCTCTACTGACTATAGGGAGAGACATTAGTAATCATAAAAGGATAAACCTTACAAGGACATAATGTATATGAAAATATTTTATATCTTTAGAAATAAATAAGAACATTTTTGACTAAAAATTGAACTTTTCCTCGAGACATTAAAAGCTTTGGTCTTCTCTTTTGAAATAGGTTACAATGTGTACAACAATTTCATACAATGCTTCACCACTTACTGCATCTACCAAGCTCCTTATCCATAGGCAATAATCCTTAGGAGAACCATTAAAAAAGGGGTTATTTTATGATATTATGGTGGGGACAACTAGCACACAACTTCTTGAAGTGCTCCCAATACTCGTAAAGGAATTCTTTGTTAGAGAAGTGATTTAAAGGCAATTACCTTTAACACTTATTTTACAAATCATTTTATGATTAATAAAGGCATTTTTCATTATTTTGATGTTCATACATTTATGGATTT
>JANSVA010000007.1:15040912-15061405 GCA_025504915.1 Erythroxylum reticulatum | reverse complement strand
TGATTCTAATTATAATTAAAGAGTTTTAATTTTAATAAAAGACTATCTTGATTTTTCTATTTAAAGGGAAGAGCTTTCTAGAAGCTCGCACTTTATTTTCTTCTTGCAAAGGCAGTTTGGAAATTGGTTTGTTGATACCATCAGAGGCTAGACAAGTGGACAGCTCATGATTGATCACTCAGATTCAAAAGATTTCTTTGGAAAGTGAATAAGGTATGATTTCTAAATCGAATTTTGTTTTATTCAAGTTTAATCAATTATCTGGATCCGCTAGAAATCTGTAAAATTTTCTTATTTTCCACTACATTTGTGATTTGATTACTGTTGGATTGCAACAACATCAATTCAATAGACCAGCAAAAGGAGGTGAGGGATGGTAAGGGGCATGATGAGAAGCAAAAAAACACACAAATTGACTTGCCACCTTTAAATGTTACACATGGTTGGATTTTAAACTACATCCACAACAAAAACATGTTGGATCCTCCAAAACCCCTCCTAAAGGCTCCAAAAAGATGCAACATGAATTACTGGTTGTATAGGGACTAGTATCATGATACTGAGTAATATTAGGACTTTAAGTAGGGGCGTCAGCACCCTAGCATAGTAGGAACAATTGGGACAACTCGTCACATGCAAGCCAGAAGAAGAGGAAGCTAAGGAAATAACTAGAAAGAGACAAAGTTTACTTTCCAAGCCTCAACAACACAACTAATAACCAGAATCTTCCAAGGCTAGGATCATCAACATGATAGTAGGAGGGGATCAAAAGATGACCACCCTCCCAAATCGAGAAATCACTAAGGAGCACTCCCATGCTGTAAATGTTGTTAACGAGATGATAGTCAAGAGACATAAAAGGACTTATAATATTCAAGCTTCAAACTTCTCAGTGATGACATAATGGTCATTACTATTGTGATAACTAATTACGAGTTCAAAAGAATACTAATAGATAATGGTATCTCTGTAGATATTCTATTCTATGACATGCATTCTACATTGGGGGACAAGGAATGCATTGTAGGGGCAAAGATGGATGCCTAGTTTACTTGTAAATTGAGCCGTTTCCCTTTCTTATAAAGGAAAAAAAAGAACATCCTAAAGGAAATTAAGAACTAAAGAGTTCCTAAAACAGATACTTAGTTTGAAGGTCGATTTGTAAATTATGATTGATGTTATATACCTTATTTTTGTTGTCTAAATAAACATTTAAGTAAAAAAAAGGTTTTGTAAATTTAGGGAGTGTGAAATAAAATAAAGGGTAAATTTTATTGGATCCCATATGGTTGACATATTATTAATGTACCCAAAATTTTAAAAACTATCAATAATTACCCGATAATCTTGGTTTATAATACATGTTCTCCTTCGTTAACTTTTGTTCAAACCCTAACTGTGAACTTCAAAATGACATTGTGTAGTGCTACGTGTGATGTAACATGTAGTGCCATGTAATGAAACTGACATTATTTTTTATGTAGTTAAGAGTTTTTCATATAACGAGTGTTCTATAGGAGATTATTGACAGTTTTTAAAAGGCAAGGAATATATTGCTAATGTTCCAAACCACAAGAAGTCTAGCAAACTTAACAGTAAAATTAATTTTGTTATGGGTTAAGAAAAAACATTAAAGAAGTAGAGATAAAACTTGTGGTTAAATTTTTAAAAGATTGCAAGTTTAAATAGGATTTAAAATAAAAGGTTAATTACACTAGACCTCTTCTTGTTACATCTTTTTTAAATCAATTATTGAAATTTAAAACTATCATTAATCCCCTTAGGGTTTAGTTTTTGTTACATATGATCTAATGGTGTTATTCTCTATTAGAAAACCTAATTAAGAATATTAAAATGAAATCATTTGGTGATATATAGCACATATGCCATATAATATACAACATCTTACTTTATATGACATCATGTAATGCATATACACAACGTCATATAAAATGTTTATCATTATTACTAAGTGTTAAATCAAAATAAAATACAAAGAGAAGCAAATCCTGAACGAAAAATTATAAACATTAAGATTGTTATGCATATAAAAAGAGAAAGGAAGATTATAATCGTGTTTCTCCATCTAAAGAAGTTTATAGCTAAGTTTCTTCATTTGAAGGGTTTGTGAAATATCAATTTGTGATGTAAGGATTTCAATAAGAATTTGGAATAGGGTTTATAGTTTAGGTACTATTACTTATTGGGTTACTAAAGGCTTAATTTGATTAGTGTTTGAATTTTTGGGATTTTGCTAGGTTTAAAATTGGCGATTTTAATTAGGGTTCAAGCACAAGTGTTTGAATTTGGGGAATTTAATTAAGGTTTTTTAGGGATTTTTTTTGTATTCCTAGTTGTTGAAATTGTCTAACAAATGGTGTTTTGTTTCAAAATTGGATATGATTTTATAATATTTACATTGTTTACACTGATTAGTAGATTATAAAGTTAGAGTCATAATACTTGTTATAAATTTTATCTACATATGTATTGGAGTGTAACTGAGTATGATTTAGTGTCAAAGTGTAGCTGAGCATGAGAATGGGATTCAAAAATTGAGTTTCCTATAACTACTGTTATCAGAGGGGTAAATGAGTATGGTTTAGTATTATAATATGATTTGAAAGTTTAGCATAATTTAAAACCTCAATTAATATGAATGATTCCTATAGACAATGCTTTGAAAATGTGTTATGTGCAAAGTTACTAATAAATAGTAAGGATTATTCTTCATAGTTGCACATGACTATGTTTAATGATAGTGAGATATGTAGAAATATGGAAAAAAAGAATAAGAAGAGACATAATATATAGGTTAATGTATGTGTTTTACTTGTATATATAGGTTGATACAACTAGATTGCTAATTTTTAAAGTCATTTCAACATAATCCTATAAGTTCAAGCTAAATTATTTTAGCTATTAACTTTTTTTACAAGTAATGAACATAATAAGTGTCCAAAGAATGAACAAGTAAATTTAGTTTTAATATTGCTAGAGAAGTGCTCTAAAAGCAATCACCTTTAGCACTTATTGTACAAATCATTTTATAATTAATAAAGACATTTTTCATTATTTCGATGTTCATACTTTTATGGATTTGATGTTGATCTTAAATTGATTTAATAAAGTCCTTAATACAAAACATAGTATGGAGGAAATCATGATGAGATCATCATAATGGGATTCCTATCATGTGTAATTATGTTAGTATCTAAACTTTTCCCAGTTATAGGATTAATGAGATGGGATATCATTAATCCGGATAGACTAGCACATATTATACTCCTTGATTGGATTAAGTAGTAGATCTCATAAGTTGTAGACATGAGTTGTATAGAGCTAATATGTGGATGGTTACTAAGGGTAGTGAGTACATTAGATTGACCTATTATGAGACAATCATATGGGTATTCTATTCTAGGGTCAATGATAGCATCATCATAACAATGATGCAAGTATTCTTTGACTTGAGGTGCTTAAGGATATCTCGGATACTGATCCTATGTTTTGACTCCATTCATCGGTGCCCTTTAAAGGTTACTCATAGGGTGGTGATTAGGTATAGCTTGAGGTATTCGAAGGTAACTGAGTAGCCAATAAAGGATTCACCACTCCTAATAGAAGGAGATGATACCCACAACCTTTTGTTGGGGACATTACTCAGGAGTCTTTGGCTAGAGCAGATATGTGTCATAAAGAGATTCTTCAATGATATATAGAGTAATGAGATCCTTAGGACAAGATCTAATATCACTTGGACTAGATGTGACGTAGTCAGTCTAGTGGGAGTTGACACATTGACCATACTCTGAACTAAGTGGGGTATAGATGGTGAAATGATGAATTGCATGGCAGGGTTTGTAGTCAAACTTCTAACTTTCTAGTCAATTGGTGGTCATGATGTGTTGCTAGATACTGCTATTGACTTACTTGAATGAAGTGTTAATTTAAGTGGAAAACATAACTGAGAACCCAACGGGCCATACAGATAGGAGATCTGAAGAATAAGTAAAATGGTCTTAAATGGTGATTCATGATATGAGAGAGTGTTTTAGGATTGTATTGCGATGTGATTATGGTAGCAAACATTACATGGAATATATTAGAAACAAGTATTGTTGGCTACCAATTTGGTCATTAACTTCTGAAATCTTTCATTAATACATGTTGTTCATGGTCATTAACTTCTCAAAACTTCCATTAATGCATGCTATTCATGGTCATTAACTTCCAAAACTTCCATTAATGCATGTTATTCATGATTATTAACTTCCCATAACTCTCCATGAGTGATGGGGGTTATGAAAGGCCAATTGATGCAGAAAATAGAGATGTTTTTCGTGCATCTTTCGTAAGACACAAGTAAAAGAAAGGTTATTTCTTACACACACACACTTTTTCTCTCTAACTCTCATAAGATTTATTGTCTTTGCAAGTACAAAGAATGAATTCTAGCTATCTCCTAATGATGTTTCATCCTTCTATCTTCATGTGGACTTTCATTAGAGATGGTATACAATGATCTTTGTGGTTTATGACAACCTAAAGTAGGGAAGATTAAAGAACGAAGGAGATCGTTGGAAAGGTATTTAAATATCTTACATTTCATGTTTTTATTTTCTATATCTATATGCATGAGTAGATCTAGTTTTTGAGATTCCATTAGGAGAACCGAAGAATAAGTAAAATGGTCTTGAATGGTGATTCAAGATATGAGAGAGTGTTTTAAGATTGTATCGCGATGTGATTATGGTAGCAAACATTGCATGGAATATATTAGAAACAAGTGTTGTTGGCTACCAATTTGGTCATTAACTTCCGAAATCTTCCATTAATACATGTTATTCATGGTCATTAACTTCCCAAAACTTCCATTAATGCATGCTATTCATGGTCATTAACTTCCAAAACTTCCATTAATGCATGTTATTCATGATCATTAACTTCCCATAACTCTCCATTAGTGATGGGGGTTATGAAAGGCCAATTGATGCAAAAAATAGATATGTTTTTCGTGCATCTTATGTAAGAAACAAGTAAAAGAAAGGTTATTTCTTACATACACACTTTTTCTCTCTAACTCTCATAAAAGTTATTGTCTTTGCAAGCACAAAGAATGAATTCTAGCTATCTCCTAATGATGTTTCATCCTTTTATCTTCATGTTGACTTTCATTAGAGATGGTCTACATTGATCTTTGTGGTTTATGACCACCTAAGGTGGGGAAGATTAAAGAACGGAGGAGATCATTGGAAAGGTATGTAAATATCTTACATTTCATGTTTTTATTTTCTATATCTATATGCATGAGTAGATCTGGTTTTTGAGATTCCATTTTATTTTCTGTTGTGTATATTTAATATATATTATGTATGAGATGCATGATCGAAGCCTTACAGTGGTATTAGAGCCATCTTGTGCCTTGTTAGATGTAGAATACATGACATGTGAAAACTGTTTTCATAGTTGCGACAACTTAGGATCCTGTAATGTTTTGTTCGAAATTTATTATAGAAAATGGTTTTCACAATTTTCTTCCACTAATATATCCATAAAATGTACTTGAATGATTTAGTGTGATTGAAAATATTTTTAATATGATTAAAATATTTAATTTTGAATTTATAAGAACACACATGAAATTTGTCTTTCTGCTGGGCATATGATGTCTATTGGATAAACTAATGAGGTTACACATGATTTTCGTAGAATTTGATTCTGGAAAAACTATGTGAACTTTGGGATGTTTTTATGCCTCTGTAATTTTTTTATAATTATTAAAAATATTTTAATAATTTTATGAAACAATTATCTAGATTTGGACAGTTTTCCAAAAATTGTAGGATCTGTTTTGTTTGATGTTTTTATATGTTTATATTTTGGTTCCAGAACTTTAAAAATGTTTTTATGTAAGAAAAATGTGTTAATTTGACGTTTGATGCATGCATAAATGATTTTTCTCAAAATTTGATTTCCAGCAAAATTTAGAAGTCATATTTGTCATTTTTTGTGTCTCACGGTATTTCAGTGATCATAATAATTTTTGGGTGATTTTAAAATTATTTTGATCATCATGAAATGACCTTGAGATTCTTGAAATGATAATTTGATGTTATAGAAATTTTATGAAATTATAGAAATTAATTTTGAATTAATTTAGTAGAGCAATAGATTTTCTAGTAAGACTAGAAAAATTAGCATGTGTGACAAAATTGAAAATTTTTAATTTTGGACATCAAATAATTATTTTAAGGTAAATAAATTATGAATTAATTTCTGGAATTAGACATTCATGTTAACTAGACTAATATTAGTTCCAAATGAAATAACATATAATAATAATTTTACCCAAGTTAGTAAAAGGAAGATAGTAAATGTCAACGTTAGATTGGGCTTAGATCCAAGTGTTGGATTGGGCTTTCATGTTAGGATCCATAAGATGTCATAACCAAAATGATATCTTTACATATATGCATTAGATAATGCATGGTTAGGAGAATGTGTGGGCTTGCATGATGGATGGTTATGGGCTTAAACTTGATTGGGTTGTCCATATCATGCCATGTTAGTTATAGTAACTATACATACATATATATATATATATATGTATGAGTTATATGTATAAGACCATCTAAGTTAGATGAGACCTTATTTAAACCCTCATTTAGAATATCAAAACTAATTCCTTCTTTTAATATGGCGAGAACCATAGTACTTTTAAAGTTAGGGTTATTGGAAAAATCCAAGCCCCTTTTACATAGATATATTCGAACCATAAAAATAGGATTTCCAGATTAATGGGTCAGTTTTAACTAAAAGCATTGGTTTATTGAGCAAACCCAAGATCAATATGGACAGAGGCAAAGTTGGGTAGTGTACATTAGATGTACGCGTGTTAAGAGTTGATAGCCCAATGAGTGTGCACACATCAACAGTTGATAACATTAGATTCAATAATTGCATTGGAGATGCAATTGGTATGATCAATATCTACCGGTTGAACTAAGGTGGTTGTTGGGCAAACCCAAGGTCATTCTTAGGGATATTGGATATCAACCCATTAGTAGAATTTCTGTAAGTTCTCTTAGATTTATATTGAGGGTTATGAATTTGTGAAAAATAGTGGGAGCTATAATGCATGTTATTAAAGTCCTTATAAACATGCATTTAAGTACATTCTAATTTTTCTCTCTTGGATGAAAGGTTTCTATTGTCTAAGTTAACACCATAAGTACTAGTGTGAATCTAAAATCATTGATGGAAGCTAACAAGTTAACTGGACTGAACTTCCTTGACTAGCTCAGGAACTTGAGAATAGTTGTCAAGTCTAAGAAGCTTAGTTATGTCTTTAAAGAACCACTTCTTGATCCCCTACTGCTGATACCTCTGATGATGACTGGAGGGCATACAGAAGCATCTCGATATAGTAAGATGTTTAGTTGTATTATGCTCGCCATTATGTCATCGGAGCTACAAAAGTAGTATAAGGCTATGAATGCTCATACTATAGTCTATCATTATAGGGAGATCTTTAATGAGCAAGCAAGGTCTGAAAGGTTCGAGACTTTGTGATTGCTCTTCTGCTCCAAAATGGTTAAGGGGACATCTCCAATGTAGTATGCACTGAAGATGAATGGTTACATCAAGTGGTTGGCCTCCTTAGGTTTCTTTTGGATCTTGAAATGAGTATTGACTTAATTCTGACAGGTTTAGTCGATAGTTACTCACAATTTGTGCTTAACTATGGGATGAACAATATATCCAGCATAATTCCCAAGCTGGTCAACATGCCTAAAGCAATTGAGCCATCTATTCTTAAAGACAAAGTTGTGTTGCTGGTGGACTCTTCTAGTTCAAAAAAAAGAGCCAAAAGAAAAAGAAGTCCGCAGGGCCTAAGGGAGGTGTCAAGAAAGCAAAGAAGACTACCTCGAATGGAACTTGCTTCCAATATAGCAAGGATAGCCACTGGCAGAGAAACTGTAAGGCTTATTTGGAGTCTTTAAAGCAGAAGAAGGCATTTGATGACTTTTAAACCTAATAAATATTGATGTATATGGTTTGATGTCCGTACATGTCAAAAGTGATTTTGTATACTTCATTCCCTTTATCAATGATCATTCTCGATATGGGTATGTGTATCTTATAAGATACAAGTCTGAAGCCTTTGAAAGGTTCAAAGAAATTAGAAATCAAGTTTAGAAATAACCTGGGAGAAGTATTAAATTACTTCAATCAGATCGAGGTGGTGAATACTTAAGCCAATAGTTTTAAGATTATCTTAGGGATAATGGAATATTGTCCCAGTGGACTCCACTTTACATGCCATAACACAATGGTGTGGCTAAAAGGAGAAACTGAACCTTGTTAGACATGGTGAGGTCTATTATGGTTTTAGCAAATTTACCTAAATTCTTTTGGGGGTATGGACTCAAAACTTCTGTTTGTGTATTAAACAGAGTCCCATCCAATTCAGTTGATGCTGCTCCATATGAGATATCGACTAACAAGAAGCCCTATTTTTCTCATGTGAAAGATTGGGTTGTCCTACTTATATGAAGCATATTTAGTTACATAAGCTTGAATCTAAATCTGACAAGTTTCTATTTGTAAGATATTCTGACGAAACTATAGGATATCAGTTCTACCATGTTTTGGAACTAAAGGTGTTTGTTTCAAAACATGTTGTCTTTTTAAAGAAAGAATTTTTTCTAAGAGAAGACATTGGGAACAAAATTGAACTTATATAAGTTCAAGATGCTCAAGTAGATGCAGATCCATTGCTTGGACCCAAGACTATTGTTTATGAAGATGAAATAATAGTTCAACCTTCTGACACGTAAGAAGTTCGTAAGTCAGGTAGGATACATCATATTCCCGAGAGATACGAATTTGTCATAAGTGAACTTAACAATGTATTGCTCATAGAAGATGATGAGCATACTACCTACAAAGAGGTTCTAAAGAGTTCAGAATCTGACAAATGGCTTCAAGCTATGAAATCCAAAATGAATTGCATGTGTGAAAACCAAGTATGGACTTTGGTTGACCCACTTGAAGGGATAAAAGACATAGGGTGTAAATGGGTTTTAAAAAGACAACTGACATGGAGGGTAATGTAGTTACCCATAAAAATAGGCTTGTAGCTAAAGGTTATCATCAAAGGAAAGGTGTTGACTATGACAAAATGTGTAGCCCAGTAGCTATGCTTAAATCCATTAAGGTACTTCTAGCCATTGCCACTTATTATGATTATGAGATATGGAAAATGGATGTGAATATGATTTTCCTTAATAGAAACCTAACTGAGAATGTGTATATGACACAACTTGATGGTTTCATATCTATAAGTGGAGAAAAGGTATGTAAGCTTTAGAAATATATTTATGGATTGAAGCAAGCAACCCGGAGTTGGAATATCCGATTTGATGAGATAATCAATGAGTTTGGTTGCTCAGAAATTATGGATGAGCCATGTATGTATAAGAAGGTTAATGAGAGTGCAATCGTGTTCCTTGTACTGTACGTAGATGACATATTGCTAATAGGAAACGATGTCTCTACTTTGCAATTAGCCAAAATTTGGTTAGCTAAGAACTTCTCTATAAAACACCTTGGAGAAGCAACTTATATTTTAGGGATAAGGATTTATAAAGATAGATCTAAGAGGTTACTTAGTCTTTTTCAGTCTACATACATAGACATAATGTTAAATAGGTTTAGTATAGAGTAGTCTAAGAGAGGTTATCTTCCGTTGGTATATGGGATTACATTATCTAAATCCATGTGTCCTAAGACACAAGATAAGAGGACTCACATGAGTTTGATTCCTTATGCTTTGACTATATGATCAATCATGTACGCTATGTTATGTACTAGACTCGATGTATCATATGCTCTAAGTGTTACGAGTAGATACTAGTCAGACCCTGGTGAGGGTTATTGGGTGGCTTTCAAGAATATCCTTAAGTACTTAAAAAGAACTAAGGATGTATTCTTAGTATATGAAGAAGGTGATCTTGTGGTAAGTGGGTATACTGATGCCAATTTTTAATTCGATAGGGATGACTCCAAATCTAAGTATGGTGCAGTTAGTTGGAAAATTTCCAAATAAGAGATGACTATAGATTCGACGATAGAGGTGGAGTACATTGCAGCTTCAGAAACGGTTTGGATAAAGAAGTTCATCATGAAACTTGGTGCGGTTCCGAGCATCACTGACCTAGTACAATTGTATTGTTCAACGACAGGGCTATAACGCAGGTAAAGTGTAACATCCCATGTTCGGGGCTAGACCCCAGAATTGTGAATTGAGCATATTGTAAAGTGCATTGCATGCTCATGCATCATTGTATATTCACACATATATGAATATTTATTATTGACATATTTAAAATAATTATTAATGCATTCATTGACATTTTTCGGGTATAATTGACTAATTAAGGCGATTAAAGTGTGAAATGTGAATTATTTGCGTTAAAGATTTAATTAGAGACTAGTAATATTATTTTTAAATTTTTGGTTAGTTTGAAACGCGGACTGATTAAATTGATGACAAATAGCCTATGTATATGTGTGACACGTGTTTTAGATGATGTCTTCTTGCTGCTCTCTCTTTTTTTGTTCTTCATCGAGAGTAGTACTGTTATCAAACGTACTTCTAGTTTACCAAACACTGAGCATCAAGTTTTAGTGATTTACTCTCTTTGTTGGCAATGAATCACGTAAGTAACTCTGATGATGCTTTACGGCGTTAATACATATGTACATGCATGTGAAGTTTAAGCAGTATAGTTTTGGTGAATAAATACACTGAATGACTTAGATAAGGAACTGGATTTGTTAAGTGTATCTGGAATGAAATCTGAGTTTACTGAGTGTTTTGAACTGCTAAAAAGATAAAAAACAGTAATGAGAGAAAGGATGAACACAAGAGTGAGAGAAAGCTTGTGTGAAGTTTCAGTTGGCTTGCATATGACTTATTTTGAGTTGTACTAAACATAGAGAAGATGATTCATGCATAGATATATTAGTTGGAAAGTTTAAGAAATGGAAAATCTAGTAATAAATGGAAGAAAAAGGAGGAAGTTGTTCAGTGTAGGAAGTAGGTCATAACTGAAGAAGATTGCAAGCACGATCATGACCTGCTAGTGAAATTCGCAATCGTGCGTCTTGCTCCCAACAGTTTTTTTCTAATCATCCTTTGGTAATTTTGTCCTATCTCCTTTACCTGATGTCCAAACGACCTAATTCTTAAACCAATAGACTCCTAACACATTTTTCTACCTCTCCATAAAAATTGGTAGCTTTCTCAATTGATTGGAAAAAGATTGATTGAATGAAATTGAGAGAATTTGTTGGAATAGTATGAACCGGAATATGTTACTGAATATACTTCGGAATTTTGAATATATATTGATCTTTAGAGTTACAAATGAGGTGATTATTGATTCAAATGAAACTGGGGACATAAAGATACAATTTTCTTGAAGAAGGCAAATTGTAATTCTAGTTTTAAGAATTTCAAAATCTGTTCCAAAGTTGAGTTATGAATTTTGTTATATTTTAAGAACAGACTGAATTATTTGGAGTATAAATTTAAGTAAATTGAATCAAATTAAATGATGTTGGTATCCTTAGAGACATAAGACATAGGGGAAAAATTGTTTAGAAGGAAGTGTTACTTAAATCCTTTATTTTCTAGA
Organism: Erythroxylum reticulatum; assembly: GCA_025504915.1. Classification (NCBI taxonomy): domain Eukaryota; kingdom Viridiplantae; phylum Streptophyta; class Magnoliopsida; order Malpighiales; family Erythroxylaceae; genus Erythroxylum; species Erythroxylum reticulatum. The sequence goes on along the minus strand of JANSVA010000007.1, from coordinate 15,049,697 downwards.
TCTTATTGATCATATACTGTTGATCAGAGTAGGATATTTTCAGAAACAGTTGAAATGGAGAATGAGTGATTGAATTTCGATACAATTGGAGTACAATTGATATGTACATCATTGTAATACAGAAATATACCCAAGAATTTGTCATTGAACATACATGATACCTGAAACATTGATAAGTGTGTTTATTCTATATATAAGTTCTCTAGTAATATGAAATTACTTTTAATGCATATAGACGAGCGACTAGAGAAAATGCTTCTAGATATTGCCGGAACATGCAGACAATAGAATTATTGGAGCGTAAGGTGAGTAACCTAAGATGGTCTCACTTTATTTGTTTTGTTCTATGTATGACTGAATTGTATTATTGTATACTAAATTCTTGACAATATATGTCCGAGTCATTTGATGCATGCAATCAATATTGGAAGTGCTACTTGTATGTGAATGAGACTGATATACTGTGATAATATATGCAAGTGAAAGTGATTGAATTGATGACTAAATTGTGATATGCATATCATTTCAAAGCATGTAATATAAAGGTGTTGTGATCGGAGTAGCCAGACTGAAAGTGCTTACACGTAGAGCTATGCTCCATGATTATTATTTAAGCGTAGAGCTATACTCTGTGATTATTGTTTCTGACTGAGCCCTATAGGCTAGTATTTGTATCTGAAAGGCACTCAATCAGAACACTGTAAAAACGAATGTGAGTCTCATACATATAGAATTTATACATAATCGAAATTTATTAAATAATTTGTAAAGCTGTAATAAAATGATTGACTGTATGAACTGTGCGATTTTAAAATGATTGTATTTGTTACATGAGTGAACCATCGAGGATGGTTACTCTACTAAGTTCGCAAAACTCATCAAAATTGCAATGTGGCTTTCCAAGTTTAATAAAGATCTCTAGATAGGCAAATTGGAGTTAGCCACAGTAACTGAGTGAGGGTTCTAGGAGGATCAGTTTGCACCTGCATATGCACTTCATTATGATGTATCAAAGTTGTAGTCATAAGTGTTATTCATTATATATGAAAATGGTCTTGCAATGTATTGTTATTATGACTACAAGTATTTTGTTCTGCAATAGGCCCAAGTGATTACTGAAACTCTGATGAGTTTAGTAATCATTGTAATGTTTGTGATCGAAATTGTTTATAAATAAATTGGGCCAAAATTGATTATCGTTTTCTCTCATATGCGTGTGTTGTTTAAGATAATTTGCAATGAGTTTTGACCGTTGACTATTCTAACATTCCACCATCGTGGGATTCGTACTCAGATATCACTCAGGATGTTGGGTATGTGTCTTGCGAGAGTGGGGTGTTACATTTTAGTATCAGATCCTAGATTTAGTATCTTACATAGGCGTTTATCGAAAAATGTGTCAAGTTACATGCATTTTAGACATGTCATAGTAGGTAGTAGCAACTGATCCCTAGTTAGAGTCACGTTTACATGAGTCAGATGCATGAGTGTTTGTTAAAAGTTTGAGCTGATAAAATAATGAGAAGAATGATGATCTGTTAGAATGTGATTAGAAATGAGAAATAATATATGGTTAGATATGACAGATAAAGATTCAATGTATTTGTATTGGTGGATGTATTGTGGTATACGACATCAATATTATATTGTGGTGATGTATCTCGAATGTAAAATAGATATGAATGTATTGTCAGGGATTGATTGAGGGAAGTAGTGATATAGATATGGTGATGAGATTTAAAGTGTACAAGCTAAGTCGAAATAAAATAAAATTTTCTATGACCTTGAGAGGTTAAACGAGGGCCTGAAATGATTGTTGGTAAATGTGTTATATGAAATTAAGATCGGAATTTCAAGAGAATTATGCATCTAAAATTTTGAATTAATTACGAACATATATATGTATGACGATATAATGGTAATTGGAAGGTGAGATCATCATAGTGACATACATAAAAGCTATTAATGTTAAGTTGATTTGAAATTATAAGTACATATCTGATAATGGGATTACTAGGACAGATGGGAATGATGAGTACATATGTCCTATATATGTTTAAATGATGTAAGAAGCAATCTATGACTTATTGAATAATTGTTGGTTATGATTCCTACGTAAAGGTGACTTAGAATAATTCATGAAAGTGCTTTCAGTGATCAATCAGGATAGATTAAGATCATTAATGATGTTACTATGGATGATAAATTCGAGTAAAATGAATCACGATCATGAACCTTTTCACCCCGATCATGGCAGGCACAAAAATGGAAATGTTGTTTATCATTAATTGGAATCTTTGTATTATTAGCGAATGTTAATAATTGGAGAATTGTCATAACTACATCTTTAAATAAGTTGAAATGATCTTGATGGTACATAAATTGAGCTTCTTGAGGTATTAAGAATGACTGATAAACAAGGATGAAAATAATTGACTGATAAAGATTACATGAATAGTATAGATGTGGTAGCAAAAAATCCTCTTTTGAAGAAGAATTTCATTGGATTCAGTTATGTAGACCAAATGGTTTACTTTAAGATTGATCAATGAAGAAACAAATTAGAAATGAATAAGGAATGAATCAAAAGCAAATATTAGAGTTCCATTACTAATGGAGACTCAAGTACAATAGGTTGAATATGCTACAAAGAGTACTTGTAGCTTGTCAATGTAAGGTATCCAACTAGGTGATTGGATTATGGAATTTCAAGTAACACTATTTTTACTGTGAGGAGAACTTAATTCACACTAAATTCTATATAAATATGTTCAGGAGATACAAATTTCATTTGGTGAATGTGTTATCAATTCAGAGAGATAAGGCTCGAAATAAATTGAAACATGTGGAGAAACTAATATGAGTGAACAGATATTAGAATAAGTCAGTATGAAAACAGTGGAAATTGAATGAATTGAGAAAATCATTTGAGGAAAGAAGAAACTGAAATTAACATGAGATAGTATGACCTCATTAAGGAAACAATTAAGATAGTATGATATTTGAATAAGCGACTGGAAAATCGATTGATTCCATTGACTATAGTCAATGGAATCATGTGGAAGAAATTATTCGAGTGATGAAGTAACATAGGAAACTGAAGAGCATATGAAAAAGCAATATCACCACCTGTATCATCAATCAGGTAAGAATTTTGAAGATGAAATTTCTTAAGAAGGGGAAAATTGTAACATCTTATGTTCGAGGCTAGACCCCAGAATTGTGAACTACGCGTACTATAGAGTGCATTGAATGCTCATGCATCATTGTATATTCATTTATTATTGACATATTTAAAATAATTATTCATGCATTCATTGACTTTTCCATGTATAATTGACTGATTAATGCAATTAAAATGTGAATTGTGAATTATTTGCATTAAAGATTTAATTAGAGACTAGTAATATTATTGCAAAAATTTTGGGTAATGTGAAGTATGGACTGATTAAATTGATGACAAATAGCCTATATATATGTGTGACACGTGGCAACATGAAACAGTGATAAGTGTAATTCATGTAAGAGAACATGTAGATACGTGTTTTAGACATTGTCTTCCTGCTGCTATCTCTTTTGTTGTTCTTCACTGAGAGTAGTATTATTATCAAATGTACTTCTAGTTTACCAAAGACTGAGCATCAAATTGTGGTGATTTACTCTCTTCTTTGGCAATGAATCACGTAAATAACTCTGATGATGCTTTACGGCATTAATACATATGTATATGCATGTGAAGTTTAAGCAGTATAGTTTCAGTGAATAAATACACTGAATGACTTAGATGAGGAACTAAATTTGTTAAGTGTATCTGGAATGAAATATTAGTTTACTGAGTGCTGTGAAGTTATGAATTCCTGAAAAGATAAAAACACAATAATGAGAGAAAGCTTGTGTAAGGTTTCGGTTGGCTTGCATATAACTTGTTTTGAGTTATACTGGACATAGAAAAGATGATTCATGCATAGATGTATTAGTTGGAAAGTTTAAGAAATGGAAAATCTGGTAATAAATAGAAGAAAAAGGAGGAAGTTGTTCGGTGTAGGAAGCAAGTCATAGCACGATCGCAACATCGATGAAGAAGATCGCAAGTCACGATCGTGTTTTTGCACGATCGCCACCTGCTAGTGAAACTTGTGATTATGCAGACGCATCACCTTGACTTCCAACTTGTTCCAAACAATTTGAATTTGAACATCCTTTGGTATTTTTGTTATATATCCTTCACCCAACGTCCAAATGGCTTGATTCCTAAACCAACAGATTCCTAACACATTTATCTACATCTTCATAAAAATTAGTATCTTTCAGAATTGATTTGAAAAATATTGGTTGAATGAAAGGAGGGAATCTTTTGGAATAGTATGAACTAGAATATGTTACTGAACATAATTCTCAATTTTGATTATATCTTGATATATGGAGATCCAAATGAGGTGATTATTGATTCAAATGAAATTGAGGACATAAAGAAACAATTTTCATTAAGAAGGCAAATTGTAATTTGGATTTTAAGAATTCCAAAATCAATTCCGAAGTAAAGTTATGAATTCTGTCATAATTTAAGAATAGGTTGACTTATTTGGAGTATAGCTTTCAGTACATTAAATCAAATTAAATGATCTTGGTGTCCTTAGAGACCTAAGATAAGAAGAACAATTGTTTAGAAGCAAGTGTTACTTAAATCCTTCATTTTTTGGATCTTATTGATCATATACAGTTGACCAAAATGGGATGTTTTCCGAAACAGTTGAAATGGAGAATGACTGATTGAATTTCGATACAACTGGAGGAAAATTGATATGTACATCATTGTAATACAAAAATACATCCAAGAATTTGTCATTGAACATGCATGATACATGAAACATTGATAAGTGTTTTTATTCTATAAACATTGATAAGTGTGTTTATTCTATACATAAGCGCTCTAGTAATATGAAATTGTTTTTATTGCATATAGACGAGTGACTAGAGCAACTACTTCTAGATATTACCGAAACGTCTAGGCAATAGCATTATTGGAGCGTACGGTGAGTAACCTAAGATGGTCTCACTTTATTTGTCCTGTTCTATATACGACTGAATTATATTAATTTATATTACTGAATTGCATTGACTAATTGTGTACTAAATTCTAAACAATATATGTCTGAGGCTTTTGATGTATGTAAACAATATTGGAAGTGCTACTTGTATATGAATGAGATTGCCTAATTGAATATTATGATTCTTAACTGACAAGTTGAATGCTGGACCTAGTTTGATGACTACTGATACTGAGATTGTTATATTACGATAATATATGCAAGTGAAAGTGATTGAATTGATGACTGAATTGTGATATGCATATCATTTCAATGCATGCAATATAAAGGTCTTGTCACCAGAGTAGCTAGACTGAAAGCGCTTACACATAGAGCTATGATCAGTGATTACTGTTTTTTATTGAGCCCTATGGGCTAGTCTCTACATCTAAAAGGTACTTGATGACAACACTGTAAAAGCGAATATGAGTCTCACACATATAACATTCATATATAATCAGAATTCATTGAATGATTTGCAAAGATGTAATGAAATGATTAACTATATGAACTGTGTGATTTTATGATGATTGTATTTCTTACATGAGTGAACCATCGAGGATGGTTACTCAACTGAGTTTACAAAACTCATCAAAATTGTAATGTGGCTTTTCAGGTTTAATAAAGATCTTCAGATAGGCAAATTAAAGTTAGCCACGGTAACTGATTTAGGGTTCCAGGTCGGGATCAGTTTGCACCTGCATATGCACTTCATTATGTTGTATCAAAAGTGTAGTTATAAGTGTTATTCATAATGTTTGAAAATGGTCTTGCAATGTACTGTTATTATGACTACAAGTATTTTGTTTTGTAATAAAGCCAAGTGACTACTGAAACTCTAATGAGTTCAATAATGATTGTAATGTTTTTGACTGGAATTGATTATAAATAAATTAGGCTAAAATTAATTATCGTTTTTCGCATATGCATATGTTGTTTAAGAAAATTTGCAATGAGTTTTAACCGTTGATTGTTCTAACATGCCACCCTTACGGGATTCATACTTGGATATCACTCAGGATGTCTGATATGTGTCTTGCGAGTGGGGTGTTACACGAAGGAACCGAAGTCTCATCAAAATTCCAAACATGTATTAGAGAAATCATTTGTAGAAATGATATCAAGATAGAGTGAGTTCTCACCGATCAGAACATAGCTGATCCATTAACTAAGCCTAATTCCTAAAAGAGTTTTGTGTCACATGTACACGCCTATAATATTAGATGTCAAGGCGATTGGCTTTAGTGCAAGTGGGAGTTTGTTATAGAAATGCTTTAAATGCAATCACCTTTAGCACTTATTGTACAAATCATTTTATGAGTTCTCACCGATCAGAACATAGATGATCCGTTAACTAAGCCTAATTCCTAAAAGAGTTTTGTGTCACATGTACACGACTTGAGTGCAAGTGCGAGTTTGTTATAGAAATGCTTTAAATGCAATCACCTTTAGCACTTATTGTACAAATCATTTTATGATTAATAAAGGGATTTTTCATTATTTTGATGCTCATACATTTATGGATTTGATGTTGATCTTAAATTGATTTAATGAAGTCCTTGATACAAAATATAGCATGGAGGAAATTATGATGAGATCATGATAATGAGATTCCTATCATGTGTAATTATATTAATATTTAAACTTTCCCTAGTCATAGGATTACTAAGATGGGATATCATTAATCCAGATAGACTAGCACGTGTTATACTCCTTGATTGGATCACGTAATAGATCTTATAAGCTGTAGTCATGAGTTGTTTAAAGTTAACATATGGATACTTTTTAAGGGAAATAAGTACATTATATTGACTTACTATGAGCCAATCATATGAATATTCTATTCTAGTGTTAATGATAGTCTCATTATAGCAATGGTGAAAATATCCTTTCACTTGAGATGCTTAAGGTGATTGCCGAAAATGTATATAAACTTCTTACATTTCATGTTTTTGTTTTTTATATCCATATGCATGAGTAGAAATGGTTTTTGAGGTTTCGTTTTATTTTCCACTGCGTATATTTGATATATATTATATATGAGATGTATGATCGAAACCTCAAAAATATTACCATACTAAGAGTATAAGTAACTATCATATATTATATATGATTATTTATCTTTATCCTTCTTTCAATATGTAATTTTGCTACATGTGATAATAATTTGTTTGTCATTAGTACTTATGACCTCATTAGTATTATCTTCATTTATTTTGCATCATGGAAAAAAGAGAATACATATTATCTTTACAAAGTTATTAGAGCTCCCAGGTCAACATAAAAAGATCAAGTCTATATTTCTTTTCTTTATATTTTCGTCATGCATTTTTGAAAAAATGTTATAATATTATTGTAGCAACTATTTGATAATGAACTAGTACTTTTGAAATTAGAACCAGGTTTGAGATTTTTTATGGTGAATGTTTCAAATTCAAATAGAAAATGACATATTAAAGTGGAGAGATACATTGTTTTGGTACTGAGGTGGATAAGATTACCTTAGTTTATTATATGCTCAATGGAAAATATTTAATGTTTGGCTTTGTGTCCTAAAAATGTATAGGTTGATAGCCACTCACAACGTGTCTTTGAGGATCTTATATTTGTGGTTTTTCCTTGATGGTTTTCTAAGACAAAAAATAATGAAAAATTTTTGTAGGTTCTCTCAGCAATTTTAATATTGTGCATTAGTTGAGTATTATGCTGGGCTAGTTGCTTTCAAACTAACGTCATATTTTTGCTTGTACTTGTAGATTTTTATGAATGTATTGCTTAAGTTGCTGATCATAGGCGGTTATCAATTATAGATGTGAGAGTTATTAAAGAAGTATATGTTTGAGGGAAATGAGTTTAATATGGAAGACATTTGTAATACAATACTTGGTATTTGTTTCGGCTATGTGAAAGGCCTTAGGTATTGTTATGTTAGACATATTCTAATTTGTGAAGTTATCTCTTTATTTATTGTTTGGTCTATAAGCATTGCTCAACTTGTCATTAATATCTTGTATAGGAACAAATGATCATCCTTTAATTTTATATTATGTTTTTGGTTCAATTTAATGATATTTATATAATTTTACTTTATATATACAATGCTTTAAAATTAATAGGCTAAAATACATTTAACCTCCCAATATTTTATCCCTTGGTACGTTATGCCCCCCTCTATTCTAAAAATGGACTTATTACCCCCTTTGACCATCAGTCAAAGGAGCTTAAAATTCAAAAAAAATTTTACCCCTATATTATGATGACATCACCACAACTATACATATTACATTTTTTGACATAAATACCCTTTTAGTCTTTTATTGACTAAAATGCATTAAAGCTTATATTTTTACTTTATTTTATGATGCCCTCTATTTTAAAAATAAAAATTATTTTAAGCATGAATTGCATTTTTTCCTTTAATAAATAAAAAAGGAAAAAATTACTAAAAATATCATCATCTTCACAATTGTACTTCTTGACCGTAATTTATGGAAAAAATTTAAAAAGATAATTTATTTATGGAATGAAATTTAAAAAGAAATAAATAACAGTAATAAAATAAAATATCTTCATTTTTATGTTTCCTTTTTTCTCTATAAAATTATAAATACAAAATATAAAAATTGATGGGTAATAGATAGGAATGGCAAACGTGGGTCGGTCTAGTTGATCGAGCCACAAGCCAGACCATGGGTTGA
>JANSVA010000007.1:15021965-15040812 GCA_025504915.1 Erythroxylum reticulatum | reverse complement strand
TTCCTTCTAGATCTCCCATTTTACTTTATATGGTGATTAACACACAAGATCTCATCTTGGTGTTAAGGCTTGATGGGTAGCTAGTCCATCAAACTACTGGCGCCAGTTTAATCACAAATCTTATTAAAATATCTAGAAGTGATAATATCACTATAAACTCTTTATATAAGTGAATGCTCCCTGATACATGTTTCATTTAATAATTCCAACATTTAGACACTAGATTAATACTCTGTAAAAATTCATTTCAATCATATCAAGAATTATAATGAAACACATACGAGTTCACCACTCATCAAGGTTGTGGTTCATAATAAGCGAATGCTTAAGTTGTATGTTTTAAAATTAAAGTAACGAACCACTTTATTCTTGAAAACACACTTGATTCCAAATTCATTTAATAGTGCCTTTATCGATAGTCGACTGCTATCATGATATGAAACTCATCACTCTTTTGAAGTAAACTCCTTGACTTACATGGAGATAAATCACAATACTATAGTCTAAACTATAATCAAGCGACCAACTTGATTATTCAATTATGAATCCATTAATTTAGATTTTAATAATATACATGTTTCCCATTCATCTCTATATAAATGTATATTACTTACAAAAGAATCTCGATACCTTTTAACTAGATATATAATGCTCACACAAATAAAACCAAACTCTTTTGTTTTATTAATAATCAATATTTCCATTACAGAACTGTAACTGAAGAAGATTAAGGTACATGTAAATATACTTGCTTTCTAGGGCACTATATTTGCATAACTCCAACAGTTATGGCCCAAGAATTTGTTTAAAGTAGCCATTTAGTCCATTTGGACTAGGTGCTTTCATACCATCCATATTGAAAACAACTTCTTCAAGCCCCTGTCTTCTACAGATTCAGTTAACCTTAGTTCTTTTAGCTCTTGCAACTACAATTTCCTTACCTCACTAGCTTTTTCCAAATTTATGTTTCAAATCCATCTTTCATTATTGTATTAAGTCTCCTTTATGGCTCCCTTATTGGCTTAGAATTTACTTTTAAAAGAATCCTACATATGAAAATTGCTAGACTAATGCCTTTTATAATAGCTAAGTTCTAGTTGTTTTGTACTCCTTTAGGAGTGCTACTAGCCTTTCTTCTTATCCTTTTATCAAACTTTTTTAGATGATTGTAGGTAGTGACTACCTTTCACTTAAATAGACATACTTTTGGTGATTAGGTAGGGCTTTCAGTTCTATCTTTAGAGCTTGCAAGACAGAAGGCACATGTTCTTATGAGTTATAGTAAATTTAGCATTTAAAGTTCAAATCTATTAGTATAACTAATAATGATTCTACATCTTCACAAGTCTCATCAACTTGCTCATTCACTTTTAGTTTAGCATTAAACTCTAACTCATCTTTAAATCTTTCTTCTTTAAAATTATCTTACATAATTGAATCCATAGTATCCATATGATAAACTGAGTGAAAATCATTAGGGCACTTCTTTCCCTAAAAAAAATACTAAACTTCACTCTTTCTCTATCGAACTCAATGGAAAGAGTACCCTCATCCATATCAAATTTGGTCTTAACCATCTTTATGAATGACCTTCCTAATAAAGTATAAAGATGAATGTTATACACTATCTCTATCCATTTTTAAAATGAAAAAGTATATTGGATACACTAAACAATTAACTTGGACTAAAACATACTTTATAACACCAATTGGATGCACATAAGAATGATCAACTAACTACATAATCATATTAGTTTCTTTCAAAAATTTAGATTTAAAACATAATAAATTGATTATGGCAAGAAATTAATAGATGAACTTAAGTCTAGTATGACATGATCAAATTTCTTATCATTAATGATGTAAGTAAGTACAAAATTATTTGGATCTTTACATTTTTTAAGTAATTTTCTATCTATCACAATTGATATATCCCTAAGCAAAATTATTCTCTTCTTATCCTTCAGCTTCCTTTTATTTGTGCATAGTACTTTCAAGAACTTTGCATATTTTGGAATTTTCTTGATGTCTTCTAAAAGTGGTATATTGATTTCTAACCTTTTTAAAGGTCTTTTAGATCTCTCTTTCATATTTCTCTTCTTTTGATTTAGCCAACCTACAAGGAAAAGGTCGTACATGTGCATTAGTTGATATTGGTAAAGACAAATAATCTTTTACCTTTGTTAAATCTTAAGCTTGAGATTTATCTTTCTTCTCTCCTACTTCACGCCTTTCTACCTCCATAAGTAAGGGAGATTCAGATTGAATTTCCTTTCCACTTATTAATGTCATTGCACTTACATTCCCCTTAGGATTACCACCATTTTTGAAGGTAATTTTACCAATACTTACACTTCTAATTTACTATTTGAGGTGAATAATTAAGTCATCTAATTTCCTATGTTCTAAAGGCTTGCTTTTATTAAATGTTGAAAATTTTAAGTATTAGTAATAGGTGCCTTACTTTCATCCAAAGACATACCTAAATTTGAATATTGAGATTAAGAATATATAAGTTCTTGAGGTTGCCTGTTCAAATTGTGAGGTTGTTATCTTTATTTCCCTCCTTGATTTCTATGGCTAAAGCTTAGATGATCTGTCCACTTGGATTATAATAATTAGAACAAGGGTTAAATTTCTATTGAGGTTGACTAAGAAATCCCCCTATTGCAATAGATTTTTGAAGGGAGTCTTATTACAGTGGGAGGCATATATTTGTAGGATGCCCAGGGATTGAACATATTTCACATACACATAGCGATTGCAATTGACTTATAGTCATTTAACAAACTAGAGTAATTAAATTCAAAATTTTATCCTCAAGATAAATATTACTTACTTCATTCAAACACTTCCATCTATCCTTGTTCCAAACCGTTGAGAATTTTTGGCCATATTTAAAATTAATTGCCCGACTACTTCTGGTCTTTTGCTTACTAAGCTCCTCCATTAGTTGCATCTGGCATCCTCTTACCTATTGACAATAGCCCTTCATAAAATTAAATCAAAAGTTGCTCAAGAATTTGATGGTGTGTGTAGCTAACACATAACTCCTTACATATCTCTTGATATACATAAAATATTTCTCTAGTGAGTTATCTTATCTCAAATATCTCCTTTATGATATTGGTTACCCGTCGTGTAGGATAGAACTTCTTTAGGAACAACATTTCCATGTCATTATAGTTTTTACTAAGTTAGATGGGAGACAATATATCTAATCCTTTGCCTTATCTTGCAATGAGAATGGAAAGACTCTGAGATTAAATTGTTTTTCTATCACTCTTTGTTGTTTCATCCTAGATCAGACAATATGAAATTCTTTAAAGTGTTTATGTGGATCTTCACTTGTGAGACCACAAAAGATAGGGAGTAAATCAATCAAATTAGTTTTTAATTTAAAATTTACCTTATCATCTAAGAATGGTTGTTGATTCAAATTTGCTATTGCTTGCTCCCTCAATGTTCTGGTGTTGGGATTTGCCATCTTTTCTTCAACTTCTCATAAATTAGAATCTTCACCAATTGTTTGATCTATCTCAACTTTCGCTTCTGGAGGTGAATGACCTTTTCCTTGCTTATCACTTATCTAAGAAAAACGACTCATACAAGACAAGAGATTAGTAATAAAATGTAAAATTATGCAGAAAAACTAATAAACTAAAACATTTCCCTAGTTACAACGTTAAAATTTTGATCTGGTTGTCAAAACCTTCAAAATTATTTCTAATTAACTAAACTTTTGTAATAGTTATGGAACTAGGTCGGATCTGAAAAGAACTAAACACTAGTTTCTTAATTTCAATTGATAAAATAAAGTGGGGTCTTATGATTAATTAACTAATAAACTAAAACTAACAAAGAATTGAAATAATTAACTAAAAACAAAAAGTGAAAAATTCAATTATTGTTAACTTTAATTCAAAGGAAAAGATCTCATCCAATTAGAACATTGATAATTGGCTTAAAAAATAAATTTCACAACTTAAGTAACTTGTCAAAATATATTAGGATAGTCATAATAAGTCTTAAATTGTTATAAATTAAATAGTTTAAAACAACATTTAAACAGAAACTTACCTAATATGTGTTTAAATTTTGATTCATTTGATATGCTACACTTTGTGATTAATGCCTTAGAAATGCTCAGGATACTCACTTTAGCTCATATTTAATTTTAGGTACATTTTAGAAGTAAAAGAGCTAAAGTGACTAAAAGCATGTTTATTGAAGCCATCTTCTCAATTTCCATACTCTATTGATTCATGGACCATGAAGAAGAAGAAAAATTAAAAGCAAGAAGAAGACAAGAAAATGAAAAGAATACAAAGAAAATGTTGTTAAAATGGCTCACTACCATCCAGAAAATTTCATAGTGATGCAATGTGAGTAAATATTGTTACAAAGCAACTCATTCATGTGAATCATGCAAGCTTTCCATTTCCTATCCATTCCTAACGTGAACAACCTAACTTTGGCTGGACAAAGAAAGGAGAATCGAGACTGAAGAGTAGTGGAGAGAAAGCCAGTTGTCCATTCCATTTTTAACTTAGCATTTAAGGTATAAAGAAAACCATGAGTAGGTGAGGGCTAAAACAAAAATATGGGATGGTTGTAACAATATTACACCTGTCTATTTGTCCCATATACCCTTCCAAACCTAGCTGCATTTTGGAGAAGAAAACAAAAAGAAATATGAAGTGGGGTTGCTTTTAGAGGAGAATAAAGAGCGACTAAAGGATAATGCCAATATTTTTATCCTCTTCTATTTTTAAATGACACCTGTCCACTCTCATTTTAATCTATCTTTTAAGTAAAACAAAGTGGAGAAATGTCTTAGTTGTGGGTTGAAATAAAAGAGAAAAATATGAGCTGAAAGGAAAGTAAGGACAAATGGTGAGTTAGTGGAGAGCGTCGGCTGCTCACAAAACAAAGAAAGAAAGGGGCAACTAGTCATTTTTGGTTGTGGACAATAGCATGGACAACAACTATTCTCCTCCATTCTCTCTTCACTTTTCAACATGAATTAAGGCTACAAAGGCTAATAATTGGAGTTTGAAGATGGAGATGGAAGGCTAAGTTCCCTAAATCAGTTCAATAGGGTTCCAAGTCATAGTTAAGCTATTTCATCCTATTAACATTGTAATTTCTTTTCAGATTATTGTGTTGTTTATATTGATTGAATCAGGTTTTGGATAGATGATCGGAATATATTATTTTGATTATTCTATTTCGAACCTATTGCTATAATGTTGGATGTAATATGTAATTGTTACATTTAATGTTTGTTAGTAGCAACTAATGATCCCATATCATTATGAGCAACATAAATTAGGTTAGATAAACCGAACATGTTAGGTTACTACCTATATTGATCATTTTCCACATCGTAATATTGCTGCCAAATTGAATCTAGAGATCGTATCCGAGGTTATTTGGTAGTTAGGTTTGATTAACGATCGTATCTTAATTAAACACAACCTAAGGGAAAACCAAGATTAGTATAATGTTCTATTAGTCTTATATTAGTAGTCTGAAGAGAGTTGTAATGATATTAGGATTATGGAATATGCTTGATCATGTTTAGGATAAGATTGACCCTAAAACCAGACCTTTCTTACATTCAACACTTTAATCAATTTTCATTTCTTGTTTTGATTTGTTTTTGATAGTTTACCTTTATTTTATTTTCTAAATTGCTAAAAATGCATAACCCCTTTTTTATATTTTATTTTAATCAATTAATTTCATTATGAAAATTAGCCGAACATTCCCTGTGAATTTGATCCCTACTCACCATAACTACAAATTTTAATGTGTAAAGTCTAGTAAGTTTCACAATGCACTCGACACACGTTGCATCATTACCATTAATTAATTGAGTCTAATAATATTTCATATCAATTGAATTGATAAAAATAAGCTTAATAAAACTACTAAATTAATAATTGTGATAACTATAATTATTGAATTTAATTTTTTTATTTCTCATAAGTTGAATATGAAAATTCATCGAGAACCCATTTGCTACTTTTACTAATCTTTCATGGCAATTGTAAATCAGTAAATTCATAGATAGTTGTAGAATAATCAATATGAAATTAATTTATCATATCAGTTAATATTAATTACTTATAAAATATAAGAACAGAAAAAACTTAAATTAAAATAAAAATCTAAGTTTAAAACAAGACCTCATAAGATTATAGCTAGAGTTTTGAGTCCCCTTGAATCAAAATTTTGGATTTAGCCATGCATGGCTATTGTTTCGATGCTAAAAACAAATAAAAGGAACAAAGATTAATAGAAAAAACAAAGAAAAACAAAAGAGAATGATGGTAAAGTTGTATATCATGTTTTCCTTCCTCTTTCCTACCTAAAGCCTAGCATCCCCCTATCCTGCGGAGATTCCATTTTAAATAAATCCAAGTTCCTACATAATAGAGATGAAAATAGATTTTCTAATTGAATTGAAACTCTTAAGGTGAATATGACATAAGGCGTGATCTCACCTTATTTATTACAGTAATCTGTCCACTTTTTTCAAAATTTTGATGTTGACTAATTTTTTCTCCAATTTGATTCAATCTCTACTTGTCATCACCTAAAGTAAAATAAAAATTTGTTTCACCATTTAAGCACCAAAATCAATCCAAATCAAAAGAGATAAGGATCAATTACTATAACCAAATAACATCTTATTAAATTACAAATCACCACTTATCAATATAAGGCCTAGAATGTGTTTCCTTTATGCAATCTCAACCAATTGGCATAGACATGTTGGACACATTTTCTATACTTAACTCTGACATGCATGTTGCGGGTAGTGTTCGCATTTGGATGTAAGAAGTCAACAAAAAAATTTAAACACAGCCTCACATATAGGTGTGTGCTAGCATATTTGGAGTTTAGAACTAGGTTTAAGGAATTCACTTTGAACATAGGCATGATAGATGCTATGTTGCTTATTGAATGATAAATTAAAATTTTAGAGTTGAACAAAATATTAAAAAATAATATATTACAATCCATGTTTGTTACGATAACAAAAAATATGCCCTATTTGAGAGCATTTTATTTTGTAAAAAACCTAATTTTTAGAGATTGAAACATTGGAGCATTATTTTTAAGTTAATTTTGATAAGAAAAAGAATTGAAGATTATTATAATTAAGTAGATAACGTAAGGGTATCCATACAAACTTATATTATTTAATTATTTCTACTGATTTTCTATTTTGTTTATTGATATCTACTAATTTTCTATTTTGTTTATGGATTCAAGGATGATGAATAACTCTTTTGCTAATGTTTAGATAAAAGGAACCATAGTTACCCTTTGTTACATATTGATTTCAATTAAGGAAGACTTTGATGCTTTAGAAACGTCTTTTGTTTTACTTAATGATGATTTAATAATAGTTAGAAATTAAATCAAATATGAATTTAGTTACAACAGTTTGAGAAAAAAATGTTCTTGAATTAACTAAGACATTTATATTAGGATTAGTATAAGTTTCCAGAGATAGAATTATATAAATTTATTGGTAATAAAGTAAAAAATATTATGGAATTTCACCTAACTTAATGCAGTTTTGGAGGGTTTTAATAAATAGTGATCTTAGTTAATCAATTTAAGGGTAAGTGGTTATAGCTCACGAGATAAAAACATGTTCATAAGTTTTCATAAGTTTTATATAAAAAAACTTTCAATACCTCAAGTATACGAATCGTAACTTATAGTACAAATGCTATCCTTCCCATAAGAATTTATTAGACACCTAACAACTTCAATGCAATTTGTTTAAGGTACTAAAAGATTGATTGGATTAAAACAACTAATAAAACTAAACTATTGAATAGGTGAATAATTGAGACTAGAAACAAGATAAAACTTGATCAATGATGGAAACCTAGGAATCATTTTATCTTTGTTTTGTCTCCTCTTTATCTTGTTGATTTCCCTCTCTCAAGATCTAGTCAAGTAATCCTAGTTGAAATTGATAATAATAGAATTGCAACCTCTTGATTAACAAAACTACTCCTAACTATTCAATTGGATTTGAAGCAATCCTTAGGATAGTTAATTCACAATGAATATCTCTCTTTAATTTTTATTAATTTGATATATGCAGGTCTATTAAGCTACCAACTCTTGTTGCATGCCTTAACATAAATAAATTGATTCACTCTCACAATTTATTACCAAGTATAAGCATAACAAATATCAAAAAGCATTCATAAGCATTGAATTAAATAAGAATAAGGTTTAACAAAACAGATTAAGATGATCTCTAATATGAATTTGAAAACTCATAACCATTTTTAACATCCTAATATGAATTTGAAATTTGGAAAATCTAGAGTGCTCTTGATGTATCTTCTTTGATCTTCTTTGAATCTAATGTGTAGCCTATTTTTTGGTGTTTTACTATTCCTTAAATATTTTTTGAGGTTTCTAAGGTTGTTTCTAGGGCTTCTTTATTTAATTTGTTTCCAAAAATAGCCCTAAAATGTCAAAAGTATAAAAACTCTTGTGTTAGAAAACACCCTACCATGATCATAGGAGGTGTCATGATCATGGCATATGTTATTCATCTTTCTTTATCACAATCGTGCATGGAGCCATGATCGTGATAGAGACTCCTATGCAGTTGCCTCGCTTACCATGAACGTGGGAGGTGCCACGATTGTGGTATCTTCCATACTTCAAAATCTTCCTCTTTTCTTATATTTTATTGCTTCCATTCACTCACAAACACATCAAATATCCCTTAAAACATAAAACTAAGATCAAATTCTTGCTATAAGTTAATTAAAAAATTAAAATACATAAAAAAACTAACAATAACCCAATTTTTAGACATAAACCATGATTATCATCTAACACTTAAAAATACACTCAAACACCTAGAAAACATACTATAATCTACACTTATCATCATCCCCACACTAAAACCTTTTCTTATCTTCATGAAAAACTAAAACCACAAACACATAAAAACAATAGCTCATAAAAACCCAATTATGCAACAATGCTATAAGGGTACAATGGCATCAAATTTCATAGAATTAATTTAACCTCAATTATCAACCATTTAAAAAGTACTAGCATACTAACTTGTCCCTTTGATTTGAATATATATATCAATCAAAATATTAACGTCCTATTCATACACCTGTGGCACTTGTAAGCATGCATTTATTAATAATTAATTAAAAAATAAAACTATCATTAAGTAACCCTTCATGAAAATTCTTTCTATTTTTAAAAGATTAGTTGATCTACTTTATTATAAGTACCATTTTTGTAGGTTTTCTTTAACGATCATTTAGTCTCTTAATGTGAAAAAAAGCCTTTTCATGAATGTCCCTTGGTTACTCAAATATGGTACATTTTTTATTTAGCTAGATTGGAGTGTCATTCTAGCATTTTGACATAAAAACAAACAATTTGTCATGAATACTTCCAATTACCCAACTATATCACAACTTTCGACTGGCTACTAGCTCTATTCTTAACCCATTTTTCTTAAAAAAGGCCAGTGAAATAGGAATTTTATTGAACAGACTTTTTTTAATCACATTCTTAGCCTACCTCATTTCTTCTTAGTCAATCATTCTAATGAGGGTACTAATGATGCCTTCCAATTTAAATGAATGTAATTCTAAATGTATACAAATAAGTTCCATAAAGTGAAAGAATAGGTGTCATATACTAATTAACATTCAAAATCATCCGAGAAACACTTTAAACACAAAATGAATAAGTTAATATGCCATGTTAATTTAAATGACCATGTTAAAAGTAAACCACTTCGATTCAATTCATTCGATTAACACATTAACATAATACACACAGTATGTAACAAAATATTCACACTATGCCAAACTAATCAAAAGTAACACAATGCTAATGTCAATTTCATGCACAAATGATATGCCAATGCATAAACATCTCAACACTTGAACAACACATATGTAAAAACCAAAAAAGGAAAAATAAAAAGAAATAACAATAAAGAAAAAGTCAGACTAGGAAAACTTATGGTATTTTGGGTGGTGATATGTTGGTGATGTAATTTAGACACCTTAAATAGAAAAATATTTAAGTATTTTCTTTGTTTGGTAATGTTGTTGATCTTGATGGTGCACAACCTCCTTCAGTTGCACCTCTATGGTATCCAGATTGTTGGCCCCTAAATCTGTTTATAACTAAGCATGATTAAATTGACTTTGGGGTCTCGCTAGATTTTTGTATATTGGAATTAATGAGCTTGCTAAGGTGGGTAAGATAATACGACATGGGTTAAGGAAATGGAAGTATTAAAGTAGTAAGAGTGTGTAAGGGCAATTTTGGCAAGTCACATAAGTTTAGAAACATTAAGGTTTTAATGAAGGGAAAAATGGACATTATGAAATCAATAAGGGTATAAAAGGAGAGGATGAAGGGTGGGCTTGAGTTGGAAGAAGCAAAAAAAAAAAAAGGTGATTGGAGAAAAGAGAGGAGAGTGAAACACGGAAAAAGAGAGAAAGAAGAGAAAGAATAAAGTATGCTATGTTTTGATTTTTCGTGGTCTTAAAGAGTGTTTTCAAGGTTGTGCAAAGGGAAAAAGGTAGAGAAAGACAACAACTTTCTTTTTAACCAAACATCCCTTCATTTGGTGAAGGTTTAAGGTAAGAACCTTTTAAATGCTTTGGATTTTGGAAGGGTTTTGGTTCATGAAGCTTAGAAAATGCATGTGTTTAAGTATTCTAGGACCCATTTTATGCATATGTTTCTTTAGGTCCTCATTTGGAATTCCTATTGATTTTGAGATTTGTATCATTGTTGAGGAAAATCAAGGGAGCCAAGAGGATCAAGAAGAGAGGAACATTTGAGCAAGTTATAAGCAAAGATATTCAAGGTGGATTTCACTTTTATAATTAAGTAATAAGCCATTAAAGTTTTTGTCAAAAAAATGACAATAAATGCTCTTCAACTACTTTATTCATGTGCATTTATTGTTTTGTACATGTTGTAAGAATGTACTACATGGTTATATATGCAATTTATTAATGATTGATGCATAAAAAGACTTTGCAAGTGATTTTAGAAAAGCTACATGTTTATGAAATCATATTTCGGAAATGGTTTCAAAAATCTAGGAAGTATATGAAAAAGAAAGTTTCCAAGAAGTGCCATTTTGGGCAACAAGTTTACAAGTCATAAATTATGTGTTATGTGGGTTTATGGTAGTCCCTCAAGAATATCATGTGCACGTTGACGAAATATAGGCTTCTCCTGCTTGCCCGTTAGTGGTACGGAGCTCCTTCATGGACCCCCTTAAGTTTACGACTACACAGGATCATTATGTAGGAATGTGTAGTGCGTCATGTTTTTAGATCTACCCAAACTATTCTGTTGTGCTTATGTGCTTATATCATGTTAACAAGTTCGATGCATTCATGTTTTGTAATTGTAGATTTTTGGATGAAAATCTAAGAAACAGGCATTTACAAACTCATTAAAACTTTACTATGACAAGAAAAATGTTCTCAAAAGTTTTGCTTATTCTTATTACAAAATTGTTACCCACGGGCTTAAGCTCACCCCCCATTTTCCTCCCCCACATCTAGGTGATGAGTGAGATATCAAGTAGAAAAGGGTCAAGGCATCACTCCAATTTTTATATATTTTGTATTTGAAGCAAAATTTGTAAAGAGAGGCTTTAGTTGCATTTAAGCAAATCATGGATTATGTACCTTCTGTATTTTGGAATTTTAAGATATTAATGTATTTACAGCTTGAAATGCCCATTAAAGCTTTGTAGGACTCTTAACTTTTGATGAAAATGGGATATAATTGCATTTTTTATCATGACTCTCTATTAAGTTGGTACATCGCATTTTTAAGTTTTCATAAGGGAAAGGTTCGTGTTCGTGGCACATGTGAATTGATTATCGAATACTCAATAAGGTGACTATTAAGAACAAGTATCCTTTGCCCCAGATAGATGATTTGTTTAACTAGCTGCAGGGAGAAGGGTCTTCTCTAAGATTGATCTTAGGTTAGGCTATCATCAGCTCATAATCAGGGAGTCTGATGTAAACAAGATGACCTTCAGAACATGGTATGGGCATTACGAGTTTCTAGTTATACCTTTCGGACTGACCAATGCTCTAGCTGCTTTTATAGATCTTATGAATAGTGTCTTCAAGGAATATCTAGATCAATTTTTCATAGTTTTTATCGATGACATTTTGGTGTATTCCAAGAATGAAGGGGAAAATGAGGAGCATCTCAGGATTATGTTAGAGACATTGAGGAAGAGGGAATTTTATGCTAAATTCAGCAAGTGTGAGTTTTGACTTCACAAGATGATATTCCTTGGGTATGTGATTTCAAAAGATGGGGTACATACACCCGAGATAGTAATAAAGGTGAGGAGTTTTCTGGGATTGGTAGGATATTATAGGAGATTCGTTGAGAGATTCTCTACGATAGTAGCTTCGATGACAAAGTTATTGAGGAAGAATCGGAAATTTATCTGGAATGAGGAATGTCAGAAAAGCTTTGAGGAGCTCAAGCGTAGATTAACAAGTGATCCAATTTTGATTTTACTGACTGGAGATGAGGGTTATACAGTGTACAGTGATGCCTCAAGAAAGGGTTTGGGTTGTGTATTGATGTAGGGAGATAGAGTGATAGCTTATGCTTCCTGACAGCTAAAACCTTATGAGTTGAATTATCCAACCCATTATTTGGAATTGGCAATAGCAATTTTTTCCTTGAAGATTTGGAGACACTATCTATATGGAGTCCAAACGAAGATTTTTAATCAAAATTTAAGGTTTTTGTCATCCAATATACCCTATGTTCCAATTTCATGGGTAAGTGACAAGCCTTTCCTTAAACAAGCCAAAATAGGGTTATACCAATTACGGTCTTGAAGGCTATTTGATAAGCCCATAGAGCATCATCCAACTTCAATGTCCAATCATTCCTTAAGTTATATACCCTCTTCTCCAATATTCTTTTCAACACATGGTTGAAAACCTCAACTTGCCCATTTGTTTGAAAATGATAGGGGTGGTAACACGATGGTAGACTCCATGTCTCTTAAGAAGAGCATCAAAAGATTTATTGTAAAAATGTGTTCCCTCATCGTGATATGTAATCCTCCCCGATTAAGATATGGTGCTCCCCATAAAGGATAGGAAAAGTCCCACTAAGTCTAGTTCCTACACATCAAAACTTCCGCTTCTAGAATGTTAGACAATGGCATTTCATCTCGCTTAAAGATGTTTCCCACTCTTTGGCATCTATCACATTGTGCTATAAAGTCATGAGCATCCTTGAACAAGTTTGGTTAATAGAAACCATATCCTAATATTTGCGTTGTTGTCTTATTTTCTCCATAATACCCTAGATAGGTAGGTTTTAACATTTCTTCCTCTGAAACACATTTTCTAACTAAAAAATCAAAACATATTCTATAAAGTATTGGTTCGTCCTATAAGTAATGAGTACAGTCATATAGGAACCTTTTTGTTATTGATGAGATAAATAAATGTGAATGATACCACCTGCAACGTAATTTGATATATCAGCATACCATGATACTATAAGGTAGTTTAGCAACATCATGGTTTCATCGAGGAATCATTCATTGATGTGATCACTTTTCTATAATTCACTCTTTTAAGATAATAAATAACTAGCCACCATATTTTTTACTCCCTTTTTTTTTTCTCTAATCTCAATATTAAAATCCTATAGAAGAAGCACCTTAAGGCTTCATAATTAATAAAAATGATAACCTTAGATCCCAATTGGTAAGATTAGAACTTATCACATGTGATCACCACTGCTAGCAACTACTTTTTGGTAGTATTGTAATTAAGTTGGCCTCCATTAATGTCTTACTTGCATA
This sequence comes from Erythroxylum reticulatum, assembly GCA_025504915.1. Classification (NCBI taxonomy): domain Eukaryota; kingdom Viridiplantae; phylum Streptophyta; class Magnoliopsida; order Malpighiales; family Erythroxylaceae; genus Erythroxylum; species Erythroxylum reticulatum. The sequence continues at coordinate 15,026,894 of JANSVA010000007.1, read as the reverse complement.
GTAAACTACATGTAGTATATGTCCAAAGGCATTAATGATTAAAAATAGTTTTCTAATGTGTCTATAATGGCATTATTGATTAAAGATAATTTTCCAATGTCTCTAATGGCAAGATTACTGTTAAATATGATACTGAAAAGAATGAGCTTCTTCAATCCACTTTTAATGATAAAATGATACATGTGTTGGTAAAGGTAGGGTAAGTGCAAAGTTCCATATAACTTATGTATATGTGCATAATCCTATATTTCAGAAAATGTCTATTTAGAACTAACTCAAAGAAACTGCTTCATCTACCAACTCCACATAGATCATACTAGTAAATTTTAGTAGCATGCTTCACTCCTTTAAAGTTGAGGGTAACTCATGTATAAGAAATTACTCAAAAGACATTAGAGAATGTGATGCCAATATCTAAGTTACATGTTTTAGAATGGAAGGGAATTTATGTACTTGGTGTAATCATTAAAAAAAATAAATGGTTAACTAGAAAGAAATTAGATAGAGCTTTGGTTAATGAGGATTATATTCAAGCATTTGTAGTGTGTAAACCTATACTTGATAATTTCTTATTTTCATATCATTCTCTAATAATGGTGCAAATTGCTAACTTCATTACTAAATGATCTCATTTTTGTTTAAACAATATCCTTATAGATAAAGATGGATTTAGGAAGTTTTCTAAAGAGTGATCAACTTAAATGTTCAAGGTTATAGATTATTTATTTTCTTAAAGAAGTGATAAAAGTTAAAATAGGATCTTAATATCCTTAACTTAAAGAAAGTTAATATCACTAAAAAGCTAGTCTTTGATATGAAGTATAAGCTTAACACATTATAATCTCTTATATATTTGAACCCTTCTTACTTAAATCTCCAAGTAGAGGAGAAGTTAGCTCTTCAATGCTACGACTAAGCTCTAAAATTTAATCACTCATTCTTGATGTAGAGATCTAGAGTCCTATAGCTAAAGGATGGTGACAAACACTCTAGTTTCTTTTATAAAGTTGTACTCTCAAAATCCAACTCAAACATGGTTATTTCCTTAAGGACGGATCACAATTCATGAGGCATTTACTTATTTAGGAAACCCAACATAGAGGGCTTCTTTTGTTGGTCTTATTGGTTCCATCATTGAAAGACATATCACTCCTTAAAAAATGACTTTCTCTTAGGCCTTCAAAGAATAAGACGTGAAAAGAGCTTTATTTACACTTCAATAAAGATCTAAGACTAAATAATAGGATTTCTTTTTTTTTTAAAGAACATATTCTTTAACTAAAACCTTAGAAGAGAAGCTATTGTTAATTTCTTTAACAAGGGAAATTGTTAGAGTTAAATAGAATTTCCTTATTTCCATATTTGGGATAATTGGGGACAATCTTTAGCTTACATATGAGCTCTTTAAGAATTAAAATAGGAAGCATGCTAATGAGAATTATGGTATAAAGGTAGATTTCTATAGGGCATTTAATTTCCTAAATGAAAATTTCATCTTGAACACACTCAAAGCATTTTGTTTCAACCAATCTTTGTTGAATGGTTTAAACAATGTATTATAATAGTTTCTTATAATTTTTTTGTTAGTGGTGAGCTAATAAAGCATATAAAAGGCGTAAGATAATCGAGACAAGGTGATCCTCTATCCCATTATGCTATCAAGGTCGATTCTTGTAAGGAATTTAATTTATTGGAACTTCATTTTGAACACTCTTAAAGTATTTGGTTTCATCCAATCTTCATTGGATGACTTGAACAATGTATTATAATAGTTTCCTATAATTTTTTGTCAATGATGAGCCAACAAAGCTTATAAAAGAAGTAAAGGAATTGATTCAAGGCAATCCTTTATCGCCCTTACATATTTACCTCGAGTATAGAGGTCCTTACTAGATTGATCAAGTTAATTGTTTTGTAAGATAAACAATTAAAGTTTTACTATAAGTGTAGGAAGCTAAAAATAATCAACATATCTTTTATTAATGATTTAATTTCATTTTTCAAAGCCAATTCACACTTTTTGAGTGATTTAATGATTAGTTTGAACACATTTAAAGGCATTTTTAGTCTCTCCATCAAAAAGAAAAATTTTTGTATTTCTATCTGTAAGGGATTTTCACAATATAAGTTGGTTCTCCAATATTACTTATATTAAAGCTATGAAGCCTCAATTTATATATTTAGGCATTCTAATCACTAAAAGTAGACTAATTTACAAGGAATTTCAACCATTGATTAAGATGATTCGTACGAGGATTAATAACTAGTGTAATAGGAGTATTTCAACAATTGTTAGAGCCCAGCTTACTAACTCAGTCCTTAACTGCATCCAAAAGTAATTGCTATGTAATTTTCGAAATTTTAAATTAAAACCTCAAGTATATAGATTAGAAATTGCAATATAGATAGGTACCGTCCCACAGGGTTTGGTTAGTCAATAAATTGATCCAAATTTTTTTTTGTTCAGGAAAATTAAATAATTAGATTTGGAAGATCTAGAATATAAAAATTAAGAGTCATAGATACACACTTTAGGGTTGTCATAAAAGTAAGAACATAAATTTAGAAAATGGTGAATCAAAGTGTCAATTTAACAACTTAGGATTGTCATTACCTAACTATGTATTCCCTAACTTTAGCAATGTTCTTTATGTTTAGTCCAAAATTTCCTAATGTCTTAGTTATTTGAATCATATTACTTGAACCAAATAAGCCCTATTTAATGATGTAAATGAATTATTTAAGCTCTCACTTCCCATTTTTCACTCAACCATTAAAAAGATATGAACAAATTTTTGCACAACCTCTTTTCCAATGAAGATCTCTCTCCAAATGTCAAGGTAACTTGATATATGTAGCGTTATTGGTGTAAGCCCACTCTTATGGCACTTAATAACACATTTCTTAACTCCATATCTCTATGTGAGATAAGTATAGACAACTATATACCATAAACATCAAACAACATCAAACACATCTGGAACATTGAATAAAGTGAGGTACTACATAGTTTAGGCAATAACAACCCTAACAAATACTTAGAAATCCTTTAAAATCTCATCCAAAATGTTCATATCATATCCATACATACTTATCAATCATGAAAATACGACAAAGAAGCAATAACAGAGAAAAAGTAAGGCATATATGTTGAAGAGCAAAGCTAGAATTCTATGGTGGCAGCTTTGTGTCTCCTTGAAATCCTTTGATTCCACCTTGAATTCTATTGATTTTTCTCTCAAAAATCCATTCTTCTCTCTCCCTTTGATTTCTTGCATGACCTTACCCTTTTCTATGGTTTAAAATTAAGTTTTTATACCCCATTTAATGCTTAAAATGACGTAGGAAAGAGGAAGTGACTGGAATTTTCCAGAAAACTCTATTTTCTGCCTTGACTTCAATCCATGATATCTTATCTAAATTGGGTTGTTATTTCACCAATTTGAATCTGAATTTATCCTTTTTCTTTTGGATGAAAAAACATCCAATAAGAATTGTATCTTGCGAAAGCTTAACATTGGTGTGGGTCGGCCCAGGAAAATTCCGGCTTCCCTTTGGGTTACATGACTTGCTTTCTCTTTGGTTCTTCTATCCTTCCATCCCTCAAAACCACCTTCGAACATATTGATTAACAAGAAAATTAATCACTTAATCCTGGCCAAAACACATGGAATTCATACCAATTACTATGTGTTTTCATTCTTACTACTACACTTTATTTTTAGACCACCACCAATGTAGAATCTATAACCTCACAGTTCTATACCACATTTTTCTATATTTAACGAAATCACAATGAACTTCCATGCCTATAATCTCAAATACATAATCTACACATTCTTAAAGTCATACCAAGTTTATATAAAACATCCTAGCATTACCGAAGTTATACTACTTAAACATCTCATGCATGTACTCATTTCCAGTACTACAACAACATCAAATTCATTTACAAATTATCTAGAAAGCTATAACACACTTACTTGCTTCTTTATTCAAATCCCAACTTTGACAATGAGGAACAGGGTTTCGGTGTAGAATATAGAACAAAGCAAAATTATAGAACAGCAAAGCTATAGGATTTTGCCTTTCAAAACCACGTCCTTACATGTTTCCTTAATCCATTAACACGTGGCTCCATTGCATATGAGCCATTTTTCACCCACTTATAAGTGTTACATGTCATAATGCCATTTGTCTATTTTTCCTAATATCCCAAATTTTCTAGAAAAATCTTAAAATTTCCAAAAATTCTAAAATATTACAAATAATCTCCAAATAAAATTTCCACAATTTACCTAGAAAAATGTCAATACATACATGTACATTTATTTTGTATGTATCAAAAATACATATGCACATTTCAGCGAATACTCGATATGCAAAGCATATAACGCACTGTAATTCCACAACATTCTAACCACTAGCATGGGTTGTTACAGAATGTTGAATAAACATTATAGAAATATACTCACTCAAGTATGAATCTACAAAATGATATAATGTAATAATGAATTAATTAATTAATTTAAATAATTAAAGATTAAAAGCCTTATACGTTATTCATATGTAAAAAATGAAGAAATTGTATGAAAGAAGATTTTCATTTAATTTTCATTGAACGAAATCTTATCTATAAAATGATATTATCTATTAAAAAATATAAATAGTCATCAAAATGGGAAGACATTTTTAAGTAAAATAAATCTTTTTGATAGAGATTTTCATAGAAATAAATATTTCATGAAATCAAAAAGCATAAGGGGTAAGTGTCTAAAGAATCTATATCCTTAGCTCTCGTTTAACTCACAATTATTTAAACTTTCTTTAAACTTTCTTTAAACTTTAATGCTGGAGTTATGTAAATATAGTTCCCTAGAAAGCAAGTGTATTTACATGTAACTTTATCTTCTTCAGTTACAGTTTTGT
>JANSVA010000007.1:14986678-15001507 GCA_025504915.1 Erythroxylum reticulatum | reverse complement strand
ATCTATCTATAGCTATCTTTTTCTTCATATCGTCTACTTGTTTCTTTAGGCAGACATTTTCTCTCTCTAACACTTGCTTGTTTTTCAAGTTTTCTACAAACTTTTTCTTCAATGATCTATACTGCTTAAGTATCGCATGAGAATCTTCTAATAATTCTGAATATGCATATTGTAATTCATTAAAATTAGAAGTTACCTCCTCGTCGCTTTCTCTTTCGGCTACCAAGAAAATGTTTGCTAGAACTGATACTTTTGAATCAATGTCAAATTCAGATGAATCCAATTCTTTCCATGTTGCCATCATACTTTCTTCTTTTCTCTATTTTCCTTTGGTTTTCTTTTCAGCAATGGACATTTAGACTTGTAGGGTCCAGGTTTATTGCATTCGTAGCAAATGATAGATGTTTTCTCGTTCTTATCCTCAACTTGGCTATTCTTCTTGAAAGAAAACTCTTTGTTTACTCTTGTTTTCTTCTTCCATATGCGTCTGATCTTTCTTGAGATAAAAGATAATTCATTATCTTCTTTGCTTGAATCTTGTTTAGATTCACTGGAGTCGTCATTCTTGACTTCTTTGATCTTCAAAGCTTTTGATGATGAACTTCTTTTTCTCTGAATCTTGTGATTCTTTTGTCTAGCCTTCAATGCTATAGATTTATCCCGTATGGGTTTATCTTCTGCATCAAGCTCTACTTCATGTATCTTCAAGGATCCAAGCAATTCATCAAGCTTTAATACGCTCAGGTCCTTAACTTCTTGTACTGCAGTAACTTTAGGTATCTATCTTTTTGGTAGACTTCTAAGAATCTTTCGAATATGATCTTTATTATTATAGGTTCTCCCGAGAGCTTTAAGTTCATTGATGATAGTTTGAAATCGTCTGAACATCTGATCGATGGACTCATCTTCTTTTATTTTGAACAGCTCATGCTGGTGTACAAGAATGCTTATCTTGGATTCCTTCACTTGATTGGTGCCTTCATGTGCGATGGATAGAGTATCCCACATCTCCTTCACAGTATTGCATCCATAAACTTTATCGTATTCACTTCTACTTAGGGCACAACTTAGAAAGAACTTGGCTTTTGAATTTAGCTGGAATCTTGCTTTTTTATCAGCTATCCATCTGGTACGTGGAATGGCATTTCCTTCATCATCCATCGATGTATGTGGTCTATTCTCGATAATCTCCCAAAAGTCAATATGTGTAGATTCAATGAAGAGCTGCATCCTGTCCTCGGAATCCTTTATGAGATTTCACTATTCTTCTCACAAGTACAAGTATTCTTTTTCACAGAGCCCCTTCAAGTCTCTTACACCAAGTATTTTTTTTCTCACTTAGCCTCTTCAGGCTCTCAACTTTTCTTCTTTCTTACAGAAAGATATTGTGAGCTCTGTTACAGTAATGATAGCTCTAGTGTTTCGCACAATGAATACAGTGTTTGTTAAAGATCAAAAATTTTTTGAAATCTCTAACTGTTTAAAATCTCTAACTTTTTAATCTTCGACTATGACTTGTATTTATAGCCTTCGTCTTCAACTGCTTCTTGATAATGGCTCCTTTCTTCTTGCTTCTTAATTCTTGATTTCTTGTTTTTGTAAAAACAGTTATTTAGTTGAGTTCTGTAACTAACTCAAACTAATTAACTGTTTGACGTAGTATCGGTTCCTCGTCATAGATTTTCTTCCGCCTTGGTTTTGCTTCCGCTTCGTCTCACTTTCTTTCGTCTTACTTCTGCTTCCGCTTCATCTTACTTTCTTTCATCTTACTTATGCTTTCGCTTCATCTTACTTTCTTTTTGATCAAAACGGTTCAACAATTTCTAATATTATTATTATTGAATGTCATCAAGATTATTAGACATGAAGTCATTTTGACTTAACAACTACCATAGAGCATATATTGGAACATCCAGAGGACATTCAAGAACATACCCTATGAGAATAGTATGTTAGAGCAATCATATTCACTATTATGGCATCATACATAAGATAAGTGATCAAAGTTCAACATTTCTCATTTCATTTCACAAACATCATTTACGTTGTCATTACATCTCATAATCCATATATTTACATTACAAAAACATCTGAGAGTTTACTGTTCTTCACAAAATATCTAACATGAAATGAGATGCTAACAAAAACAATCTATCTAAACTCCTCAGACATCAGCTGACCAGACCTTTGAACCATTTCTAATTCCAAAATTGACAATATTAGACTGTTACTAGATTGCTTTAGAAGCTAGGTCTTCTTAGTAACTAAGAAAAGAACGTTGTAATTTTGATGAGTTTTGCAAACTCAATGAGTGAACCATCATCAATGTGCTCACTCGAGTCAAAACACAACATCATAAGTATATAACCAAATTCACAAGTATATCACATTAGCTTGAATCAATTCTCATACAATTTTGCATACCAAATCACACTATACATCATATTTCAATAAGCACCTTATAATACAAACATGTCATATAATCATTTCAGAACAATCCAATCTTTCACCTCAACATGTATACAAGTATTGCAGATCACTATTTCAACATAATTTAGTACTTTTTTTTCATAATCATTCACATCTACACAAACATAGAATAACATTATGTCAACTCAATTTAGTCATTCTTTACAAGATTCACATGATACATGTAAAGATATATTTGCAATGCATATGAGACTCCACTTTTATTTTTATTTTATTGTGACTGAGCGCCTATTTAACTGTCCTATATCCATTGTGGATACCAGATTCATTTCAGATATTATCCCATACCCATTGTAGATATCGGGCTTATTAATCATTGAGCTTGTGGCTCTGTGTGAACATTTATGAGCTTTAACTTCTTTTACACATTGGTCACTTTGATCACAACTCCTTTATCTGATCATCCATATCAATGTAAAGAAAATGTATCAAATCACAAATCATGCGAACAATAACTCTCATTCAATGTGCATAGTCATATAGCACATTCATCGGATCTAAGTTCGGCTTCAATGTATAGTTGAGAACACAATTTCTATGTTCACATTCAATTTGTAAACACTTCTAATACAGTCCCGAATATCAAACTCCTCAAACTATCAATGTCTGGAATTAACACAATCATATCAGTAACAGTTCAATATCTAACAATTAATTAAGAAAAATTAAAATATAGTGAGTAAACATCTAAGTTAACTCACAGTATGCTCCAAATAGCTATTGTCTTGACGAGCCGACAACGTCTAGAAGTTGTCGATCAATTTGTGCTTCTAAATCATGCAACACACACATATGTACACATCTCTAACTTGTTTAATAAAAAAAAAGTACTCAATCATACACATGTATATGTCTAATGTTCAATGCATAATCAATTGACTTTTTCGGGTATGTATTCTTCTACATAGATCTTACCTATTCAATTTGTGTTTAAACACCCTAAGACCATTCAAACATCATATTTTGTTACTAACATTTTGCAATCAAGTTTGTACCTTTAAGTTAGCTTGATTTACTCCAAATTCATCAACCATACTTTACACTTATCCTTGAACATTTTTATGATTAAAGGCATCTCATAATCTACACACAATTGTTACTTTAAATTTGTAATTTCAGCAACTAGATATATACATTCACCAAAATTTTTCCAGCAATACATATTCATACATTTACCCATTTCTCATTAATAATTACCCGATTTTCTTCAATGCTCATTCATACATATCTTATGCACATTACTCATGTCCTTAAGATCATGTTTGCATTAAAAGAACTCATTTATTCCTTTAACAAATCAAAATTTCCAGATTTGAACTCAACCCATCAACACATTCCATTCTTTAGGTTATGGCATCAATTAACTACATAAACTTATTAAGCTCTTATCCAATTAATCAAGAAACAACCTAGGATAATTCTTAGACTTAATAAAGTCCAAATATACTAATTTAGAGTGAAAATTCTCAGCTGGTTCGACATGTACACAACGCTGAAATTAAAATTCCAAAATTTGTCATCAACATCACTAATGTGTGTAACTTTACTACCTTCAATACTTCACGAATTTTACAAGCTTCAAGACATCACTAACACCTGAAATTTTCCAGATTTCATGTCCTTTAAGGTTACTTCATTTCATGTTAATTTAACTTCCTTATTGGTTACATTAAGGCTTACAAAATTCTGCTCACTTAAGACATTAATAGTCACTTTTTACAAACACACCTATAGCTCTAATTTTCCAGATTCAAAATCACTTCAATAACGCCTATCTTTACCACGAATACACCTTCATTTATACTTCAAATCTCAATCTAATTCATCCATAAAACAACCTAGAACTTACAGTTTTTATACATCAAGAACAAAGCAGAATAGTATCTAATTCATGTATCATTTTCCAGCACACTTCATCGTCAACATCATATACAATCTATCCCAATTCAAAAGTCATAATGTTTATATTAAAACTTGCCATAAAGATAAATATTTTACTTACTTATCTAGCTGAAATTACAGCTTAAAGATCAAGCCAACTTAGCTCTCCATGCATGTAAGATCATCACCAATTCAAGGTAAAAATAGGTTGGTTTTTGGCTAGGATAAAAGACCACAACAAGAACAACAATTTTCTAGTTCTATGAATATGTTGTGAAGGGTAAAAACATGGATTTGGTGTAGCAATTTAGTAAGACTTAAGTCAAAATACAGATATGTGAGATGGGAGCAAGTTTTAGTGAAGAGAGTGAAGAAAGAAGAGAAATGAACTCAACAAAAACTTTTCCAGCATTTGCTTAATTCAACTAGGTGCATTTGTCATGTATATATGTTGCCTTATGTCACTTAGTTACTTAGTTCGTTTGTCAACAACCATTGTTGCCATTTTTCAATTAACTAGCTATGTCATTTGTCACTTAATTTTCTATGCCAAATGTCACTAGTTCATAGGCTTAATCAACCTAATTTCCCATTTGTCAATTTTTCTTACCACTTGACATTTTTCCTATACCAATTATAAATTTTAATTCATCAATTTTCCAATTGTAACAATAAATTCCAAGTTTACTAATTATAGTACACCAAACCAAAATTTAAGACATAAACAATACACAATTCACATCATGATCATTTTAAACCTTTCATACCTCGAAATATGTCAACTGAGTGCATATATTATCTTTGCAATGTGTACTAATTCATAATTCATGTGTGTATGCTAATGATATGCATGTGAATGAAATGCAATTCATGAATTCTCAATTATATGGCCATGTGCAATATTCTAGGGTTCTAATCGTTAGTATGGAAAATTGGCTATTACAATTCTCCCACTTAAGAAATTTTGTCCTCGAAATTCTTACCTGTTTGATCAAACATATGGGAGTATTATTTCCTCATGTTTTCCTCAGTCTCCCAAATGGCTTCGTCTCTCAAATGATTCCTCCAAAGGACTTTAACTAATTGGATGACTCGGTTTCTCAATTATTTTGTCTGATAACTCATTATCTTAACTGGTTCCTCCATATAACTTAAATTACTTGCAACTTTAACCTCATGAGATGGTAATATATGCGTCAGATCTGACCGATATCTACTGAGCATACTAACATGAAACACGTTATAAATCTTAGTCATCTCTGCTGGTAATGCTAACTTGTATGCCAATGGTCTAACTCTCTCAGTAATCTCATATGGACCAATGTATCTAAGGCTTAACTTACCTTTTTTACCAAACCTTAACACTCCTCGCCAAGGTGATTGTCTCAAGAACACCTTATCTCCCACTTAGTACTCCATATCTCTATGGTCTTAATATGCATAACTTTTCTGCCTATCTTGAGTCGCCTTAATTCTACTACAGATCAATTTTACCTTATCAACAATATCTTGAATCAGTTCTAGGCCTTCAACAATCCTCAAGCCCTCTTCATCCCAATACAATGGTGAATGACACTTTTATCCATATAATGTTGTTGGAGTTATGTAAACATAGTGCCCTGGAAAGCAAGTGTATTTACTTATAACTTAATTTTCTTCCAATTACATATGTAATGAAAATATTTATTATTAATAAAATAAAAGAGTTTGGTTTTATTTGTATGAACATTATATATCTAGTCATAAGTAATAGACATATACATAGAGATGTATGGAAAACATGTATATTATTAGAATCTAAAATAATTAATTCTGTTGGACCTTGTTTTCAGAGCCCAACAATCACTCTGATACTAAACAATGCTGGACCTCATTTTCAGAGCCCAAAATTCGGAGTCAAAACATATGATCTTCATTAACCCATATTTTTGCAGTCCAAGTCTCTCTCTCTGATACCACAAAATGTTAGGCATCATTTTTGAAGCCCAACTATCGTTCTGGAGTCAAAAAGCATGAGCAGGTTTCCTTGTAGGGTTATTCCAGTGAACTCTCACTTTGTCGTCATCTCACAAGGGTGGCTTGCCCACAACAGTCCATCACCAACATCACAATTTTACTTCTTTAAGAGAATTGTAGCTCTATGCCTCTAGTTTATTTTAAAACAAAAACCTTCTCATTCGGAGCTTTATAGCTCAAGATATGCTTAAAAATCCAAAGTGTGATCATAACCTAGTTATGCCCCTCCGACTGATCCCTCATTTTCCTTCCACCAATCTCTTTCAAATTGACCCTAAAAGCTACAAATTTTATGAAAAGATAGGAAAATGTGTCAGGAATCTATTACTTCAAGAATCACTTAATTTAGAGGTCGGGTTATGAAGTTATGGCCAAAAGAATCAACCATGCTTATGTCCTCAATCATGTTGCACCTATCTCGGAACAATTAGCATAACTTTCACTAGAGATTTCGAATTAAGGTTTTCTTTAAATGGTTTGGAAGATGACTTCTAGATATACAATTTCATGAGACCTCAAAGGCAAATTCTATTGTCTAGAGGATCAAAAATGGGACCAGACAATAGGATTAGATAAATAGTGCACCAGACGATACGACGTCATCACCAGACGATACGTCCTCAATAGACAAAGCGTCCTCACCAAACGATACATCCTCACCAAACGAAGCGTCCTCACCAGATGACATGTCATCACCAAACGATACGTCCTCACTAGATGATGTGTCCTCACTAGATGACACGTCATCACCAGATGATATGTCATCACTAGATGATACGTCCTATACTCCTGAGCATCTCCACTTATAAGCACCATAACTTTTGACTCCGATATCTAAAAATTTCATACTTTACGTTAGAAAGCTAGAAAGATAAGTATAGTTTTCCATAAGACAACTTTGACTAATTTAACCTAAATTAGTCTAGTTTTTTCCCTAAAGTCAGTACACAGTTTATACACCTATGGAAGACTTAGATTATGAAATGGACAACTACAAAAGAAACATGCACAAACGCCTGGGGAACTTTTCAGTTGTAAACTCATTTGCCAAATTAACAGAAGCCCATATAACTTTAATTACATAATAACATTATAAACGAGGGCTTAACATAAATTACAACATATATAGGATGCTCAATGTTTAACATACTTATGAAGCTATCCAAAAGTAGTTACAAAAGTTTCTAATATCTTGGAGTTTCTGATGCCTTGTAACGATTACTAACCTTGTCGTTTTGCACTTGAGGAGGGAATAATGGTGTAAGCTACATAGCTCAATGGCTAATACATTATAGCCATTGGCAATTGGCCACATATGCAAGCATATGTACATGTATATCTAGCAATTCGAACATTCTCACTTTATTCAAGAAATTTAAGCATTTGATCAATTTAACTCAAACATATAACACAGCATAAACTTCAGCCATTAAGCATAACACTCAACTATGCACCATACTTGAAAATTTAAAGATGCAATAACAAATGGCTCAAGAGTTTTGTAGAATGAAACGGAGATTTACACCGTGAACAAAAAGAGTCCAATTTCTCAGGATCTTATGGCCTCAAGCGAACAGCCGGGAGGAGGCTATGGGTCAACATGTACGTGACTATCGAAATGGGTTCCTCTCTTGCCCAATCACAACCAATTTATGCTCAATTCAATTATATGCTCATACGTTCATGCTTTTCTTCTTCTTTTCATCTAATTCCAAATGTTATAACCTTTTTCAAGGTATAACATAATCACAATGCATCGTGCAATTCCAAACATTCACAATTATTTCGATTTCAAGAAAATCAACATACATACACATAGGTAAGAATTTGCACAATTACACAATAACTATAAATACATTACCCACCTAATTAGCTTGCAGAAATCCAAGTCAAGCTTGTCTTTCCCCTTGCTCTTAGGTAGGATTCCCTTGGTTTCCTAAAACAACCAAGGTTCCATTCAAAAAAACATTCTAATAAACTTCTTAAACTTCAAGAAATCACAAAAATGCAATAAACACAAATTAAACTGATATCTAACCTACCTATAGTCCATCTAGGTTAGAAAACCTAAGAACTAGTTTAGAAACCCTAAAATCAATTGGGTTCTCCTAATCCATCTTCTTCCCAAGCCTCTTTTCTCTCTAACTCCTTCATCCTCAATACAACCCATTCCTTTAATAAAGTAAGGAGAAAAGATGGTTAACCTACCTTAACAAACTTGATTTCTTTTCTTTTCTTTTTTACCGAAACCTCCACTTTTCTCTCCTATTTTCATTTTTCACTCTCCTCCCTCTTCAATTTACGTTTTTCTCCTTTTATAAGCAAGACGGTGTATTCTTTTTCCATTTGTGCCCTAATGAGCTAAGAAAGTCCATCTTACCCTTCCTTATAAACTTATGTTCTTTTATGCTTAAGTGATCTCCTAAAAATGCCCTTGAACATCCTTATTACATTAACACTTTAATTCCACTTACGCACTCAACAAATCCTACTAACCTTGGCATAATTATAACTCCAAAAATTTAATCTATCTAAACCTCAAAATTATTTCAAATCATGCTTAACTTTAAAAAAAATTTTAGGGTCCAACACCATACCTTTAGAAGAATTATTATTGTTTATAATAGGGATTTTTTGGAAGTGGAAGCTCTGGAAACTAGCCAGCAATTTATCTATACAAAGCTTAACCTTCAAAATGGAAAATTCTCATGCTTTAGTTACATTTGTCTATAGTTTTAATACAGTGTTTCAAGGAACTGAGTTATGGACTTCTCTTCGAAGACTCAAAACTTCAGTTAGAGGTCCCTATTTAATTAGTGGGGATTTTAACTCCACTCTATATAGATCAAAGGCAAAAGGGAACTGTAACTTACTCAATTACACCTCTAATTTGTTTGATTACATACAGGATGTGGAATTAACATATTTAAAATTCGAGGTTTATAGGTTCACTTAGTCCAACAAATAAAGCTCTAATTGGTTTATTCGGAAAAGCTAGATAGAGTTATGATGATTATGGTTTGGTTAACTACTTTTTCTAAGAGTTCAACCACTTTCTTTGACCCAGGAATTTTTGGTCATACCCCTATTAAGGTGTTGTTTAAAATTATTAGAATTCATCACCTTTTGGATTTTCAAGAAGCAATAACTAACGGATTGGAGTATAAGATCTATGGTTCTAGGAAGTTTATTTGTTTTAAAAGGATAAAGGCTATTAAATAGGAATTGAAGGTGTTAAATGTAAGGAGACGTTAGAATTCCACAAAGGAGATAAAGGAAGCAAGAAGCAAGCTTTTGTAATTCATAAATCTTTGGCAACTAGCCTAATTGATTGCACTCTAACTACAGTCGAGATGGAAGTCCTTAAGACCTACATGCAAATAGTGGATAACCATTGTTCTTTATTGAAGTAGAGGGCTAGAATTAATTGGATTAAGGATGGGGATAGATGTATAAAGTTTTTCTTCAATTTAGTGACAGCTATAAGAAATGTCAACAGAATCACCTCCATAAATTCCAAATCTAGGGAAACTTTATTTGGACAAGTTAAGATTACTAAGGAAGATAGGAAATTTTATCAAAATATCTTAAGCACAGAAGGTCGTTCTATAAGAAATGGAGTGGATCTTTGTCAATTTGTTAGAGCCAAGATTCCGAAACATGAAACATCCTTGCTAATTAGATGTGCCATAAATCGAGAAATAGAGAAGGTGGTTTTTAATATGAATGGCTCTAAGGCCTCAGGTCTAGATGGCTTGAATGGTCTTTTCTTTCAAAAAACTTGGGATAACATAAGGAGATTTGTTAAAGATGTTATACAGGAGTTTTTCCAAAGTGGCATCTTGCTTACGGAGATTAATAAGACTTTTCCATGTTTGTTCCCTAAGAGTTCTAACTTAGCCACTTAAAGTGATTTCCAACCTATCTCATGTACTAATTTTCTCTATAAGATCATTGCCAAGATTTTGGCAAATAGGCTAAAAGATGTTCTTCACTTTCTTATTAGTGAGAATCAAAGGGAATTTATGAGTAGTAGACATATTAGGGATAATATCCTTATATTGCAAGAGTTTTTGAAAGGGTATACTCGAAGAGAAAGCCCTTAAAGCTGCACTATAAAAGTGGATCTATAAAAGTTTTTGATAGTGTTAACTGGGGCTTCTTGCTATAGACTATGGAGGTTATGAAATTTCCACATAAGTTTGTCAAATGGATTTAAGAATGCGTTACCACTGTCTCATATGGGATATTGATTAATGGAAGGCCCACAGAGACGTTGAAAGGTAAAAAAAGACTTAGGCATCCTTATTTACATGGAGGTTCTCACCCTTATGTTGAAACACAACACTTCAACTGACTCCAACTTCAGATATCATTTTAAATGTAAGAAGCTTTCACTAACTAGCTTATGTTTTGCAGATGATGTTATTTTGTTAAGTAGGGTCAATGCTCCTTCAGTTTCACTACTGATGAGTACTTCCAAAGTTTTAAGAATCTATCTAGATTGAGTATCAATTTTAAAAAAAGCTACATCTTACTATCCAAAAGTGTTGCTCACGTCTCATATTCTTTATCACAAGCTGCTGGTATGAAAAAGTAAGACCCTCCTCTTCTATATTTGGGCATTCTTATCTCTTCCAGGAGACTAAAATTGCAAGAATGTCTTCCTTTAATAGACAAAATTCAAAAAATATTGGGTTCTTGGGCTAATAAAACCCTGTCCTATAGAGGTAAACTTTAACTTTTGAAGTTGGTAATTATGTCAATGCAAATTTAATGGTGCTATTACATCTTCCTCTCCAAAGGACTTAATAAAATTGTGGAAAAATTGATGAAGCAGTTTCTATAGGGTAAAGGAAAAGGTGAGAAAGAAATTGCAAAAGTGAATTGGAAGCATATTTGTCAACCAAAGGAGGCAAGTAGGTTAGGTTTGGAGTCAGCTAGCAAGAACAACAAATTTCTAATGACCAAGAGAATTTGGAGAATCATAACTGAAAAACAATAATTGCGGACCAAATGGATTCACATCTACATTTTAAACGGACAGAGTTTTTGGGCACTAAGAATTAAAGATAGTTACTCTTGGTTCTTTAACCAAATCCTCAAGATAAGGGAAGAAGTTCAACAATATATTAAATGCCAAATTGGGGCAGGAGATAGAATCTCTCTCTGGTATGATAACTGGACCAGCCAAGGGGCTTTAATTCATAATTAGTTGGTAAGATCATTATTGGTTAGGTTCTCTAATAAAGCTAAGCTTCACAAGTTAATTAGAAATGACAATTGGTTTGTTTCCTCAGAAGAACTAAGACTTTTTCCCGTTTCTTAATACAGAAGCCATTGGGAGAATGATATGTACTTATTTGATGGATTATCTATATTTGAAATCACTAATAGGAAAGCTAAGGAGCTAATGGATGGGGCAGTTATAAGAATAGGATGGAGTTCCCTAATTTGGTGTAAAGTTATCAAACCAAATGCCAGCTTTTTCCTTTGGCTAGCTATGTTGAATAGACTCAGCACTGTGGATAGAATGAAATTCCTAACCTCTTCTAAGCATTATGTTATTTGCAACCTAGAGGAGGATGTTAGGGAAGTTCTCTCAAGGCAATCACTTTTAGCACTTATTGTACAAATCATTTTATGAATAACAAAGGCATTTTTCATTATTTCGATGTTCATACATTTATAGATTTGATGTTGATCTTAAATTGATTTAAGGACGTCCTTGATACAAAACATCGCATAGAGGAAATCATAATGAGATCCTGATAATGAGATTCTTATTATGTGTAATTATGTTAGTATCTAAACTTTCCCTAGTCATAGGATTAATGAGATGGGATATCATTAATTCAGATAGATTAACACATGTTATACTCCTTGATTGGATCAAGTAGTAAATATCTTAAGCTGTAGTTATGATTTGTTTAGAGTTAATATATGGATGCTTACTAAAGGTAGTAAGTACATTGAATTTACCTACTATGAGACAATCATATAGATATTTTATTCCAGTGTCAATGATAGTCTCATCATAGCAATAGTGCAAGTATCCTTTGACTTGAGGTGCTCAAGGATATCTCAAGTATTGATCCTGGGCTTTCACTCCATTCATTGTTGCCTTTTAGGGGTTACTCATAGGGTGGTGATTGGGTATAGCTTAAGGTATTCAGAGGTAACTGAGTAGCCAATAAAGGATTCACTACTCCTGATAGAAGGAGATGATACCCACGACTTCTTAGTGGGGTCAATACTCAGGAGTCTTTGGCTATAGCAAATATGTGTCATGAAGAGAAACTTCAATGATAAATATAGTAATGAGATCTCAGGACCAGATCTAATATCACTTGGACTAGACGTGACATAGTTAGTCTAGTAGGAGTTGACACTTTAACCATACTTTGAACCAAATGGGGTATAGATTGTGAAAGGATGAATTACATATGGAAGGGTTTGTAGTCAAACTACTGACTTTTCGGTTAATTGGGAGGTCATGACGTGATGATAGAGAATGCTCTTGACTTACTTGAATTAAGTGTTAATTCAAGTGGCTAACATAACCGGGAACCTAGTGGGTCATACACATAGGAGATCCGAAGGATGAGTAAAATGGTCTTGAATGGTAATTCAAGATACGAGAGAGTGTTTTGGGATTGTATCATGATGTGATCATGGTAGAAAACACAGAATGGAATGGATTAGAAACAAATATTGTTGGCTGCTAATTTGGCCATTAACTTCCCAAACTTCCATTAATGCATGTTATTCATGGTCATTAACTTCCCATAACTTCCATTAATATATGTTATTCATGACCATTAACTTCTCATAACTCTCCATCAGTGATGGGGGTTATGAAAGTATAAATGGTGTAGAAAATAAAGACAATTTTCGTGTATCTTGTGTAAAACACAAGTGAAAATAAATGTTATTTGCTTACACACACTTTTTTCTCTTTAACTCTCACAAGAGTTCTTGTCTTTGCTATCATAAAGAAAGAATTCTAGCCATATCTCCCATTGAGGTTCATCATCCTATCTTTGTGTGCAATTTCATTAGAGATGGTCTATGTTGATCATTGTGGTTTACAATAAGCTAATGTGGAGAAGATTAAAGAGCGAAGGAGATCGCGAGAAACGTATGTAAACATCTTACATTTCATGTTTTTGTTTTCTATATCTATATGCATGAATAGATGTTTTTTTTAGGTTCTATTTTTTTTATACTATGTATATTTGATATATATTATGTATGAGATGCATGATCGGAACCTTAAAGTGGTATTAGAGCCATCTTGTGCCTTGTTAGATGTAGAATACATGATATGTGAAAACTATTTTCATGGTTGTGACAGCTTATAGTCCTGTAATGTTTTGTTCAAGATTAATTACAAAAAAATGGTTTTCACAATTTTATTTCACCAATATATTCATAATATGTAATTAAATGATTCAGTGTGATTGAAAATATTTTAATGTGATTAAAATATTTAATTTTGAATTTACAAGAACATGCATGAAGTATGTCTTTCTAGTGGGCATATGATGTCTATTAGTTAAACTGATGAGGTTACACATGATTTTTGTGGAATTTGATTATGTAAAAATTATTTTAACATATTTTGGATATGTTTATGCCTTTGTAATTTTTGTGTAATTATTAAAAATGTTTTATTAAATTTATCAAACAATTTTTCAGATCTAGACAGTTTTCTAGAAATTGTAGGAACAATTTTTTTTATGTTTTTGTATGTTTATATTTCAGTTCCACAACCTTAAAAATATTTTTATTTGATAAAAATGTGTTAATTTGATGTTTGATGCATGCTTAAATGATTTTTCTCAAAATTTGATTTCTATAAAAATTTTAGATGTCATATTTGTCATTTTTGGGGTCTTATCGGTGTTTCGGTGATCATAATAATTTTTAGGCGATTTTTAAATTATTTTGATCATCATGAAATAACCTAGAGATGCTTGAAATGATGATTTGAACCTAGAGATGCTTAAAATGATTATTTGATGTTCTAGAAATTTTCGAAACTTATAGAAATTAATTTTAGTAGAGTAATAGATTTTTTGGTAAGATTAGAAAATTTGACATATGTGACAAAATTGAAGTTGTTTAATTTTGGACAGTAGATAATTATTTTAAGATAAATTAATTACAAATTAATTTATGGAATTAGGATTTCATGCTAATCAGATTAATATTAATTCCAAATAAAGTAACATACAATAGTAATTTTAGCTAAGTTAGTAAAAGGAAGATAGTAAATCCAGGTCTCTGATTGGGCCTTTCATGTTAGGATCCATAAGATGTTATAACCAAAATGTTTTGTTTACATATAAGCATTAGAAAATGTGTACATAGGCCAAAATGCTTCTCATCCTCTCAGCATCATTTTCTCTACTGTTAGGGCCCAAACCATCCTAGTTG
>JANSVA010000007.1:14964479-14986578 GCA_025504915.1 Erythroxylum reticulatum | reverse complement strand
ATCTGGATCTGTAGGGTTCCAACTGAGATGATTTTCAATGTGGAGTAAACTAGAGACGTAGGTTTACAAATTATATGCAGAGGTCAAATTCTGAATTAGCCTCTAGGATGTTAAATATTTGGATGGAAATTGAGTATATAATATTTGCTTCAGTATAAGAATGTTTTGGAAAATAGGGCCTGACGCTTACAGTATCAGAGAATGAAGATGAACCAAGGATGACTAATGAGGGTTAATTGGAATAACCATGCGTGGTAACAAGCACAAGCACACATTTTAGGACATCCCAGTTGGGCTCTAGAATTAAGGTCCAACAGATGTCATCACTTCTAGATGATTTACGGAGATTAGTTATTAAATTGGCGCCAGTAGTTTGATGGACTAGCTACTCATCACATAATATATATATATATATATATATTCTTTATAGATTTATTTTATTTTATATATATAGTCTTAACATGAAGATGAGATCTTGTGCAATAATCACCATATACAGTAAAGCGAGAGATCTAAAAGGAAAAACCAGTTAAGTATAAAACGGTAAATTTACTGTATATTGTGCAGATGGCTATAATTTGGTTCACAATAGAGTTTGCAATTGGACATCTTATTTGAAAAATGTGTTCTCATAATATTTAGTAATTCAAAAGTTCAAATAATTGTGTTTAGTGGAATGACATTTGTTTAATAAGCAGAAATTAATTCTAATAAGATTAAATTAATTCTAGGCTTATTGGAGCTTGAATTATATAAGTCCAATTAGATTCCCCACTTGGCTTCTAGAAAAGGTTATCAAGCAAAGTAAGAAAAATAAATAAAGGTAACAGAAAATACGAAAAAAGAAAGGATCGAATTAGATTCGGTATAATAATATCAAAACAATTTAATTTAAAGTTAATTAAATTAGGTTTTAAGCCTATGATTAAATGATGGGCTTACGCTAATTAAGTGTTAATTAGAAGACCAAAGTAAGCATATAATATTGGTATGGATTTGGGTTTGATTCAATTAATTATATTAATTAAATTTAAAAATTATAAAGATAAAAAGGAAGGCAAAACTGAAACTACAAGGATATAGTTTTCAGTTTTGCATAGCTAAATAGACAGATGCACATTTAGCATTGAATTGATAGATATAAGATGAGTTTTTATCATACTTCATCATCATTAAATGGTTTAATGGTTGTCATTTAATGTTGGCATTTAGAAAAACATATCAACCTTTCAGTATTCTTTTGATTAAAGAAAGAATAAGTGCATTTGTTGCTCTCTCTCCCTTCTTTCATCTTATAACCTAAGAGTGTCATTTGTTATTTTTGGTCTTTTCAAGTAGCCAAATTAAACAAATGAAAATGTCTTATTTATGGTTCTCTCTTTCTTTTTGTGAAAAAGAAAGAAGTGGTTTTTTGGTTGGCCTTCCTCAGTCCTTTCTTTTATGACCGAAACTTAACATTGAGAATGTCTCAATTTTTGGCATTTTTCATCTAAGGAAAACCTCTACAATATTTCTTCTCCTTTCCTACCAAAGGATCTTGTTAACCACGTTGTTTAAGGATAACATGTGGTAGATTGGATTGGTTGAGGATACAACAAAGAGAAGAGTATACAATAGTACGGATGGGATACAATAGCAAGGAGTCAATACTGTAGCTAAGGAGTTGGTAAAATTTTGATCTTGTTCTTATGCTATTTATTTTTCTAATACCGTATCATATATGAATACACATGTTGATTTGGTTATTATGCTTCCGCTACATTTTGATTTTGGAAAAAGTTTTTGAAATCTACCATTTAGCCAAATCTAGTATGCTTTTGTGAAATCCAACAGTATCATCGAATATGACATCAGTAATTGTATATCCTTGAATGTCAGATAGATATGAATACATTATCATGAACTGATTGAGGAAAGCAGAGATATAAATATGAATGACGAGATTTAAAGTGTACAAACCAAGTTGAAAGAAAATAAATTTTTCTATGACCTTGAAATGTTAAACTTGGACTTGAAATGATTGTTTGATTAATGTGACAAGAGTTATGATCCACCATAAGAATATATTTGTGAAATTGAGATCAAAATTTCATGAAGATTGTGCATCTATAATTCTGCATTGATTGAGGATATACATATGGAAGATGAAACAAATGACAATAGGAAGATGAGATAGAAATGAGGAAAAAATAAAAAAGGGGAATGAAGTAGACATAAATGACTTTACATGAGATGAATGATGTGTAGTAAGGACAAAGTTAAAAATGCATATAAGATAGGATTTTCTGTATGAATGAGATAAAGAAACAGATGGTTAATCAAATAAGAAGAGTTAATGCACTCAATATGGTAGTTGAATTATTATGAAATAATGTAGCATTAGAAGACGTAAATTCTAGAAAATTAGAGTAGAATTAATGTTAGTATGTGTGTTAATGTGAGGAAGAAATAAGGAAGAAAGTGCAGGGCACGATGGTGACCTGACAAAAATAGGATTCTTTCATGATTATGGTAGGGATATCCCAATTGTGGTCAGGAATAAAGAAAGAAATATTGTCTAGGATCAATTTAGATCAAAGTATGGTTAGTGTAAGATATACATTGGTGATTTGTCAGAAATAAATCTCTAGATAGAATGGGATGACCTTGATGGTACACACCTAAGCATGTGCGATAATAATCATGTCTACTACTTCATCGAGTTTTGGTAAATAGAACATTATGACCTTATAAGAAATGGTAGCGATTAATCTTCTTGAGGTACTAAGAATGGCTAAGAAACAATGATGAAAATAGTTGATCGATAAGGATTACATAAACAATATAAATGATAGTAGCAAGGAATCTTCTTTCAAAGAAGAATTTCACTGAAGTAGGTCAAGTAGACCAGATGGTTTACTTCTAAGAATGAACAATGATGGAACAAATCAGAAGTGAATATTGGAGTCTCATTTCTAGCTGAGACTCAGGCATCAAATAAAATATGCTATTAAGAGTGTATGCAATATTTTTGATGAAAAGTATCCAACTATATGATTGGAATTTTGAAATATGAGGAGACACTATTGCTATCATGAAGAGGACGTAGGTCCACACTATATTCTATGCAAATATGTGTAGGTGATATAAATTAGATTTGATGAATGTGATACCAACTTAGGAAGTTAAGATTGTAAATAAATTGAAATGTATGGAGAAACTAGTATGAATGAATAGCCATTAGAATAAGTCAAAGAGAAAATTAGAGGAAATCAAATGAATGAAGAAAATCATTCGAGAAAAAAAAGTCAATTGGGAATCTAAAAATAACATGAGATAATATTACCTCATTGAGGAATTAGCTACTTAAGGAATTACGAGAACTAATACTAGGCACATTGAGTTTTGGCAATATTTGTTAGAGTTAACAAATTCCCCTAATAGTATTATGGTATTGAAGAACAAAGTGTCCAAATTTTTTCTTGGATCAATTAGCGACTATGATTATAGATGACATATTAAATGTATTCGAAAAGTTGAGAAGAATAGTTTGAACATTTGAGGTAAATCTTATAAATCATGAGGGAGAAACAATTATATGCCAAATTTAATAAGAGTGAATTTTTGCTTGATCAAATAATATGTTAGGTCATAAAGTATCTAAACATGGCATATTGCGAGAGCCAACGAAAATAGACATAATAAAGAAGTGAGAAACTACAAGGAACATATATGTTAGATCTAGTCTTTTCTGGAATTAGTTAGAAATTAGATACTACTATTGGAGTTATGTAAATATAGTACCCAAGAAAGCAAGTTTATTTACTTATAACTTAATTTTCTTCCAGTTACTTTTGTAATGAAAATATTTATTATTAATAAACAAAAGAGTTTGGTTTTATTTGTATGAGCATTATATATCTAGTCATAAGCTACCAAGATTCTTTTGTAACTAATATACATATACATAAAGATGTATGAGAAACACGTTTATTATTATAATCTAAAAAAATTGATTCACAATTGAATAATCAAATTGGTTACTTGATTATAATTTAGACTGTAGTGTTGCGACTTATCTCCGAGTAAGTAAAAGAGTTTACTTCAAGGGAACGATGAGTTTCATATCACGATAGTGAGTGACTATCGATAATGACACTATTACATGAATTTGGAATCAAGTATGTTTTAAACAATAAACTGGGCTGTTACTTTAATCTTAAAACAAATAACTTAAGCATTCGTTTATTATGAACCACAATCTTGATGAGTGGTGAACTTATATGTGTTTCATTATAATTTTTGATATGTTCAGAATGGATTTTTACAAAGTATCAATCTTGTTGTCCGTATGTTGGAATTATTAATTGAAACATATATCAGGGAACATTTACTCAAACAAAGAGTTTATAGCGATATCATCACTTCTACGTGTTTTACAGAAATTGGTGATTAAACTGGAACCAGTAGTTTGATGGACTAGCTACCCTTCAAGTCTTAACACCAAGATGAGATCTTGTGTGTTAATCACCATATAGAGTAAAACGAGAGATCTAAAAGGAAAAACCAACATAAGGGCAAAACGATAATTTTACCCTTTCTTGTACGCTTGGCTATAATATGGTTCATATTAGAGTTTGCAATTGGACATCTTATTTGAAATATGTGTTCTCATAATATTTAGTAATTTAAGAGTTCAACAAATTGTCTTTAGTGGAATGTCATTTAGTTGATAAGCTGGAATTAATTCTAATGAGATTAAATCAATCCTGGGCTTATTAGAGCTTGAATTATATAAGTCCAATTAGATTCCCCATTTAGCTTCTAGGAAGGTTATCAAACAAAGTAAATATACAAATAGAGGTTTTAATTCCTATGATTGAATGTTCGACTTACTTTAATTAATTGTTAATTAGAAGCCCATATGAATATTTAGAAATGGGCTAGACTTTGGTTTAATTTGATTAATTTGATTAATTAAATTAAAAAATTATTAATGATAAAAGTAGACGAATTTTCAGTTTTAATGGGCAAAATGTGCAGCTACACATTTAACATTGATTTGCTATATTGAAGATTGTTTTTAACATGTTTTATCATCATTAAATGGAGTAATGATCTTATCATTAAATGGTCTAATGGCGGTCTTTTAATGATAATATGTAACCTATTAGCATTCATTGGATTAAAAAAGAAAGAGGTGCATTTGATGGACCATCTTCTTTCTTTCATCACCAAAAATCGAAAATAAGATGTAATTTTTAGGTTATTGGTATTTTCATATAGCCATCTTAAAACAAATGAGAAGGTCTCATTTATTAGCTTCTTTATGATTGATTAAAGAAGTAGGTGATGCATTGGTTGCACTTCCCTTCTTCCTTTGAGATAATAACCAAAACTGAGAGAAGAAAGACAAGGTGTTATTGAATTTTTATCTCTCTCTACTATCTTACATTTGACAGCCGAAATTTGCATGAGAGGTGTCTCATAATTGACTTCTTTCTACTAAGGCAAAATCTCTTTAAGTTTTCTTCTCCTTTCCCACCAAAGGATCTTGTTATCTAAGTTGTCCAAGGAGAATAAGTGGTAGATCGAATTGGTCAAGGATACAATAATGAGAAGAGGATACATTACCTAGGAGAGGATACATTGTCGAGGATAGGATAGCGCACAAGGAGTTAAAGCTGTAAAGAAGGAGTCGATAATAATTTCCATCTTATTATTTATGTAAATTATGTTCCTTATACCATATCATGTATGGCTTGACATTTTTTTTGGTTATATTGCTTTAGCTACAATTTTGATTTGTGAAAAGTTTTGAAATCTACCGTTTCATCCAAATGTAGCATGCTTATGTTTTCAATCCAACAATTGGTATCATAGCTAATTTTCTTATACATGATTTCAGTTCCTATATGTGATGCATGGGTTGGCAATATTTTATATGTGCTGCATATTTTTATATGATAGAAATTTATATGGTTTATGTTTTTCTCTTTTGGTTGTCCATAGATTCATTTGATTTTTAATAAGGAGGTGGCCTATCATCATCATGTTTCTTCCTTGGTTTTATTTTTATGTTTTCTTTGATTATGTAATGTACAAAATCATGTAACGATGATGATGAAGAAGCCATGGATGAAGAAATCAAGAGGTAAAGGTTTCGGTTATGCTTATTATGTGATGGCTAAATGTTGGTTTTTAGAAAAAAAGTGCCAAAATTCTATTTTAACAAAATTTCGATTGTATGAACATTTTTGTAACAAAGTTTTGGTTTTTACAAGTTCTGGCATTTTTATGTCATATATATAACTTTCGGTTTTCGTAAAAAACAAGAACTAGAACTTTTTTTTCCAATTGACGAAATTCGGTTTTATAAAAAACAAAAAATTTTGTAAAATAAATGTCATTACACATTTTTTACCGAATGGGCAGGGTCATATAAGCAACGAGTTCGAAGTGGAAGATCCAAGTCCAAGAAATTTTTTATGGGACAAAGGGCCTTGTAATTTTTTATGTTCTAGGATAGACAATCAAAAGTAGTGTTATTATTCATAAGATGAATGGATGGATGGATGGATGCTAATAATAGGCAATATTATATGAAAGTATGCCATTTAGAATAACTGTCAACCCTAGGCTTTGCCATGCATTCATTATGTATGAGATATACATTGAAACAAAATCCTAAAATGATTGAGTGGGAGAGGATGCTCATGTGAGAGTCGACGGTCTCCCTATGATGGCCCATTTGCATGTGTTTAAGTGTTACTCCCCATCGGAGGGCATGAATCCTAGATCTTGCATGGTTTGGGTCTCCTTAAGGATAAGGCTACTCATTGGTAGGAAATATGACCTCCCACCGAGGCATGGCTTGCAAGTACCTTTAGTGCATGAATTAAATGGTTACACACTAAACATATTTTATCAATAACCTACCCACCACCACTTTGTTGGTAGAAATATGGACCAAATCATGCGCTTCTCAAAAATTTAGGTATGAAGATGCTTGATAGGTTTTTGAGTGGGAGGGTACCAATTTTTCTTTTAATGGATAAGATGGCCCATTGTCACTTAGTCCGTTATAGATAAGAAAAATAATCATCTAATAAAGATTTAAACTATTTTTAAGTTTTGTTTAATCTACCATCATGCATAGATGCATCATGATTTTATACAAAGTTCTAATTGGAAAACAAAAGTGAAAGTGGAAAGGCACTCAGGTAGCACTAGGGTGTACAAGGATTTGAGAGAGCATTTCTGGTGGAAAGGTATGAAAAAAGACATAGTAAAATATACGAGTAAGTATCTAGTGTGTCAGCAAATCAAGGCTGAACACCAGCAACCTTTAGGAAAGTTTAAGCCATTATCCATTCCTGAATGCAAGTGGCAAAGGGTGACTATGGACTTTCTAATAGGTTTGCCCAAGACTAGTAAGAAACATGATGCCATAAGGGTTATTGTTGATCAGCTGATGAAGTCAACCCATTTTTTGGCAATTAAACAAACTAATTCCCTGCATGTGCTAGCAAAGAAGTATATTGATGAGATAGTGAGACTGTATGGGAATCCAAATTCTATAGTTTCTGACGAAGATCCTCAGTTTACTTCGAGATTCTAGGGAAGCTTACAAGAGGCTCTAGGAACCAAATTAAATTTTAGCACTGCTTTTCACCCCTAGACAGATGGTTAATATGAGAGGACCATTTTGACCCTAGAGGGAATGCTCAGGGCATATGTGATGGATTTTAAGGGGGCTTGGGATGAGCATTTGCCATTGGATCAATTTTCATACAATAATTCGTATGATTTGAGCATTCAGATGGCTCCTTATGAGGCACTGTATGGAAAGAGGTGTAGAACTCTGATATGCTGGGATGAAGAAGGAGAAAGGAAACTGATAGGACCAGAATTGATTCAGATGATAGTTAACAAGGTCAACTTAGTCAAGTAATGACTTAAAGTAGGTCAAGATAGAATGAAGAGCTATACTGATGCACACCGAAAGGAGATGGAGTATAAAGATGGTGAGAAAGTTTCCCTTAAGACATCTCCTTGGAAAGGACTAATGAGATTTGGCAAGAAGGGCAAATTGAGCCCGACATATGTGGTTCCTTATGAAATTCTTGAGAAGATTGGACCGCTAGCTTACAGGTTGGCAATGCCACAGGAATTGTCTCAAATACATGATGTTTTTCATGTTTTCATGTTGAGGAGGTATAGATCGGATCCCTCCGACATTATTTAGACCACTGAGGTTCAGTTGAGAGATGATTTGAGTTATGAGGATATTCTAGTAGAGATTTTGGACAACAAGGAAAAGGTTGTTAGGAATAAGATGTTTAACTAGTAAAAGTCCTACAGAGAAGCCATTCGATAAAAGAGGCCACGTGGGAGCCAATGGAGGCCATGAAGGAGAAGTATCCACACCTCTTCGATGACTCAGGTAATAATTTCGAGGACGAAATTCTTTTAAGAGGGGATAAATGTTGGGCCCTGAATTTATTTATTTATTTTATTAAGCATGATTTGAATAAATTTCTGGTCTTGCGATATAAATCCTTTTATTTGGTGTTCCATTATTATGTCAAGTTTGGGAGGATTTATTTCATGGATTGATGGAATTAAAGTATTAATGTTGTAAGCTGATATAAGGGCATTTTAAGAACACCACTTAAGTTTAAATAGACATTAGGTATAAATGGAAGGGCAAATTGGAAATTTCACACCCATTAAAGGTAAAAAGGGGAAGAATTAATTATAGTCTTGTATTTTAGGGAAGAAAAAATCGTGAGTGATTGAAGTGAAAAAGAGAAGTGGAGAAACGAAGAAAAACAAGCTAGGGTTTTGCAGATTCTTGAAGAGACTTGAAGACTTTGAGGCTAAAACAAGTAAGTATGAGCATTAACCCTTCTTGATTATTAGATGAAGCATATTTAGTGATGGTTAGAAGTGAAAGTAAAGTGAATATATGTAGGAAGTTGTTGATGAATGGTTTATGTAAATGTTTTAGTGTTGGTTAATGATAAAAAGTAGATTATGAATTTGTTGTGAATGATATTAGGTTGGAATGATGTTGAAAATGAATTAGAAAATATGTTTTAGTATTAATATGGGTTATATGTGAACGGTGGGAAGTAAAAAGATGAAAAATGTCAGAAAACATGTTCTCGGAGTAGGTTTCTAAACAAGTTCACTGTGGCGAACTTCTAGTTTTCGCCTCGGTGAACTTAACTTTCCAGCACAGAATATGATTTGGTATTTTAGGCATAAAGTTTTGTGTAGTTATCCAAATAACATGATTTATTGATTCGGTGTAACCTAGAGACATAGGGATAAAAATTTTATGATGAAATGGAATTCTATTTTAGTATCTAAGGATTTAAATTTTTGGATGGAAGTTGAACATAGAATACTATTTTAGTATAAGAACAGCCTGAAAATGTTTGGGGCATAACTTTTAGAGTACTAAACCAAATTGAACGATTTGTTTTTCATTAGAAACCTAATAAAATGGACAACATTTTTCTAGAAGAAAGTCTTATCAAAATTTATCATTTAATTGATCAAAATGATCATGAAAAATTGACACGAAGGTTTGGATTTATGGAAGGGTTTTGGTTTATGAAGCTTAGGAAATGCATGGGTTTAAGTACTCTAAAATCATTTTAGTGAATGTATTTTCTTAGGGTTCTCAAATTAGAATTACTATTGAAATTGGGATTTTTTTTATTGTTAAAGGAAATCAATAAGGTGATCAAGAGAGGCAAGAGGAGCAAGAGGAAGGACATCCTCAAGCCACTTTTATAAGCAAGGATTTCAAAGTGGGTTACACTTTTACAATTAAGTAATAAGCCCCTAATGTTTTTTTCCAAACCAAGAAAGTTTAAAATGTTTTCAATTGTGTTATAAATATGCCATTAAGGCTTTTTGAATGCTTTGATAATGTGCCACATGTTTGTATATGAATTGTGTTATTGGTTGATGAAATGAATGATGAAAATGATTTTGAAAGGATGTTGATTTTTGAAACGATATTATAGTTATGAAATCAAGTTTCAGAAAAAATGTCATTGACGCAATATGTTTACAAGCTGTGAAATGCATGATTATATGGGTTTGTGGTGGTCCCCTAAATTAAGTTAAGTGCACTTTGATAAAAGGCTTCTCCCGCCTGGCAGCTAGTGACATGGAGCTCCTTCATGGACTCCCATAAGTTCACGACTACACAAGACCATTAAGTGGGATTACGATAGTAAGTTTTGTTCACGGCTACACAGGACCCTTATGGGGAATGTGTAGTACGTTCTGTTTTGGATCCACCCAAATCATTTTAGATGTGCTTATGTGCTTATGATTTGTGAGTAAGTTGATGAATGCATAGATCGTGTTATTTATGAATTGGATTGCATAAAGAAAATTTGAGAAATATATGCTTATGATTCAATGGAAATTATTTAAATGGTTTTGATTGTTATTAGTTATAAATTTGTTAACCAAGAGCTTTAAGCTCACCCCCTCCCAATTTCGTCATCTTTAGTCAAAGGTTACGGCATCACTCCAAATTTGCATACTTTTGAATATTGAGTTAAGTTTTGGGAATTTAAGGGTTTAGCTACATTTCAAGTATCTTTGGTATTTTTAGATTATGAAGCAAATGATGTATTATGGTTTGAAATGCCATTAAAGCTTTGTAAAACTCTTACTTTTGATATTAATGAAATATACGTTTGGTTTTGTCAATGATTTTTCATGTTTTTGGCATATATTTGATTATGGAAATGAGATTAAGATTTTGAGAAATTCTTTGTGGTTAAATTCTTATCCATTTTCCTTTTGGGCTGAATTGATGAATGTGGCTTAAGGATTTTAAGTTTACATTTTAGTAAGAAAGGTCGTTTGGGTTATGGGTTCTGCCACAGGGGTTTTCGTCGTGGCGAAGCTAAGAGTTTTCCACTGTGTAACTCACCCGAAGGAAATTTTGCTTTTCTCGTGATGACTTCACCGCGGTGAAGTTATACTTGTTGCCATGGCGAAATTGACCCAAGGGTCAGAGATGTTTAGAAGGATTTTTCTTTTAAATTTCCAAATTCTAAGCCTTCCTCCACACTCAAGCTTCATGATCCCATGTCTGATGTTGAGCTATGAAAACAAGGCCCAACAATTGAGCCAGAGGCTCTAATCATAGTCTCAAATTTAAGCTCTGTGTATTGATGACTCTACTCACACTGCCTTTATCTGTCATGCATTCATGTAGTGAAATGATTCACATTAACAAATTCTCAATCAATCACATGATTACACATTCACACTCAGAACACGTTTATCATCAGACTTAGTCCGGTATTCAATAAAATTGTTAAGCAACACTTATTTCTTCATATTCACATATAAGGAACACTTCAATTATCACATTCATGCATCCAAATCTCAGACCTTCAATATCTGGAATCAAACAATCAAATCGCATTCATAAGATAATTCAAATCATAATTTAAGCAAACAAATAATTGAGTGAGACTATCTAAGTTACTCACAGTTTGCTCTCGAAGCTATTGCCTTGAAGTTTCAACAATGTCTTGATGTTGACATTCCAATTGCTCTTCTATATCAAACAATATACACATATCACACATTTGCACAATTATAAGTATTTATTAATGCACATATATGTATATGAAATATGCACAATGCATGTTCATGACAATCCCGGGTATTGCTCTATTATTCCCATCATGTAAACATTCATATTTCTAAACTCACATAAGTATCATTTATACTTATGGTTTATACCTCAATAAAACCATTAAAATTGAAATTCATAACTCATTTCGTCAATTAAGATTTTTCCTGAAGCATACCTTTGGGTTTACTATACATGATCAATCTGACAATGAAAATGAAGTAATTTGCCAACACTTTCTTCTAGAAAAATGTTCCCCATTGTCTTAAGTTTCTAATGATGCTAAGATTATTCAATTTGGTCCAGTACTCCAAAAGTTATACTCTAAATAATTTGGGTTGTTCTTAAACTGAAACAGTATTCAACTATCAATTTCAAGTCAGATTCTAGAATTCTAGGGATAGAATTAAAATTCTATTTCTTTAGTATTCTTATGTCTCTAGTTTAATCTAATTCAAGAATTATTCTATTTGGATAACTACAGAGCAATATATTGCCAAAATATCGAAGTATGTTTAAGTTATGCAGGAAAGTTGGCCGAGGCGAAGCTAGGAGTTGGCCGCGACAGAAGTGTCTTAAAAGGAATCATCATATAATCCTGCAAGTTAGCTGTGGCGAAATAAGGAGTTGGCAGCGATGAACTTTTAGAGAAAGCAACAAACAGGACTAATCTTCCAATTTTCCATATTTTACAACATCCAACATCTTACAGCTAACACATCTTGTACAAAGATCATCCTTTGATATATATATATATATATATATTAGATCATTAACCAAAAATAGAGTCTATACATTTACCTATTCATCATTGATTTTTCTGCACTCATTCTAACCCCTCTATGAAAATCATTCTACCTCCACATCATCTATATAACAATATATGAATTATTACTCATCACATATATATATATAAAATAAGACATTTACATAAACTTTTCATCACTCATGTTCATCATACATAGGACACCATAATAAAGTCACCAATCTTAATTGACTCATCATTCTAGCTTCATTTTACCATACCTATATTGTTTAAAGCATAACTTACTTGGTTTAGCTTCCAATTCTTTAAACCTTTCAAGAACACCAAGAATCCCTAATTTTCCATGCATCCCACGTACATCACCATAGAGGTTGAAAGGTTTAGGTTTTCTTAAGGCAATGAAGAAGACAACATGGTGGAAGTACTAATTGCAAAATGAGAGAGCTAGGATTAAAATTGGTGAAGGTTGGCAACAAAATCCACGAAGAAGGAGAAGAAGTTTGAAGAAAATGGGGAAATCATGTAGAAGAGATGAAAGCAAGAGTAAAATAAATAAATATGGTCTTTCAAGTAAGAGCATTGTAAGTTTAAAGGTATGTGTCACTTGCCACACGTCCAATTCTTATAGCTTTAAACTAGGTTCTTTCATTTAAATAGTCCAATCAAATCCAATTTCTACTCCAATTGTCTCCCAATTTTCTTTGACACTTGTCAATAAATCCTATAGTCATTTATCAAAATTTCCATTGCCATTTGACGCTAAATTCTACTACCTATTGTCATTTTTCTTGCCATTTGGCATTTTTCTAGTCCAAAATTTTTTCCAAATTTTCCTTAAATTCACCAAAAATTCTAAATCACTAAATAAACTTTCCAAATCAGGTTCAAAATATAAAAACCATAATTCTCAATATGACCACATTTATAAACAGTTATACCCGGAATATGTCGACAAATGCATGTATAATTATTTTCATGTCCAAAAATATCTATATTCACTAGTATTTGTATGTCATATAATACGTGAGCATGAAATGCATTTTCTAATCTCTCATATATATACTGTTCTAGCTTAACATGGGTAATGGGATGTTACAATTCTCCCCTCCTTAAAAGAAATTTCATCTTCGAAATTCTTACCCGATTGTTCAAACAGGTGAGGATATTGTTTGCTCATATGCTCCTCTATTTCCCAAGTTGCTTCCTCTGTTGAGTGATTCCTTCACAAGACTTTTACTAATGGAATGATTCAATTCCCCAACTGCATGATCTGAGATCCCACTACCTTGACGGGCTCCTCAACATAGATTAAGTTACTAGCAACCTCAATCTCTTGAGACGATATCATATGTGTCAGATTCGATTAGTATCTTCAGAGCATAGTCCAATGAAACACATGATGTAATTGAGACATTTCATTCGATAAAACTAACTTATATGCCAAAGGTCCTATCCTCTCAATGATCTTATAAAGACCAATGTTATTGGACCCCAAATTTTTTCTTTTCTTTAATTAATTAATTTTATTTTATTGGAATTTAGTGATTAATTTAGCAAGCCTAAGTACCAATTAGAATTTAGAATAGAAATTTTAGAATTAAGTAAGAGTATAAAGGGTAATTTTGGCATGTCACTTAAGCATAAAAACCATAAGGAATTAAAGGAAGGGCAAAGTGGACATTTTACACTTATTAAGGTTAGAATTGGAAGAGGAATGTGTGATCTTGCTCTTAGGAAGAAGGTAAAACGTGAATGAGGGAGAGAAGAAGAGAAATAACAAAAAGAAGGGAGAAAGGAGAGAAAAGAAGGAAGAGCAATTAGGGTTTTATCTTTTCTTAGCTTTTAAGAGTGAATTTGAGGTTATTCAAAAAGGGAAGAAGAAAGAGGTAGAGAAGAGCTTCCATTTGAGCCAATAATCTCTTTATTTGGTGAAGATTCAAGGTAAGTTCAATTTTAATCTTTTGGATTTTTTGAAGGGTTTTAGTTCGTGATGCTTAGGAAATGCATAAGTTTAATTATTCTAGAATCAATTTTAGTGAATATGCTTTATGGGGTTCTCAATTTATATTCCTATTGAATGGGATTTTCACCAATGTTAAAGGGAATCAAGAAAGGCAAGAGGAGTAAGAGGAGAGGCACTTTTAAGCAAGTTTTTAAGCAATGAATTCAAGGTTGGTTACATGTTTATAGTTGAGTTAATAATCCATAAATGTTTTTCCAAATCAGTAGAACTAAATGATTTTAAATTGCTTCATAAATGTTGCATTTATTGCTCCTTGAATGATTTATAAAATTGCTACATGTTTGCTACATGAACCTTGTTGATGATTTATGAAATGAAGATAGAAATGGTATTCAAAATATATTGTGCTTATGGAAATTATGCTTCCAAAATGTACTTTTTGGGCAATATGTTTACAAGTCCTGAAATTCATGTTCGTGTGGGTTAGTGGTAGTCCATTCTGTTATGTCATGTGCACATTGACCATATTTGTTGGCCCCCAAATTTTTTTCTTTAATTAAGCCTGATTTAAATGAATTATGAGGTTTTCGTGGAATAATTTTGGGAGTTAATTATTATGTCTATTTATTGGGATTCATTTCATAGGTTATGTGAATTAAGGTTGTAAGATTGTATAAGGGCATTTTTGGTAGTTCACTTAAATTTAGAAGACTTAAGGCTTTAGAGGAAGGGTATAAGTGGAAGAAGAAAAGTTGTCTTGTATTAAAAGAAGGAATAAAATGAAAATTGAAAGGAAAAAGAGTGAGTGTCATGGAGAAGAAGAGAAGGAGAGAAAGAAGAGAAAACAAGCTAGGGTTTCATTATGTTTGAAGAATTTGAAGCTAAACAAGTAAATATAAGCATCATTTTTCTTGATTTGATAAAGGAAGTGTGTTTATGTGATATTTAGAAGTAAAATGGGGTTGAATAGAGTAAGAATCTGGAAAAATTTAGGAGAAGAGTCACATTCCTGGGAAAGTTTGCCGTGGTGAACTAACTCTTTATTCACCGCGGCGAAGTTTCTCCAGCGTAGATCAATCATGTTTTCGTATCTTACCCATAACATTTCCTGTAGTCATCAAAATGGAGTGATTTTTGACTTAGAGAACCCTAGAGACATAGGGCTACAATTGATCTGAAGAAATCAAGTTTTAATTCAATCTCTAAGAATTCCAATTTCTGGATGGAAGTTGAGCACAAAATATTGTTTCGGCATAAGAATAGTCGAAAAATGTTTGGCCTACAACTTTCAAATTTCTTAACCAAATTAAATGATTTTGATGTTATTAGAAACTTAAGAAAATGAGAAACATATTTCTAGAAGGAAGTGTTATCAAATTTCTTCATTTACCTTATCTGAATGATCATGAAACATTAACCCGAAGGTTTGGACTTTAGAAGAGTTTGATTATTTAGAATTTATCATAGAGATGGGTCCTCAAATTGTATTCCTATTGAATGGTAATTTTTTCATTGATAAAGAGGGTCAAGGAAGGTAAGAGGGTCAAAAGGAGAGGCACCTTTGAGCAAGTCCTTAAGCAAGGAATTCAAGGTGGGTAATATATTTATGGTTATTGTGTAATATGGGCAAGTTTCTCTTATTTGTGACTATATGCTAAATTGCTTGAATTGAATGCATGTGTATTGTATGTTAATTTTCTTGATAGTGAATTATTGTGATTGTTGAAAATGCATTGTGATTTATGAATTATGATCAAGTTATTCCATTGAAACAAGTCATGGCATTTTGTATGAATGAAAAGATGGGAAAGCATGAAAAGTATGAATGTGTGTGAAATGAGTTGAGCATCAAACTTTGCTTTTTTTTAGGCAAGAGTAGAACCATTCTATTCATTATGTGCACGTTAAGCCTTCTTCCAGCTGCCCGCTTGTGGCATATAAGCTCTGAAAATATCTGTTTATGGTATAAATTTTGGTTTCTCCATTCTATTTCCATGGAACCCTCGAGCCATTTGTTTATGCATTGCATCTTTGAATTGTTGAGTATGATACATAATTGAATGTTATGTTTTAATGCTTAAATGTATAACATCCTTCATTATGAATATTTGAGTTAGAATTTATGGATGATTGACTTGCTAGCAAAAATAAATTATAGATGTATATGAATGAATATATATGTATATGCTTGAATTGTATGGTTCATTGCCAATGGCTATAAATGTATAAGCCACTGAGCTTCGTAACTCACCCCATTACTTTCCACTCTGCAGGTGAAGAAAAAGCAGAAAAAGAGAATTGTGAATCTTGCAAGGCATTTGGCAACTCCAAGATAGCTATATTTAGTAATTAAGTTAGTTTAGAAACTTTTGGTATTTAGAATCATATTAAGCATAAGCATTCAATTATATCATGTGGATTTTGTATTCTGAAATGTTAGTAGTCTGGGCTTTTTCCAAAGGTTTCATCGTGGCAAGACCTAGAGTACGCCATGACAAGCCTTTCTAGAAGGGTTTCTATGTTGAAAACTGGGGGACTTCACCGCGGCGAAATTCTGCGTATTTTTCCCGAAGCATCATTTTGCTTATCAGCTATTGGTAGATGCTGCACTCCAAGCTGAGAAACTAGAGAACATAAAGTATAAAGTGAATAGGAAGAGTAAGAATTGGGAACAATATTCTAAGAAGGAAATGAGTGCCCCAATGCCTGAGAGGAGTATGAGGATTTTCCACACAGAGTGAAGTGGGAACTAGTTGCTCTACTAAGAACAAGCAAGCAAAGGCAGCTTCAGTGCAAGCCTCAACTGTGGGAGGCAATAGAGGAATGGAGAGGAGTAGGTACATGAACCCCAATGTGAATATTACGGGAAGTTTCACAAAGGAAAGTGCTTCAAGTTACTTGGAGTATATTTTTGATACAAAAAGAAGGGACACATGGTCAAGGAATGTCCACAAGTAACAAGGCAAGATGGGTCGCAATTGTAAGCCCCAAAAAGAGATGAAACAATAGGATCCAAGCCAGTCACTGAGGTGGGAAGTTTTGGAGTAGTAAGGAAGGTTATTCCTTTAGGAAGGCCAAGGGGTTAGGCACAGGCAAAGGTGTTTTCCAGGACCAGAGATGAACCTACAGCCGCACCTGAAGTTGTTCTGGGTATGGCTTAGTTATTTAATTCAAAAGCATATTTACTGATTGATCTTGGCTCCACACATTTTTTTGTTTCTGCAAGAATGACATTACATGGTGTTAATTTGGTGCCATTGGATAGTCTATTGATTTTTAGTATTCTTTTAGGGAGGAAGGTGATAATAAATCAAGCATATAGAGATTGTGAACTCTTTATTGATGGTGCTAGACTGGTAGTGGACTTACTGCCTTTGGATTTAAAAGGTATAGATGTTATACTTGGAAAGGATACTATGGAGAAATATCATGCAAAGTTAGATTGTACCCTTAAGGAGGTATAATTTGATCTTGGTATGGGTGAGAAGGTGATTTTTAGAGGAGACAGAACAACACCATCCCTAAGAATTATTTCAGCATTGCTAGCTAACAGGATAATGAGAAAAGGGTTAGCTTACTAACAGAAGGAGTTGAAGGCTTAGCTTCAAGAGTTACTATTTGTGAAGAAGAAAGATGGTACTTTGAGGTTGTGCATCAATTACAGGCAGTTGAATCAGGTGACAGTGAAGAATAAGTACCTACTGCCTAGAATTGATGATTTACTTGATCAGTTGCAGGGAGCTCAGGTGTTTACTAAGCTAGACTTGAGGTCAGGGTACTATCAGTTGAAGATAGATGAGGTTGATATACCTAAGAGTGCATTCAGGAGCAAGTATGGGCACTTTGAGTTCTTAATGATGCCGTTTGGGTTGACTAAAGCCCCAGTAGCTTTTCTAGCCTTGAGGAATAAGGTGTTTCATCCCTACCTCGATCGATTTGTGATTGTGTTTATTGATGATATCTTAGTGTATTCGAAGCGCAGAGAGGAGCATGTTGAGCATCTGAGAGGCATTTTACAGATTATGAGAGAGAAGTAGTTGTATGCCAAATTCAGTAAGTGTGAATTTTCATTGGATCAAGTTGTATTTATGGGACATATAGTGACTGGAGATGGCATACAAGTAGATCTGAAGAAGATAGAGGCAGTGATGAATTGGGAAGCTTCGAGGAATGTGTATAAAATCTAAAGCTTCCTAGGATTGGCCAGATATTACTGGAGGTTTGTCGAGGGGTTTTCTATGATCTCAGCCCCTCTAACAAAACTTCTAAGCAAAATGTAGTGTTCAGATGGAATGAGGAATGTCAAAAAACCTTTTAAGAGCTGAAACATTGGTTGACTACTACACCGGTGTTGGCTATTCTATCAGGGACCGAAAGTTATGTGGTTTATAGTGATGCTTTGCATTAAGGACTAGCATGTGTACTGATGTAGCAGGGCAAGGTGATCGCCTAAGCATCGAGATAATTAAGGTCTCACAAGATCAATTATCTGGTACATGATTTAGAGCTAGCTGTAGTTATCTTTGC
The DNA here is from genome assembly GCA_025504915.1 of Erythroxylum reticulatum. Taxonomy (NCBI): domain Eukaryota; kingdom Viridiplantae; phylum Streptophyta; class Magnoliopsida; order Malpighiales; family Erythroxylaceae; genus Erythroxylum; species Erythroxylum reticulatum. The sequence continues at coordinate 14,967,660 of JANSVA010000007.1, read as the reverse complement.
TCTAAAGATTTGGAGAGATTATTTGCAAGGAGAGACTTTCTAGATATACACAGATCATAAGAGTTTGAGATATTTGCTAAGTCAGAGGGAGTTGAACTTGAGGTAGAGGAGATGGACTGAGTTACTGAAGGATTATGACTGCATTATTGAGTACCACCCGGGGAAAGCTAATGTGGTGGCAGATGTTTTAAGCAGGAAGTCTAACATTAGTGTAACTTAGATTCAGTTATCGAGGTTACCCAATTTGATTCACTTAAGAGCTTTGAATGTTGACTTGAATCTGGTGTAGGATAGGGCCTTGATTACTACATTGAAACTTAGGCCGATGTTACATGATAGGATCAGAAGAGTATAGAGGAAAGATCCTGATATGGTGAAGCTTATAGAGAAAGTCGAGGTGAATCCCAATTCTAAGTTTGAGTTGAGGGATGAGACATTATGGTTGAGACAGAGGCTGTGTGTGCCTAATGTGGATGATCTAAGGAAGGAGATTATTGAGGAAGCTCATATGACCGCCTATGCCATACATCCTAGTACTACCAAGATGTATAACACACTGAAGCAACATTTCTAGTGGCCCAGAATGAAGAAACAAGTGGTAGAATATGTAGTTAGATGTATAACTTGCCAGCAAGTTAAAGCTGAGCACCAGGCTCCAGTAGGGAAGCTGCATTCGTTACCCATTTGGTAATGGAAATGGGAACAGATTACTATGGACTTCATTATAGGATTGCCTAAGACTCTTAGGCAAAATGATGCGATTTGGGTCATAGTATACCGGTTGACTAAGTCGGGCCATTTCCTACCAGTGAGAGAGAATAATCACTTGATCAGTTGGCCCTAAGATCTATGAATAAGGTGGTGAGACTGCACAGGGTTCCAGTGTCTATAGTATTGGACAAAGATTCCAAATTTACTTCGAGATTTTGGAGGAGCTTGTAGTCTGCCATAGGTACTAAGTTTAACTTTAGCATAATATTTCATCTTCAGACAGATAGACAGAGTGAGAGGATAATTAAGACTATTGAGGACATACTCAGGGCTTGTGTATTGGAGTTTAGAGGAGCTTGGGATCAATATATGGCATTGATAGAGTTTGCCTATAATAACCATTATCACAGTAGTATCAGGATGGAACCGTATGAGGCACTGTATGGTAGAAAATGTCGGTCGCCATTGTATTGGGATGAAGAGGGCTTGAGAATGGTTGAAGGCCCAGAGTTTATATAGGACACAGTGGATAAGGTAAAGTTGATCTGAAGCCTAATTAAAGCGGCTCAAGATACACAAAAGAGTTATATGGATCAACATCGATCTGATATGGAGTACAGTGTGGGAGACAAAGTATTCCTTAGAGTGTCTCCCTGGAGGGGAGTTTTAAGATTCAGTAAAAAGGGCAAGTTAAGCCTTAGGTGCATTGGTCCTTATGAGATTATTGAGAGGATTGGACCTTTGGCCTATAAGTTGGCTTTACCGAATGAGATGTCTTAATTGTATAATGTGATTCATGTGAGTATGCTCCAAAGATACCAATCGGATCCGACACATGTGATATCAACTCAGGAGATTGAGGTTGCTAGTAACTTGAGCTATGTTGAGGAGCCGATCAAGATTATGGGATCGCAGATCAAACAATTGAGGAACGAGGACATTCCATTAGTGAAAGTCCTTTGGAGGAACCACTCAACTGAGGAAGCACCATAGGAGACAGAGGAGCATATGAGGAAACAATAACCCCACCTATTCGAGCAAGCAGGTAAGAATTTTGAGAATGAAATTTCTTTTAAAGAGGGGAGAGTTTTAACATCCCATTACTTATGGGAAGGTTAGAATAGTAAATATGAGTGACCAATGAGAGCTTAGAAATGCATTTCATGCTCATGCATAATATATCGTACACATACATATGAATAGTGAATTTTTCTACACATGAAAATAATTGTAGATGCATTCATGGATAATTCCGAGTATATTTAGACTAAGTTGTGATATTATTGGGAAATTTTGAATTTATTTATATTGGACTTTTTTTTGGTCAGCAGAATTGTGATATTTGTGAATTTTGGTGAATTTCGGATTTATTTTCAAAATTTATAGAGAATTATGATTTTTATTGAAAATAAGAAAAAGAAATTAAAAGGGTATTGGAGATAATTAGTTGTTTTGTAAAGATAGAATTAATGGAGTTAGTTCCAAAAGAAACTTAGCTTAGGCTTAGACCTTATAACTTAGTTCTAAAAGAAACTTAGTTTAGGCGTAAACCTTATAAGAGTGACAAGTGTCACTAATTTAGTAAGTGGCTTTCGTAAATTGTTAGAAGAAAGTTATAGATATCTGAGAGTTGAAAAGGGCTTAGGGTTATTTCTATATACCTTCTTCGTAGCCAACTTTGTCAAATTTGTTTCCAATACACAAAGTGCTCACCAAAATCCTTTTGAGAGATTTCTTGTTTTTCTTTATTCCACACCTCTACCACACTGCTATTTGTCTTTTCTGCCTAAAAAAAACCAGAACCTGGTCATTTACACAATTGAATACGTGAATTTGCATGGAATTTAGGGCTTGAAGATAATTGAAGATTTTGTAGTTTTCAACAAGTAGTGAATAAATTCTTTAGAGTTGTGGATTTATGAAATAATTTGATGAATTATTGTTAGTTGCATGGATCATGACATTTATGTATATATATTCATGAACACTGTGGATGAGATGAAAATTTTGGTTATAGTGTTAACTTGGTTTTTGATGGATTGTTAGTGATCAGGTGATGTTAAAATAGTTTTTGGAGTTGAAATAGCAATGAAATGATGTATCGGATTAGTGTAGAAAATTAGATGTAACAAGTTGATATGTGCTATGTTCTTCACTGTGCATGTTTATATATATAGGTGTATACATGAGTTGATGAAAGCTTTAGAGATGATCAAGGAAATGGTTTTTGAGTTGAAAAGCAATTGTAAAATGATGGTTTGAGATGGGAATGAGTGTAAAAACGAAGGTTGAGAGAAAATATAGAGTTTGACAAAAGTTGAAAATGTAGTGAATGGTGTATGGCAGAGTATGGAGAGTTCACTCACTGATTTTTGTTGTTTTTGGGTGTTTTCGATGGAACTTAGTTGAATTTGCATTTTTAGAGGTAGTGTGAATTTGTGGTGAATGAGTTGATTGAAATGGAGTAAAA
>JANSVA010000007.1:14950984-14964423 GCA_025504915.1 Erythroxylum reticulatum | reverse complement strand
AAAGAGTCTCATTTTTTGTTCATCTTCTTCTAAGAAAATCTTCTCCAAACATTCTTCTCCTTTCACACCAAAGGATTTTGTTAACCTAGTTGTCCTTAAAGAACAAGAGGTAAATCAAATTGGTAAAGGATACAATAACAAGGAGAAGATAGATTGCTAAAGGAAAAGATTCAAAGGCAAAGGATTTGGATACAAGAAGAAGGAGAGGATAGCGCAGGGAGGATTTAAAGCTGTAGCAAAGGAGTCGATAATACTCTTCATCTTGTTTATGTTTTTATTATCCTTATACCATATTATGTAAGGATTGGCCTGATGATTTGGATTTGTTTCTTCTGCTAGAAAATGATTTCTTAAAAGTTTTGAAATCTACCGTTTCTCTAAATATAGCATACTTTCTTTTTCCGATCCAACAGAGACTCAGAAACTCTCTCTGCTTCAACTTAATGTACACCTCAGATAAGTACTTCTTCTTATAAGCAGCTAAGAAGTCCTTCCATACCAACACCGGTGCTCTCATCTGGCTCCCTAGCACACTCTCCCACCAATGCAGAGTATATCCCTATAAGAAGCTTACAGCATACACGACTTTCTCATCATCCTAGGACTCTATCTGATCTAGTATCCTTTCGGTCTTTCTCAACCAGGTATCGGCTTCTTCTGGATCCGTTGTCCCATAAAAATCCACCGCCCCATACTTCCTGAGCTTATCAAACTATTTCCCCTTCTTGACTGGGGTCGGAGCAGAAGATTGCGATATCTAGCTCATAGCCTAAGCAAAGGCTTGAGCAAATGCCTAAAACATCCTCAGATCTAATGGAGCAGGCACTTGCTCCTATGGAAGAGGAGGCTCTTGCATCTGTGATTGAATGGGCTCACAACCTTGCCCTACAGAAGCCTCAGTATTTCCTAGGGCTACTGACTCATCAGTACTCTCCTCTCTTGTCGGAGAGTCAGGTGCAACTGATCCTTGTAGAACTCCTCGTGTCCTTCTACGAGGTGGCATCTTATTCCTTTAATGGCAACACTAATGATTAGCTACATTTCATTTTAAAATCCTAATCCCTACATGTATGTATGACATGCATGTCACTTAATGCAATTCAATCAATTCACAATGCAACAAGTAATCATATAACATAACAATTTATCCTACTATGCATTCTAATCTTAGGAAAAACCTAAGCTCTGATACCACAAGATGTTGGACCTCATTTCCGGAGCCCAATAATTGCTCTGATACCAAACAATACTGGACCCCATTTTCAGAGCCCAACATTCGGAGTCAAAAGAAGTGATCTTTATTAACCCGTATTTTTGGAGTCCAACTCTCTCTCTGTGATACCACAAGATGTTGGGCCCCATTTTCAAAGCCCAACTATCGTTCCAAAGTTGAAAAGCATGAGCAGGTTTCCTTATAGGGTTATTCTAGTGATCCCTCACTTTGTCGTCATCTCATAAGGGCGGCTTGCCCATAGCAGCCTATCACCAATATCACAACTTGACTTCTTCAAGCCAATTGTAGCTCTATGCCTCTAGTTTATTTTGAAATAAGAACCTTCTTATTCGGAGCTCTATAGCTCAAGATATGCTTAAAAATTCAAAGTGTGTTCATAACCTAGTTATGCCCCTCCCACCAATCCCTAATTTTCCTTCTATCAATTTCTTTCGAATTGACCCCAAAACCTACAAATTTTATTGAGAGATATGAAAATGTTTTGGGAATCTATTGCTTCAAGAATCACTTAATTTAGAGGTCGGGTTATGAAGTTATGCCCAAAAGAATCAACCATGCTCATGTCCTTAATCACGTTGCACCTATCTAGTAACAATTAGTATAACTTTAACTAGAGATTTCCGATTAAGGTTTTCTTTTAATGATTTCGAAGAGGACTTCCAGATCTATAACTTTCATGAGACTTTGAAGGCAAATTCTATCATCTAGAGGGTTAAAAATGGGACCATACGATAGGATCAGATGAACAGTGCACGAGATGATATGATGTCATCATCAGACGATATGACGTCACCAGACGAAGCGCCCTTACCTAACCAAGCGTCCTCATAAGACAATCCGTCCTCACCGGACGAAGCTTCCTCATCAGAAGATACGTCCTCACCAGAAGAAGTGTCCTCATCAGAAGATATGTCCTCACCAGATGAAGCATCCTCACCAGATGATACTTCCTCACTAGATGATGCATCCTTACTAGACAACACATCATCGCCAGATGATACCTCATCACTAGATGATACGTCCTCACCAAACGATGCATCCTCACTAGATAACACGCCATCACTAGACGATACGTCCTATACTTCTGAGCATCTCCACTTATAAGGACCATAACTTTTGACTCCGATATCCAAAAATTTCATACCTTATATTGGTGGAAAGTTAGAAAGATAAACTATAGCTTTTAAGAAGGCAACTTTGACTAATTTAGCCTAAATTAGTCTAATTTTTTTCCCTAAAGTCGGTACACAATTTATACACCTATGAAAGACTTAGATTATGAAATGTACAACTACAAAAGAAACATGCACATATTCCTGGGGAACTTTTCAGTTCTAAACTCATTTGAAAAATTAACATAAGCTCATATATAACTTTAATTACATAATAACATTATAAACGAGGGCTTAACACAAATTACAACATATAGGATGCCCAATGTTTAACATGCTTATGAAGCTATCCAAAATTGATCGAACTTAGTTACAAAAGTTTCTAATATCTTGGAGTTTTCAATGCCTTGCAAGGATTTCTAACCTTGTTGTTTTCCAACTGAGGAGGGAATAATGGGGTGAGCTACACAACTCAGTAGCTAATATATTTATAGCCATTGGCAATTGGCCACATATTCAAGCATATGTACATGTATATCTAGCAATTGAAGCATTCTCACTTTATTCAAGCAATTTAAGCATTTGATCAATTTAACTCAAACTTATAACACATCGCATAAACTTCAGCCATTAAACATAACACTCAACTATGCACTATACTTGAAAAGCTATATGGATTAACATAGAAAGGATATGGAATACAATGTTGGAGACAGAGTGTTTTTGAAAGTGTCATCTTAGCATGATGTACTGAGATTTGGTAAAAAGGGTAAGTTAAGCCCGAGATACATTGGTCCTTATGAGATCCGCGAGAGGATTGGACCTTTAGCATATAAGTTAGCTTTGCCTAGCGAAATGTCTCAATTGCATAATATATTTCATGTAAGCATGCTAAGAACATACATACAGATCTTATCCTACTCATGTATTACTGGCTCAAGATATTGAAATTGATAGTAATTTGAGTTATGTTAAGAAGCTGATCAAGATAGTAGGTTTTAAGACAAAGCAATTGAGAAATAGAGTGATCCCATTGGTGAAAGGTCGTTAGAAAAATCACTCGACTAAGGAAGCAACATGGAAAACTGAGGATCATATGAGGCGACAATATCCTCACCTATTTAAATCATCAGGTAAGAATTTTGAAGAGGATATTTTTTGTTAGGAGAGGAGAATTGTAACATCCTATTTCTTGAATTAAGGTTAAAATGGTATTTATTAGAGATTAATGAGGAATTAGAGAGCATAATTTATGCTTATTCAAAATGTGACATACATATACACGATACTATTGATCTTGCACATTACAATTATTTGTACATGCATTTATTGACATTTTTTGGTATAATTAATTGTTAAAAATGAAATTAAAAGGTGAATTGGGAATTCTTTTATGTTGAAAATTTATTTAAAGAATACTATGATTATTTTGGAATTTTTAGTGAATTTTGGGAAATTTTCTAAAATTTGAGGTATTTTTGGACTAGGAAAAATAAGAGACAAATAGTCAAGTAAAATTGTGACATGTGGCGGTATTGTATAGTGATACGTACAAGAATATGCAAAACGCCACGTACCGTATAGATTCGGTGTAGCTCATTTCTCTATTGTTCTTCACCGAAAAGCTAACTCTTTCTCTATTCTTTGTTCATCCACTGTGACACAACTTGTAAAGTGAGTTTGAGTAACTGGTTCATGATTCCTACTATGAAGTAAGAATTTTATTCCACAGAGAGAGTTTGATTGCTATTGAAATTTCATTATTCAACCACTCTCCGAAGTTGAATTTCTAGAAATTTAGCTAACCCAAGTAAGTTGAGTTTTATGCTTCATGATATTGTAGATGGTATTTCAGTGATGTTTGAATTTGACTGAATTGATTATGATAAAGGAAGTGACTAGAAATAATTGTAGAAATGAATATATACATACTCTGTATACTCTGTTTTTGGTTTGGAGAAAAATGAATATGGATTGTTTTTACTGTTTACGTGTAAATCTGTGGAGTATGTATGAATATGAATTTAAAAGAGTTTGATGATAAGAAACGAGGATTAGGGAATGCTATGGTATATAAAGGGGTTAAATGAAGTGAAAGTGAAGATGTTAGTGAAAAGAAATGTATCTGTTGAAAGATAGAGAAGTGCAGATAAATGGAAACATGCATGAATATGTTGGTTTCAAGACTGGATGTGAATCTTGGATTTTGACTTATTTGTGTTGAGTTGAACTTAGAAGAAAATAGTATAAGTGATTTACATATGAGTTGAATAATATAGGAATGAGAAAATTAGAAGATGAAATAAATAAATTCTAGATATAGAGGATGCACAGGCGCGAGAAGTTAACTCACACCCATGACATCATTATAGATGGATGAAGAAATATGTTGTACGTGTTTTAAAAGAAGTTGAGTTTAAACGAGTTTGATAATAAGGAGTGAAGATGAAGGTGATGTCGTGATATAGAGTTGATAAAATTATAAATTTATAATTAAGCCAAAGAGTATAAATATGGAAAAATTCATTAGATGAAAGTAGTTAGAGAACAAAATGCAAAAACTAGAATTTCCATGTATGAGAATCAAATTTTGATGTTTAAGTGTGAACCTTGGATTTTTGTTGAGCTAAAATGGAAGTCAAGGAATTAGTTGGAGTGTCATTTATGTTAGTTGAAGAAGATTAATGTGAGAATAAAATTCTGGAAAATTACGGTAGAGAGAGGAAGTGTATATGAAGTTTCAAATTTTTGGTGTTTGAATGGTAAGTTTGAATCTGATTTGCTTAGAGATTGAATTGGGTATATAAAAGTGTAATAGATGTTTTACAAGTGAGAACAAATGAAAAAAATAGAATTGTTATCTTACTGAATTGAATTGCTATCTTATTGAACTGTACTGAAATGTGTTGATTGTGTATTAGATTCCGGACAATATATGTTCGAGGTGTTCCGATGCATGGGAATGATATTAGAACTGTTGTTTGTATATGAATGAGACTGCCTAAGTGATTTTCTGGTTCTCAACTGAAAAGTTGAATGTCGAACCTAGTCCGATGACTACTGTTATTGTGAATGTTACTGTGACTGATATGCTAGCATAATACATGCAAATGGAAGAGATTAAACTTGATTACTAAATTATGGCATGTACTTCATTCCAATGCATGAAATATAATGGAGTTCTGACTGATGTTGCTACTGATACTGAGACTAAGACTATTACTGATAAGAGCACTAAGCTCCCGCATATGTGGTTTGAACCTGTGGTTCACTATGATCAATGAGCCCTATATCTTTAATGGATAAGGGACAGATTGAATGACTGAACCCGAAGAATTGGGATATTGTTTAAGCACACAGTCACAACAACATAAAAATGAATGTGAGTCTTATACATGTAGCATCCGCATATGAATTAAATTTATTGAATGATTTGCAAACCTATGTAAATGTTATTATATGATTGAATTGTTTAACCAAGAAATGAGTTGTCTGTGATAGTATTTGATACTTATCAAGTAGATTTGAACTGTATGATTACATGCTATAATTGATCTTATTTTATGACATGAATGAACCATCGAGAATGGTTACTCTACTGATTTCGCCAAACTCATCAAAATTGCACTGTTGTTTTTCAGGATCGAGAGTGAGACGACCTAGCTTATAAGACTCCATAGAAGCATATTTTGCACAACTTTAACAATCAGATATGGCTCAAAGGTTGGTCTGCTGGAGACTAACAACATAGTTGTTACTTTCATGTTTGTAGTATTCTGTGTATAATGAGTTGTTTATGCTCATAGGATCGTGTTGTATAAACATGAATGATGTTGTATTAAACGTTACAATGTAATTTATGGTTTATGATATAAAATGATGACATTTTGGGTTTTAAAAAATGTATAATTTATGGTTTAAGGTTTAGTTTATGATGCCATGATATGTAAAGTGAAGGTGAGATAGTTAACATGTCACTTCTATCAGGCATATACACATGTATCTGATGGAAACACGTGCATATGTTAGATGGGAATGGAGTGTTACACTTTTGATATTTCCAACACTCTTTAAAGGACATTTTGGAAGTCTTTTTCAATTATAATTGTATTAAAAAATGAAATATGGGTATTTTAAGTTGTTAAAATCATGAGTTTGGAGAGATTTGCCTACAAAATATAGGTTAATGATCAACCAATGTAAGTTCAATGTGTACCATAACTATCTTTTAACTTATTGATTGACTAGTATGGTGATGTGGTCAATAATGTCCCTTTTAAGGGACACATTAGTAAATCAACAGTCTCTAATAGTCAACCAATATACTTTAATAGTTGACCAATTTGGCTTGGTGGCTAATCCATGTGCAACGACTAGTAAATATTGTGCATTTAATGCATAATAGTTAACTAATATGAGTTATTTAATTAGAACTGGTCATTGTAAGGACTAGTTTTTTTCTAACTGCTAGTATGGGTCGTAAAACTCTATAAATACATATGTTCTCATTGGTTCTTACATAAAAAAAGTATTTAGGTGTCTTATACCCATATTTTAAAGTTTTTATCAAGCATTTGAGTATTTACTATCTCATATATAAGTTAATAAGCCTCTTTGGTATTATTAAAGTGGTAAAGTATGGTATTTTGAGTTGTGAGTTTCTTTTAGGGTTTTGTACATTGTACTTAAGGATATTCTAAGTGGCATTGAGATTCTCTTTGCCTTATATGAAGATTGTCAAATTGCTCCTCTTTATAGAAAAAAGATTTTACAAAGTTTATTCTTTTCCTTAAAAAATTGTTATAATGAAATTCTAAGAAGAATCTTACGAGTGCATGTAGGCAAAGGTTGTTTATTAAACTACTATAAATCACTTTACATTTCTCTTTCCTTACCCTTTTTATATTGTTTCTTAAATTTGTTATTAAATTTTTATTATTTATATCATACTTTATCCTTTATAATTTGTGCTCATTAATCCACTAAGTAAATATTTTATTTAAATTTTATCAACACTCAATTCACCCTCCTCCTCTTAGGTGCGACTAAAGACTAGTAGGTGGTATCAAAGTGGCTCTATTAGGCTAGAATTTTAAACGGAATCCTATATCAAAGATCATAATAATATATTTAGGCACATCATTATGAAACTAAGAGGGAAAATATCGGTATAGCACCCTTCTTTAATAGTAATGATTATGTATATTAGAAAAATAGGATGAGATTTTTCTTAATAGCTAAACTTGTAAACCTATGGGAAATAGTTTCAAATGGAACCTTTATACCTATAAAAATTGTAGATAACAAAGAGATCCCTAAACTAAAGAAAGTATGGGAATCGTAAGATAAGAGATTAATTTCCATGAATAGTAGGGTCATACACATTTTATTTTGTGCATTAGAAAGAAATGGATTCAATAATATCTATTTGTGAAATAATTTATGAAATTTGACATGCATTAAAAATTATACATAAGGTCACAAATCAAGTCAAGGAGAGTAAAGTAACCATATTAAACCGCTAATATAAATTATTTCAAATGAAGCAAGATGCAAGCATATTTAGTATTTACAATAGATTTATCAATATTACTAATGCTCTTAAGGAACTTGAAAATACCAACACTAACATTAAAATGGTTAGAAAATTGCTTAGGTCACTTCCGAAGATGTTGGAAGCCAAAGTAACATCTATACTAGAAACAAATGGTCTAATAACACTACTATTGGAGGAGTTTATTGGATCTCTACTCACAAATAAGATGAGACTCCAAAAGGCACAAGAAGAAATAATTCTTCTAATAATAAGGAATTTAGCATTCAAAGTCTGAAAGGAATAATTTAGTGAAAAGAAAGAGACATCAACTAGTTAAAGACATAAGGAAGACGTTGACTTAATCCTTAGAAAATTCAAAAGATTCTTAATGAAGAAGAATTTTTTAAAAAAGAAAGGCTTCAAGGGTGATAAGATAGATTTGAAACACAAATCAAATGATATTATTTATTCTAAATATAGGAAATCATGACATATAAAGTCTCAATGCCCCCTTTTTAAGGAAAATGAAAACTATGAGAGAAATGATAAGAAGAATAAAAGGAAAAAAGTAATAAGAAGGAACTTAAAGATTTTACTTAGGATGACACAAGTTATTTAAGAGTGAGTATTTGAAAAGAGATGTAGCTTATATGTGCTTCATGGATAAAAATGATGATAAGGTACTCTCAAACACTAAATCTTATGATAATAATGGTGATGTTAAATTGCCATATAGTGAACTAGTTGAAAGCCCTAAAATTATAAGCATAAAAAGGAAGAAGCTATCTTTTAAACTCAAAGAGGTTCAACAGAATTTAGAAACATGCATAAGTGAAAATAAAAAAATAAAGAGTGAATAGTATAACATTAAAGCATCCAAAATTACATCCATTAATAATAATAATAATCGATATTTTTTGAAATATGAAAATAAAGAATTGAAAAAGGAGGTCAATACCCTAAAAGACTCATTACAAAAATTAAAAATTGAAGTGAGAAATTTGAAAGCATATAACAAGCTTAAAAGAGTTTAAATAATTGGCATGAGATTGGATATAACTATTGGAGTGTATCTAATACTAAAACTATAGTTTTCATGGAAAAGCGTTTATATAGTGAAGAATCATTACCTTAGGTAACAAATAAGCATGGAGAATCTAAATCTAAGAATATGCATAAACCATATGCATATGTCAAATCCACTAGGGTTTATTCTAAGAGCAAGGCTCATGCTTCATGTATGGGTCATAATCTAGGCCCAGAAGTTAACACTCTTAAGGAAAGAATAGGCACAATTTTTACATAGAGACATATGATAGCATTCAATCTCACTCGTACTCTTTTAGGTCTCATACTAAACATAATGTCATGACACCTTTTTGCACTCATTATAAGCATCAATATAATAAAAGAAGCATAACTCATATGTACAATTATGCTATGTCTCTTTGCTATCTAAAAAGAGCATCCAACATTTTTCATATCTAAAAGGAGATCCCTACCAGTTATACATACATAGAATAATAAGGCATGGATACATATACCAAAATCATAAGGTTTATTATCATAACACCAAATCATATCATTCATATAGTATATATGGACATGTTAAGAGATTTTACTTCCTAAATAAAGAATGGTAAGTAAAACCTTGAGGATGTGGGTTAAAAATAAGAAGGATGATATTAATAAAGGACCCAAGTTTATTTGGTTGCCTAAAATAAAATTGATGACTTTATTTTAAAGAAAAGGAATAAAGGTACAGGAATAGTGAATGCTCAAGGAATATTTTTTCTTGGTTGTTCTCATAAAGCATATAGAATGTTTAATAGGAAGAGTTTTGCTATTAAAGATTTTATATATGTTGTCTTTGATCTAAACTCCTTACCTTTAAGAAATTCTTGAAAATGTTATAGGAGGGTGTAAAGAAATTAACCCTTAAATATAAACATGTATAAACACTGAGACTTCTCAAATAGCTAAATCTTAAACCAAAGGAGATGAGAAGGATGAGATACTTCCAATGGATTGAAAATTCAAGAAGAATCATCATCTAAATCATATCATGGGTGGTGTTTTAAAAAGGGATTATTTAGTTTGTGTTTTATAAATTTGTCAAGTCTTGTATTTATTTGTTAATAAGTCTAAATATTTAGTGATGATTATTAAGTTTGCATTATGAATAAGGAATTAAACATTTTTTAAGGAAGTATAGAATAAAAATTAATACCTAGACTTAAGATTACGTGCACAAAGGGAATATTAAATTGAATTTATTCATACACTACACCAACTGAGCAATACTTCCATTAAACTAATGAATGAGGATAGATTTCGCACAATTAGAAGAAGATTAAGTATTATTATAGGAATTTATATATGATAAGGATCACCTTATATGATTGAACTCATTCTTGATTAATATATATTTGATTGATTATATGTTTTAATGCTTTGATTTTGAGTTTTGATTTTTTTCTTAGCTTTTCAAAATAAATTGGTCAACCTGTACCCAAGTATGGTCGATTAGTGTCCTAAAACTCTATCTTTTTTTAAATCTTTTTAGTGAGTTTATAAGGAAACTATTTGCAATAATGGTCGAACATATACACAGACTAGTCAACCAATATAGCTCTGTGGTCGACCAATGTCTTATATGAATAAAATAAAAGGGTTTCACTAAGTTTGGAATAAGTTTGACTGCTAGTATGGTTGATCACACACAAACACTAGTCAACGAGTAAAACTATATGGTTAAACAATCCTTATGTTTTAAGGCCCTTCCTCTCCTCCTTTTTTATATTTCCCTGTTTGTTTATTTATACCTGCTAAAACTGTTGAAAATTCATCTCTTTAAAAAAAAAATCATCCCCATTGCAACTAGCTACCATGATTTATACAAATTGTATAGTTTTAATTTCATAAAATTTGGTTTTTACCAAAATTTTTCTTAATTTGGAGTTACCGTTTCAAATTGAGGGCTTCCATAGTCAAATTAAAAAAAGGGTCAAGGTAGTTTCCCTTTTAATTATATGTTTTGATTTTGTTAAATTTTGACATTTTGAGTTTTTTTCTATCATTATTCTTGAAATTTTGGGGCTTTAGAAATTATATTCTCTTTTATGAAATTAATGGTTAGATATTTCAATTATGTTAACATTTTCACAATTCTAGCATCTAGTGTTGTGAAAACATGCTATTTTTAACTCCAATCGAACTTTTCAGTTTAGGCATAATACGAAAATTGGGAATCTTCAGTTGATTTGTGCTTGTACTAAATCGATTATCTATAAATCCAATTGAGGTTTTAATCAATGTATTTTCATGTAATTGTACTCAATTATTAGTGTTGAGTTTGAGTTTTAAATAGGATTGACTATTGAAAGTTGGAAATTTTCTAACTTCATACAGTTCATGATATTATATTTGCCTTAGATAATTGATTTCTTTTGTAGGATTACAAAAAAGGAAAGAAAGGTTAGTGAGATTAGATTCAGGAGAAGTGATAACATTGGGGGGAAGTGAATTCGTATTCGTTGTACTTTATGTGATATTTATGCTTCAATAAATTTATGTTATGTTTAAGTTAACTTATTTAAATATATGAATATTTCTTTTACACTTGATATTGAATATTTTTTCTATTCTTGGTATTAAATTACGTCTTATGCATTAATTAATAGGGAGTTAAACACTATATTTATTATGTGTTTAATTTTGTTATTACTTTTTAATATTACAAACATTTTGTCATCATCAAAAAAGGAGAGATTGTTTAAAAGGAGGTTTTAAACAATGTTTTAGTGATAACAAAACATAAGTACTACCCATGAGTTTATTATTTTAGTGATGAGTAGTAGAAAAATAAGATGCATTCATAACTTAAGAATATAGTTAATCAAGATGATAAAGGAAAGTTAAATTTTGCAACTTTGCAAGTGAATGTCAAGTCAAAAACAAAATAAGATCAAGACACATCAAAATCATTATATATCTTGTAATGTTAATTGTAATCTCATTTAGTCATTTTAAAGATCTTAAAGGTTCACTATGCATAAGTATTTCATTTTACTTTAGTATATAAGTCTTTTCATTCATTAAATGGTATTAAAGCTTTTGTTTTTAAAGAAAAGCCTCTTGAACTTTCAAGCACTCTTTAAGGAAATTTTGAAAAGTTATTTTTAATTTTTATTACATTAAATAAATGAAGTTTGAGTATTTGAAGTTGCTAAAATCATGATTTTGGAGGGATTTATTAATTAATATAAGTTAGTGATCAACCAACGTATGTTAAATATATAACAAGATTGTTCCTAGCATATGATTCAACTAATATGGTGATTTGCTAGTCCAATTTCCCTTTAGGGGACACACTGGTTAATCATTATGCGTCAAGTTAGTCGATCAATGTGCAACAAATAGTAAATATTGTGCATTAAATGCATATTAGTCAAACAATTCGACCTAGAAGTTAAAAAATGTGCTTGAACTAGACATTATAATAACTAGTTCTAGATCTAATGTTTAGTAAGGACTCCTTAAACCTTATATATAGATTACTTCGTATTATTGGTTCTTTTATAGAAAATTATTTAGGTATCTTATACACATGTTTCTAGTGCTTATCAAGCATTTAAGCATTTATTATCTCATATTTGAGTGAGTGAGCCTTTTTGATATTATCAAAGTGATAAAGTGAGGCATTCAAGTAGTAAGATTCTTTTGAAGTTTTTTATATTGTAATTAGGGGTGTTTCAAGTGACATTGAGGTTCTCTTCACTATGAAAGAAGATTGTAAAAGACTTCTTTTTCATTGGAAAAAAAATATTCAAAGATTATTCTTCACATTAAAAAAATAGTTATAGTATAATTTTAAAAGAATTTTAACAGTGAACATAAGCAATAGTTAATTGTCATATCACTATAAATCAATTCGCATTTATCTTCCCTAACCCTTTTCATATTATTGCTTAAGTTTGTTACTAAGTTTTATTTTTTTTTTCATTTTTTCATTCTTTATAATTTATGTTCATTAACACACTAAATAAGTAAATATTTTGTTTAAATTTTATTAACACTCAATTTCTTCCCTTCTCTCTCTTAGGTGCCATTTGAGGTTCAAATAAATTTTGTTACCTAAAAAAAATCTAAAAATAGCACCAAAATTTCAAGCTATTTCTCTTTGATAATACAAAAAATCTACATTTAGAATTCACTTTTCAAAAAAAAACTACATTTAGAATTATACTTTCTTTAACGACATGTCAAGTATAAAAGCTGCAATTCAAGTGAAGTTACTTAGTTATAAGGCACTTATGTCTCAGGTCTCAAATGGAAAACTACACTCATCTTAAGTTTACATGGAGTACTTTAACTTGTGGTCCGAAATGGTCAGGGATTGCATTCCAAGTCACTTCTCTACCTTTTCAATATTTGTTTAAAAATTTCTCTAAATATTTTATATTATTTTTGCAATATTCGTAAAAAGATTCTTATCATAAACATAAATCATAAGTGAAAACAAAAGAGTAATAAACCCATAAAAAATATGTCTTAT
>JANSVA010000007.1:14933837-14946038 GCA_025504915.1 Erythroxylum reticulatum | reverse complement strand
AAAATTAGAGTGATGACTTAACCCTTGTCTACTCAATATCTTGCTCATTACCTGGATGTGGGGGAGGAAAAGGGAAGGGGGGGGGTGAGCTTAAGCCTGTGGATAACAATTTATAAATGGTAATAAGCAAAACCATTTAAAAGGATATCTCCAATGTAGAAATTCATATTAATGCAAATTATGCATGCATCACTTTTGTCAATTATCATGAGCACATGAACATATCAAAATGATTCGGGTGGATCCAAAACAGAACGTAATACACAATTCTCATAAGGGTCTTATGTAGCCGTAAACTTAGGGGAGTCCATGAAGGAGTTTCATGTCACTAGCGGGTAGGCGGAAGAAGCCTTTACTTGGTCAACGTGCACGTAACAGAACTTAGGGGACCACCATAATCCCACATAACATGTATTTCAAGACTTATAAAGCATATTGTCCAAAAAGGCGCATTTCAGAAACTTTATTTCTTAAACTTGATATCCTTTCAAGAATCATTTATATATATAGAAGACAAAAATTCATATGCAATATATGCAACATATTGGCAAAACATTCAAAGAGTACTAAATGAACAGTTTTGAAGTAATTGGAATCATTTATTATGGTAGACATGGAGATTTGAGAAGAAACTCAATAGACCTATTAAGATTGTTAAATCATAACATTATGGAGAGTATTATGGTAGACATGGAGATTTGAGTTAAGAGAAAAGACTTTTTGTTAAGTTTTTAGAGGGCTGTAACATAGTTGTACAATATACTATACTAAGTACACTTAAGTAAAATGAAGTAGTAGAGGGGCATAGTAGTATACTAAAGAACATGGTAAGGAGCATGATGGCAAGATTAAAGCTTTCTGAGTATTTATGTGGCCAAGCACTAAAGGCTACACTATACATTTTGAATGGTGTTTCTAGTATATTAGTTCCTAAAATTCCTTTTCAATTATGTAAGTATAAGAAGCTTGTTTAAATCATTTGAGGGTTTAGTATTGCTCAACTGAGATAAAGATTTATATCCTATTAAAAAAGTTAGATCCTAAGACTACTTTTGAGTTCTTTATGGTCTGCCATTAAGGTTTGAAGGGCTTCAAGATTTACTATCATGTAATAGCATAAAATTGTAAAGGAATTGACTACAAAGTATTCAAAATATGATGTAAGAGATGTTTCATTGAGAGATGAAGTATTTGAATATTTTAAGCCAATATTAATACATATTCCTATTATTTATGAGGAGTTATCGACATACTTCTAAAGGTACGAAAATATTTCTTAGATACAATTTTTTGTTTTGAAGTTAGAGATGATACAAGTGCTATTGAGTAGGCTTTGATGGATACTTAACCTGATCTTATAGCACCAATGAGATGTTTTCTATACCTTTTGATGTATTTGTTATGTACATAGGTAAGATCAAATGTATTTAATGAGAATGTGGACCATTTTACCTTTGGTAAAGTAATAAAAAGTGATCATTTTGATAAATGAATGATGAATATAAAGGAGGAGATGTAGTTTATAAAAAACATTGATATTTGGGAGTTAGTTGACAATATACATAATTTTGAAACCTTTGGTTACTAATGGGTGTTCAAGACCAATAGAGAAGCTAAAGGAAAATGTGGAAATAAGGGGGGTTTCAATCAAAATTTTGATGATAACAAATTGTAAATCCTACTATTGAGTTTGTTATCATAATGGGAAGCTTTATAAGAACTGGATAAAATCATGGATAAATTAAGAAGATACTTCATGAAGATAATAAAGTTTGCAACTTACAAAATGAAGATCAAGTTAAGAACAAAAATTAAGGCATATCAAGGTCATTTATATTTTGTGATAATATTTGTAATCTCATTTTGTTAGTTTGCCAATTTTAAAGACTCACCATGCATAAACATTTAATATCCCTTTATTGCAGCATGAGTCTTTTTATTTATTCAGAGGTATTAAAGTCTTTATTTTAATCAAGAAGCCTCTTGACTTTTTAAACATTCTTTAGGGGAATTTTGAATGTTGGTTTAATTATTGTTGTGTTAAACAATTCAAGTTTAAACATTTGAAGTTATTAAAATCATGTTTTTTGAGAGATTAATTGACTACTATACGTTAGTGGTCGATCAATGTAAGTTGAAAGTGTAATAAGTGATTCTATTGATACAGTGATTGACCAATATAATAGGGTGGTTGACCAATGTCCCTCTAAGTTACACATTGGTCGATCAATATGCTTGAGGGTTGATCAATGTCTCAACTGTTAGTGAATTTATGCATTCAATGCATATTGGTCGACCAATATGCTATACTAGTCAATATATAATTTTTGGCTCCAGTGGCTAATAGAGATCTCAAATCTCTATAAAAACATGTTTTTCTCACTTTTTCCTATATCAAGAACTATTTGGTGTCTTTTGTACATATTTCTAAGTATTTTCCAATCATTTGAGACATTATAATTTCTAGGTGTAATTTACAATCAATTGAGCATTAATTGTTTCATTTTGAGCGAGGAAGCCTTTTTTTATATTTTCAATGTGATAAAGTGAACTATTTTGACTTGCAAGCTTCCTTTAGGGTTCTTATTTATTGTATTTGGGACATTCTAAGTGCCATTGAGATTTCTCTTCACCTTGGAAGAGGATTGTAAAGGGTGGGTTTCTCTTTGTCAAGTAAAGAATATATAAAATTTATTACTTGCCTTGAAAGAAGAATTATAGTGGAAATCCAAAAAAGAGTCTTGATACATCTCTTTTCGTTACTCTTCTACTTTATTATTTAAGTACATTGTTAAAATTCATTATTTTATTTCATACTTTCATCTTTTATAAATTATATTCATTAACATAGAAGAATCATAACTTTTATTCAAAAGCTTTTAAATACCTAACTCACCTCCCTTTTAGGTGCAATTAAGAACTAACAATAAAATTGAGAGATGCTAAGGTGTATAGTCAAAAAGAAGGTACACTAAGACTTCCTTATCAGTATCAGCCAAGGACCCATTTCGAATCATTATGGTTTTACCAACTCATCTTAAACTTGAGTTTCATCATATTGATGTTAAGATAACCTTTTTTAACAGTGATATACTATGAGAGGTACATATGCACCGGTTGAAGTTTTTTAAGGTAAAGAGGAATGAGCACTAGGTTTGTAGATTAAAAGGGTCAATTTATGGATTAAAGTATGCATTATAATAATTGCACTTAAAATTGTTTAAGGTGTCCACAACTTTATATTTCACTTGACTCTTTTATGTACTCCAAATTTAGCGGGAGTGTGGCTATATTTCCAATCGTATAAGTTGAAGATATATTGCTTACCAACAATAAACTTGAACATGTTGTAAAACGTGAAGAAGATGCTTTCGAAGAACTTCTTACAGTTGAGATCCATAGGGATAGGGCCAAGAACATCTTAGGTCTATATTTAAAAGCTTGTGCCAATGAAATGTTAAAGAGGTTCAACGTGCAAGATTGCAAGCTGGATATATCACATATAATCAAAGATAATAAATTGAGATACAAATAATAACCTCAGTAGCAAATTCTAGTCATGAACATTAGGTTGTAATTAAGAAAGTGTTATTCTATATATGTAAGACTAAATATTATAAGCTAATTTATAGGGACTAAGATGATTGAGATATCATTAGGTATACTAATCTTTAGCTTGGAGGGTGTTCTAACAAAAATAAGTATACTATATGTCATTTTTTTACGTTAGCTAAAGCAGAAGTTTAGAAGAGTTTCAAACAATTTGATGTGGTAAGTTAACGATCAAAGATAAGATTATATCTTGTAAGGTAAAAGTGCATGCCAAGTGGTTAACTAGCTTCATTAAAGGGCTTATGATTTTTTAATTGATTTTTAAACCTATTAGGATTCACTATAATGACACATATGTTGTATTCATTTCCAAGAATACAAAGACACTATAAAGACAAGATGTTCAGCTTAAGTAATTTAATAGTTGGGGATGGATTGGTGATGGTGATATATTTTATCAGTATATTGTCACCATATATGTTTTAGTTGACCTATTCAATAAAGGGCTTAGGTCCACAGATTTTCATAGACAATATGGATATTACGATGGCCAGTGATCATTTGACGTAGTAAAAGTTTAGTGACTTTTATATACATGTTTATAGTACTTATTATTAATAAAGTTTGGATTTTGCACTTATTTATTTCATTGTGATGTTTTAAATGCGTATATATAATTATCTTATTCTATATTAGTGCATCTGATTCTTTTATCTTGACAAGTGATATAGTTCCTTTATGAAAGTGGATGATCTATGTCATGATTGATCTTTATAATAAATGGCTCTTTATGGAGCAACCATTCTTTATCGGTTAATCTCTTTATGGAGTAACCATTCTTTATCGGTTAATCTCTTTATAAAGGCTAATGGTCATTTTAAAATCACAAGTCTTGTTTTGAGACTAATATGATTATACATAGTCTATGATTTTATGGACCATAGATGAAAGTCATATTACACTAATACTATACTAAAGGGTTTAATTAGTAAGTTGTTTATGTTTATGATTATAAGGAGTTATATATTGATTACAATATATTAACTAGTATAGCCCAATATGAATGGTTTGTTGAATTAGATTCTTTATGTTGAAATATATTTTTAACAAATGGTTTGCAAATTTATTAAATTTATTATTTGACCAAATTAAGTCAATTTCTAAATATTTTTAAAAAATTATTAAATCCTAAGTATTTTCCCAAGTAGGAGAATGTATATATATTTTTTATATAGGTTACATCTAACTAATTAGTCTTTTATTTTACAACCAAGTCAAATAAAGAGTTGTAGGCCATTAGTTATGGTCCAAACTTATTATTAACTAGTCTAAGTCTCACTTTATCTCATACCCTTAATATATGTGACTTATAAAGTCCTGTGTTCACATCATTTATAATATTAATTAAATTTTGCTACTTTGCATGTATTATATAAAAGCGATTTTGCAAATATCAAAAACAATAATCATTTTTTCTAATTTAGGTATTCTTCATAATGTTTTATTATTTATATAGGCAAAATATTAATTATTAAGGCTTTTAGAATATTATTAAATATATAATTTCTTCGCTAATTTCAAATAAATAAAAATATGTTACAGTGTCACATTCTTCTTCTAAAGTTGACTTCGGGGCAAAGTACTTGTTATACGTCATGCCCCCATCTAGTTGATAGCTGAAAAGCCATATATTAGCTTTTTGAAGGTATTAGTTGTTAATATCCTTTATTTGTTAACAGTAGGCTGCTTGACTTATTTAACCCAACCAATTGAAAATAAAAAAAACTCCAAAAAAGAGTGTTTTATCCAATTAACTATCAAAATTTTGTTACCTTGATAATTGTGCTTTCATTATAATTGAATAGATTACCAAAAGCTTGAAAACCTTTCTCAAAGACTACATTTTGTAAAGTGGGTCTCTATCACATGGAGTGAGCAAGCTCTAAAAATATGAAGAGGCGTGGTTCTGATAACAAAAACGTTAGAACATTTTGTAGGATGAGTAAAAAGCAACAAAAGAACCTCTGGTGTCCGATTGTTTAATTCTATTCTATTTCACTCATTTACGTATAAAGGAAGATATTAAAGGAAGATATTAGTTCTTGTATTTTTACACTCTTATTTTATGTTAGTTTACTAACAAATATAAGAGCATTCAATGTTCATTATTTCTAAAATATATTGGCATATCTTATTTTATATTTTTAGATGTATACAATAATCAGAAATTATATAATTTAAATAAATTACTTAACAAATAAGAAATTTGTGTGATTAATAAAATTACTTTTTTTTACTTAATTGCATCATTAACTATTAGGATTGAAAATATAAATTTTTATAAGAATATTCAATAAAATACTAAGATATAATATTTATGATCTAATAAAATTTTTTAAGTAATGCTTTCATAAGTTATTTTACATATAAACAGCTAATACTAAACAATTGATTTTACCAAATATTCCTAGCAAACAATTCACCGTTGATCACATTAGTTAATATAATTTGTTATTAAATAACCACTAATAAAACCAGCTAACGGTTAAAAGTCCGCTCACAATGCTCAATTCGGCGTTAGATTAGTATTACATTGCGCATAATCGCGCGTTGTACGAGCATACTAAATTGTTAGACTATACGTAAAAAACCTCAAACTGGGGTGCTCAAGCTTGTTCCAGTTTGGTCGTCGTCGAACCGTGTTGCTTTGTTTA
Organism: Erythroxylum reticulatum; assembly: GCA_025504915.1. Classification (NCBI taxonomy): domain Eukaryota; kingdom Viridiplantae; phylum Streptophyta; class Magnoliopsida; order Malpighiales; family Erythroxylaceae; genus Erythroxylum; species Erythroxylum reticulatum. Next base: position 14,939,772 of record JANSVA010000007.1, on the reverse strand, counting down.
CGAAGTCTCGGCATCCCCATCCTAAAACTTTATTATTTCTAAGAGGTCTAACGACAGTCAATAATTTATGTTCAGGCCCTCAAGCCTAATGCTCAAACACTAATTCAAGAGTATTGTAGAAAGCTTCAGCAGTTCAGCAGCTCAGTATTTGCGCCTTGTCTTATACCAGGTTGCCGCTTGGAAAGATTGTCATTTAAATCGCGTTCGTTCTCAACTTAACTAATTGAAAAGCATATATTGGTCCATCTGCGTATAAACTATGATGGTTTTGTCTGTATAAAGACCGTCACTTCGAGTTTGGCTTTCAGTTCTTGTCGGATTCCTTGAAACATCGAGAAAAGAAAAGCTTTAAAAATTGATGGTTGCGATTCCCTCTGGACTGTAGTGTCCCGCATTGTATTTGCTGCAGGCCACTGGGAAAGTTGTTTGGGTCTAACAAATTGGCTTAGGACAGTTCTGCCGTTGGCCATTAGCTGACATTGAGATGCTGACAAACTGCACATCCTTAATGGCAATGCCAATTACATCGCGCAATAATTATAAAATTTTTTATTAACACTTAGTAATCACGCAAGTTTCTTTCAGGAGGTTATTGGAAAGCACTACTTTGGACCGACAAACTGGCAAACGAGTTGGCATGACAGTAGTTTTGTACCAAGTGAAAGAGGGAATATCCCTTGAGCTGGAGATTAGGAACGGGCACTTGGATTTTGATGTGTGCTCAAGAACCTGAAGAACAAAGCAAAAATTGCAGCTTTTGACATGTAATTCTGCGAACCTCCTCTGCTGTTCCGTTAAAAAGCTCAGTCTCCTATTTTGGTAACCAACGTGAAAAGTAATCTTAGTGAAAGAGAGGTTTTTAAGTTCCCAGTGCCAGGGTTCATTGACCTTTCCTTTTAAACTTTATGTGTAAGTGCCTATTAATTAACTGAAACTTGCCTATTGATTAATACAAAATAGGCGTATTACTATCTAAAATCGAAGTGAAATACGAGTACAACTCATGAACATAAGACCATACTCTTTCTAATATTTTATACTCTTTAAATAGTTTGAATATTTATTTTGAAATAAAATACATGACATATTTAATTTGGACTTACAATAATATTCAATTCTAGTAACTATTTATAAAATTTCATGTCAAAGTTTATTTGTGAGAATTAGAATTCTATGTATAAGTAATTATTGTTTAGACATTTATGGGTCGATTTATGTAGACATACCTGAATTCATGATAGTTTTTGTAAGGAGATTTATTCCCTCTCCTCTTCTATTCCTTTTTGATATGTTTCTTCAAATGGTACAAATAACCCATTCTAAGTTTTCTAAAACTTATATATCTTTTCACCAACTATCATGTTGGTTTATTTTAAAAGAGAGAGGGAAATGATCTTTGACTTATTTGAGATCCATTATTTAATACTCAATAATCATTATCTTGGGTTCTTTTCATGAGACTCAAATCTATAAGTTACATAGGCCATAAAATAATTTAACAATCTCCCACTTGGCCTATGTTACGACTTGGTGATTCAACAATAAAACTTTAAGTGCACACAATACATGGAATTGATCAAGTCATCCTTAATTGAATTTAGATGATGGGATTATAGCGGTCATAAGTTATACAACATGATTCCTTCCATGTATCACATAATCAACTCAATTCAACAAACTTTAAGTGGGTAATTCTATAATTATCTCACAAAATAATTATTGTATACAACATAATATGGATAACAAGTAAATGAGCAAAAAGATATGACTGTAATTGAATTCACGAGTGTCATAACAATTCGAGCAAGACAATTATATGTATATATATGTGTTAGAACACTATGCTAACAAGGACTTATCTATAAGACTCATTCGTTCAACATGACCAATAAATGTTTTTGGGTGGTAAGCCTTTAGTTAACAGATCCGTTATCATGAGATCGGTACCAATATACTTAATTGACACTTTGTATTTTTACACTTCTTCTTTCACAGACAAATACTTCAAATCTATGTATTTCGCACCCTTTGAATAATTGTCATTCTTAGAGAAGAAAATGGTTGTGAAATTATTACAATAAATTCTTAACAGTCTATAAATACTGTCAACAATGCCAAGATGGAAGATAAAGTTTCGCAACCACAATCCATGAACCGTGGCCTTAAAGCATGCCACAAATTCAACCTCTATAGTGAAAGTAGTAATAACAGACTGCTTTCCACTTTTTCACGAAACTGCTCCTTTAGCTAATAGGAACATATAACCGAATGTAGATTTCCGTGAGTCTACACAACTAGCATAATATGAATCTGAGTAATCTATCACTTTAATATGGGTTGATTCTCTATATATGAGCATATAATCCTTTATGCCTTGTAAATATCTAAGAACTTTCTTTGCAGCTTTCTAGTGGTCCATTCTATGATCGCTTTGATATCGGCCTAGCATTCCAACAACAAAACTGATATATGGTCGAGTGTATGTTTGAGCATATATTAAGCTCTCAACTACTGACGCATAAGGAATAGACTCCATTTCTTTACGTCCCAAATTGTTTTGTGGATATTGCATTTGATTAAATTTGCCCCCTTTCTGAATTGGCACTATCCCTGTAGAGCATTTTTCTATTTGAAATCTTTCTAATACTTTTTCGATATGACCTTTCTGAGACAATCCTAATAATCCTGGTGATCTATTACGGAATAATTCAATTTCTGTCACATAGGATACCTCACTTATGTCTTTCATTTCAAAATTATTATAGAGAAAATTCTTTATATCATGTAACAAAAACATATTATTAACAGCAAGAAGGATATCATCAATATATAGGACTAATATAATGAACTTGCTTCCACTAAACTTCATATAAATAGACCGATAAACATTGTTCTCTACAAAACTGTAAGACCTAATGATATCATTAAACTTAAGATACAATTATTGGGAAGCTTGTTTCAGCCCGTATATTGATTTCTTTAATTTACACACTAATTTTCCTTTCTTGTGGCCACGAAACCTTCTGGTTGATCCATATAAACTTCTTCTTCTAAGTGACCATTTAGAAAAGTGGTCTTTACATCCATTTGGTGAAGCTCTAAATCATAATGAGCCGCCAATTTCATAACAATTCTTAAAGAGTCCTTTTTTGAAACTAGAGAGAATGTATCTTTATAGTCAATACTGTCCTTTTGAGTGTAATCTTTGGCAACAAGTCTGACTTTATACCTTTCAATATTGCCTAATGAGTCACGTTTAGTCTTAAAGACCTATTTACAACCCACTTTCTTTGCACCTTCCGACAACTTAACTAATTCCCAAACATTGTTGTTATCCATTGATTTCAACTCTTTTTTCGTAGCATTGAACCAATTTTCAAAATTGCTACATTCTATGACTTGTTTGAATGAGACTAGATCCTGATCAATGCTCAGGTCACATTCATGTTCAAGTTAGTAAACTTCATAGAGTCACTCAAAATAGCTGATCTTCTCTACCTTACAGACCTTCGTAATGCTACTTCTTGTAGCCTCACTTGATCATTTGTAACTTGAACATCATTAGCTGTTTCTTCATTAATATGTTCAATTTGTGAAATTGGAACATTAATTTGTTGTTCTAGTATATTATGTATCCGTAATGCAACAAGATGAATAACAATTGGTGGATCACATTTGATGTAGTAGTTTCTACTCGACTTAGAGTAGTTTCTACTTAACTCTCGTGAATATCCACTTTTGTAGTTCTCCACTCCCACTGATTGAACCATTCTCAATGAACCAAGCATTACCAGACTCAATTATTGTTAAACTATGATTAGGACAATAAAATCTATACCCCTTTGACTTTTTGGGATAGTTGATGAAATAACCACTAACGATTCTAGCATCAAGCTTCTTTTCATGTGGATTATACAGCCTTACTTCCGCCGAACAAGTCTAAATGTGAAGATGTCGTAAACTAGGTTTCTTTCCTGTCCACAGTTCATAAGGTATCTTAGGAATTGCCTTATTAGGAATCCTATTAAGTAGATACATAACGGTCTTTAATGCATGCATCCATAATGATAAAGGTATAGTACTAAAACTTAACATACTGCTAATCATATCCATAAGAGTACGATACCTTTCAGCTACACCATTTTGTTGTAGTGTACCAGGTATTGTGTATTGCACACATATGCCTCAACTTGTAAGAAACTTTGTAAATGGACCTAGACATTGTCCATTTTCATCAAATTTTCCATAATATTCACCACCTCTATCAAACCTCACTATCTTTACTTTCCTATCTAACTGTCTTTTTATCTCATTAATGAACACCTCTAGGATGTCCACAGACTGAGACTTCTCCTGTAGCAAATAAATATAATCATATCATGAGAAGTCATTATTAAGGGTAATGAAATATTTTTCGTTGTCCCAAAAAGGCACGTTGAAAAGACCATAAATGTCAGTGTGTAATGCAATCCACACATATATCCTAGTCAATAAAATCCAATTGAGGTAAGATTTTGTTTCTGACTAACCTATGTACCATTTCCTTGGATATATGACCTAATCTTTTATGCCACAAAAAGTAGAATGTTCCTTATGTGCACTATGTTTATTTCCTATAATATGCTCAACAAGAAATAGTGATTCAGCAAAATCAACATCAAGATTGAAATGATATAAATAATCAATTAAAGTACCAGAACCATAATAGTACTTGTGTTTATATAAAGAAAATACACAGTTTCCAATCTTAAAGTTAAAACTATCATCATCCAACTTTACAACAGAAACTAAATTCTTAGCACAATCAGGAACATAAAGATAATTTTTTAGATCTAGGTGACATCCAGTGTCAAAGATCAATTTGTACGTCCCAATGCCCTCTATTCGTGCCTTCATTTTGTTCCCCATATATAAGAACTTTTCAGTTCCATTTATGGTATGGATTAAAAGGAATCCCTACTTAACATGTGACACATGAATAGTTACACCAGAATCTAACCACCAGGTATTATTAGGCACTTCAATAAGATTTGATTCAAAACATATAGAGACATAGTATGTACCTTTTTTTCGAACCAAGCCTTTCTTTTAGGGCAATCCTTCTTGAAGTGACCAAACTTTTTACAGAAGTGGCACCTTTTATCTTTATGGATTCGACCCTTATTAACTTTGATGAGAGCTTTGTCCTTATCTTTGCCTTTGTTCTTGTTGCTACTAGCTCCTTGATGAAACGTGAGACGAACAGAGTGTTTCTTCATTTTCTTCAATCTCCCTTCCTCCTGAATCAACATAGCCTTAATTTCTTGAAGGTTCCATTTTCTTTAATGGTGTTATAATTCACCTGGAACTAGCTGAACTTAAGAGGAAGTGAGTTGGTAATAAATTGTACAAGGAAAGACTCACTTACATCTATACACATGGATTTTAGCTTTGCAGCTAGATTTGACATATGTGTTACATGATCATGAATAAGTTGTGGCCAATTAAACTTTTTGGTCGTCAGCTCACTCATTAAAGTCCCTACTATGAACTTGTTAGCTATATCAGATTGGGAGTATTCTTTAAGCTTTAACATGAACTCTTTTGTATTATTCATTTTAGGCATTGACGACTTTATATTTTCTACGATCATCATTCGCATCAAATTCAAGCTCAGCCTATTAAACCATTCCAAGCCTCATAATAAGACTTGTCAGCTTCAGAACTAGTCTCAGTTATGGTTGTGGGCCTTGCGTTTGAAACTATGGCCAAGTCCAAATCAATTACACCCAGTTAGAGTTGGATTTGTTCAGACCAATCAGCATAGTTCAAACCATTGAACTTGCTTAACCCATTTTCTAAAGTAAACAAATTAGTAGATATTGCAAACATAACATATAGCTCACATATTAATCCTTTGAGTAAACCTAAATGGATTCAAACTAACTAATATACT
>JANSVA010000007.1:14920677-14933737 GCA_025504915.1 Erythroxylum reticulatum | reverse complement strand
AGATACATAATTTGCTAAACTCTTGTCCATTTAATGTTTAAATTACATTAATTAAGAGTTATTTGTTTTAATTTTAGGCATATATTGGATTTGGTACATTTAAAAACATAAAGCAAGAAAAGCTTCTTAAAGAAAGCAAGGACAAGAAACGACAACGTAGCAGCAAAATTTAGGCGTTTCGTTCAACCAAAACGACGTTCAATAGATGTTGGCCTCCAAAATTTTTCTTATTATTTTTAATGAGTTAGACATGACTTAAATAAATTATGAGGACATGATAGATTAGTTTTGGAATTAATTGTTATATTATGTCAAGGTTATTAGGATTTTATTTCATGGGTTAATTGAATTAAGGTAGTAAGATTGCATGAAGGGCATTTTTGGAAAACTACTTAAGGTTAAAAGAACTTAAGCTTATAAAGAAGGGTAAAAGGGACTTTGCACACTCATTAAGAGTATTATAGGAAAAGGGAAATGTTGACTTGCTTTTTAAGAAGGAAAAAACGAAATTAGAAGGGAGAAGAAGAGAGAAGTATCATGAGAAGCTAAAGAGAGAGGAAGAAAATGTAAAGAAGAGAAGAGATGAAGGAAAATTGTGGGAAGTTTGGAAGAAAGAAGAAAAGAAGAAGAAAAAGAAGAAAAAGAAGAGGAAGTCAACTTGTTAGAGGTAAGTCTTCATCTTTCTTTTTTCTAGGTTCGAAAAGGGATTAAATAGAGACTAGGGTTTGTGTTGGGAATGAAGGAAGAAAGAAAAGAAAGATGAAACCATCTTGATTTTGGATTTCTAAGCTAGAGTTTTGGTTTTTCTAACTTAAATGAACTATAGGTAGGTTAGGTTTAAGTTCAATTTTAGCATCTTTGATTTGTGAAGTTTTATCAATTTACATGTGAATGAGGATTGAATGAGGAAATTAGTTTGTTATAGGAAACCAAGAGAACCTTATTCAAGAGCAAGAGGAAAGACAACCTTTAGTTTGGATTTTTGCAAGCCAATTAGATGGTTTTCATGTTTATAATTGAGTATTGAGCCATGAATGTTTTCTTTTAAAGCAAGAAAATAAAATGATTTCAAGTTGCTTCATAATTGTTGCATTATTGCTTTGAATGACTTGAGAAATTGTTATATGTTTGGTATATAAATTTGATGGAAATGCATGTGAAATATTTCATATTCATGGACAATTGTGTTTCTGAAATATGCCTTTGTGACAATATGTTAAGAAAATCATGTTTTCAAAAAAGTGCCATTTTGGGCATTTTGTTTTCAAGTCATGAAATATATGTTATATAGATTTGTGGTGGTCTCCTAAGTTAAGTCAAGTGCACTTTGACAAAAGGCTTCTCCCGCCTGCCCAGCTAGTGGCATGGAGCTCCTTCTTGGACTCCCATAAGTTTACGACTATGCAAGACCACTTTGTGGAATTGCAATAGTACGTTCTGTTCACGGCTACACAGGACCATTATGTGGAAACATGTAGCACATTTTGTTTTGGACTACCCAAACCATACTGATGTGCTTATGTGTTTATGATTTTGTGAACAAGTCGATGAATGCATAAATTGTGTTGTTTGTGAATTGGATTAGATGATGAGAATTTTACAAACATGTGCTTTATAAATTCAATATGAATTTTCTCAGACAAATGAATATTTTCAAGGTTTTTGGTTATTTCACCGTTATAAACTTGTTACCCATGAGCTTTTAAGCTTACCCACACTCTCCTTCCCCTATTCATGTGATGAGCAAGAGATCGAGTGAAAGTGAGTCAAGGCATCACTCTGAATTTGCATATCTTGTTTTGTTTTGGAGTAATTTATGTAAAACAAGGCTGTAGTTGTATTTTGATCTATTATCATTCAAGTATCTTATGCATTTTGGGGATTTTACGAAATGATGTATTATGGCATGAGATGCTATTAAAGCTTTGTAAACTCTTATCTTATGATGTTAATGAAATATGGATTATGTATGGATGATGTTGAGATGAAATTAGGTATACTTGAAGTTATCAACTTGAGATGATGAATCTTGAACATGAATTATTATTATACATATAAGTGAGATATTATGGAAAAGAAAGATAGGATTTTTGTGAATGATGAGAATTAGTTGTAGGTGATGGGTCAAATGAGTAGAGATTAGAGAGTTTAGTGAAATAATATTGGTATTTGAATGGTTATGCTCATGACATTCCAAGTTTGTACAATGAAAATTTTAAGCTTTTCATAAGGGAAATTTGTGTTTTGAACTCAAAGGAAAAACTATATCGATCTAGGTGGAATTGGCCAAAGTTGTCTTCATGAAAGTTGGAGATTATCTTTCTAGCTTTCCAATTAAAGTATGAAATTTTTAGATATCGGAGTTAAGAGATATGATCATTATAAGTGGTGATGTTGCATAGGATGTATATACAGAACAATTATAGTAACGATGAGAATTTGTTGTATGTTATGAGTCATTTGAGTTGAAACTGAATGTTTAAGGAGTGATATTGCATTAGAAGAAGTGAATTTGGGAAGATTATGAGGGAAAGTGATATTAGAATGGATGTAGGAACCATTGGAGATGTTTTGGAGAGTGTAGTTAGTGATTTAGAACTTTTGGTGATGTGAGGAAGACCCTGTAGAAATCCCTTTGTCTTATTCATCTTAGACTGAATCCTTTCATCTGATTTACCTTACACTGAATCCTTTCGTCTTATTCATCTTAGACTGAATTACTTCGTCTGATCTATCTATACTTTTGGAAATTCAAGATTTTGACCCTTTAGATGACAAAATCTCTTTTCACAGTCTTCATAAAAGTTGTAGATCTCGAAGTCCTCTTCAAAATCGCTATAAAACAACCACAATTTGATATCTTTAGTGAAAGGTATGTTAATTGTTCCAAGATAGGTACAATATGATTGAGGACATAATCATGTTTGATTCTTTTGGCCATAACTTCATCATCTGACCTCTAAATGAAGTGATTCTTGAACCAATAGATTCCTAACATATTTTTGTATCTCTCCATAAAAATTGATAGCCTTTATTCTTGATTTGAAAAATATTGATGAAAAGAAAGTGAGGGATCGATTAGGAGAGCATGACTAGGTTATGAACATATTTCTGTATTTTAATCATATCTTGATCGATAAAGCTCTGAATGAGATGATTCTTATTTCACAATAAACTAGAGACTTGGAGATACAATTGTTCTGAAGAAGTCAATTTATGATTTTAGTGTTTGACTGGTGGGGACATGCCACCCTTGTGGGATGATGGCTAATGAGTGTTCATTGAAATAATCCTATAGGATAATACGTTCACATTTTATGAATCTGAATGTTGGGCTCTGGAACCGGGGTCCAACAATAGATATGGAAAATAAGAAGAAATAACATAGCCCATGACCTAAAAATGAAGACATTTTGGCCAAGACATCGTGAGAAGGGTTATATGTGAATAAGGAGGGTGGACCAAAAACTTATTTGTCACATTAATAAATAGGAAAGGGGCAAAAAAAATGGCGGTGGCAGAGAGGGGATGTGAACATTGGCCAAGTCGTGAGAGACAGAGGTGTGAACTTTTTAATCCCGGTAGTCATGGTTTTGTATGATTAGGAGGGTAGAACAAAAAGTTTATTCGTCACGTCAATGATCAGGAAGGAGGGAAAGAGTTGGCGACTGGGAGAGAGGACGTGAATAGGAAAGGTGGACCAACAACTTATTTGTCACATCAGCTACAATAGCAAGGAGGGAGGAGAGAAAATAGAGTAGCATGATAGACGTTTGCAGTAAAGAAAATAAAGTAGTTATAGAAGAGAATTTCTTGGACAGCAGCAATCGTCTCTCTCGAAGACTATATATTGGGTGTTCTTAATTTGTTTTTATTCCTTTTTTTAAAATTTTGTGGATTTAATCAATGCAAATATATATTAAGACCATGATTTGTGTTACATTGATGAATATATATAAGTAAGTTTTTTTGGTTGAGGTTAGGATTGATATTGGATTAGGATAGTTTTTATGGTATTGATTTTTACTTGATTGAATGCATATTTAGTCCTAATTTAGCTTGATCACCTAGATTAAGGCTTAGATGATTGAATGTCATAACCAATGTGATTTAATTTGTCAGAAAATTAATCAAGCAACATACTTGAAACTAAAGAGTAGATCAACCTTAGGATCTTGTGTAAGGATACCTAGGATTAATGAACTTAATTTTAGGCTTCTTGTATTAAATGCCTTTTATTCCAAATTATCTATAAACCAAGTAGGTAACTCAGATTTAAAAGAGAAAGGAACTCCTATGAACATTAGGTTCGACTTACTTAAGTGAAGTAAATCCTAAATTAATCCATCGTTACAAGTTTTAGTGTCTAATATAATCGAAATCTGATACCTTAGCCACTTTCTTTCATTTGATTAAGTTTAGTCGTTTTAATTCATATTTTGCATCTTGCATATTTCCTTGATTTGCTTATTTTACTTTGTTTTCAAATAAATTAATTCTTGATCGTCTGAGTAATTTTGCATCGTTTAATTTAATTGTCTTGCGTGTTAGAATCCTTTAGGTACGATATCTGATTCTTACCATTTTATATTACTTGTTGATGGAGTACGCTTGCCTCTAGTTTGGTCTAGATAGAATTTAATTTATATTGCTTTATTTAGACCGCAACATTTACCACTTCGATTTGATCTAAATGTCTTAATAATTTTACTAGTTTGTTTCTTATCCTTAAATCTAAATTCTTTGAACTTTTCAAATGATTCAAACTTTTTTTAATTAAGTAAACATAATCATATCTAGAATGAACATTAGTGAATGTAATGAAATATAAGAATCCACATCTAGCACAGGTAGACACAAATCTTAATGTATAGGCTCCACTAACTCATTGGCACATTCTCCCTTTCCATTAAAGAGTAGTTTGGTCATCTTTCCCAACAAACAAAATTCACACGTTTCATATGATTCATAATTAAAAGGATCCAACTATCCTTCTTTATGTAACTTTTTTTATTCTAGTTTCATTAAATGACTTAACCTAGAATGTCATAAATAAGATAGATTTTGATCACTAAACTTTCTTTTCTTGCCATTTATGTTAATGATTTACTTTTTAAGATCTAATTCATACAAAACATTTATTAGTAATCCAGATCTATAATAAACATCATCTTGATAAAAAGAACAAGTCTTATTGTTAATAATAAATAAAAATCCATTCAAATTAAAATAATAAATATAAATGACGTTTCTAGTAACAACTGGAACATAATAACAATTATTTAGTTCTAGTTTAAGGCTAGAAGGCAAAGCTATACTATAAGTTCCTATAACTAGTGCAACAAATCTTGCTCCATTGGCTACTCATATGTCCACTTCACCTTTCCTTAATGATCTATCTCATATTAACATTTGCAAGTTATTACAATTATGAGAAACCACATCCAATATCTAAAGCCCAAGAATGTGGAATATAAATAGAAAGAATGATCCCAATCATAAACATACCTAAAGAAGCAACTTCCTTAAGCTTCTTATCTTTCATGGTAATTCCTTTTCTAGGTCCATTAACTCTATAGTGAAAACATGTGCCTTTGGTATTGCTCTTTTTATTGACACCAACTTTTGGCTTTATTACTCTAACAGAAGCCTTATATTTTTTGTTATTATTCTTCTTAGAGCCCTTTTTCTTACTCTTTAAAGAATCCATAATAAGAACAGAACTAGATTCCTTCTTAAATCACCCCTCTATAGTATTGAGCATAGTCAGCAGTTCAGACAATGACATATCTTTTTGATTCATATGGTATTTCATAACAAATTGTGAAAAACATGAACTAAGAGACTACAGTACCAAATCAATGCTCAATTCATGATCTATGACAAAACCTAATTGGCTTAATTATTTGATATATTCAATCATCTTTAGCACATGTAGGTTCACTGAAGGTCCTTTTGTCATTTGTATTGAAATAATGCTTTGGAGAACTGACACCTCCCCACCCTATTTTGTACACCACACAACTCCTTGAGATGCAAAATTATATTAGGAGCATCCATGTTCTCATGTTGCTACCTCAGAAGCTCTGGAGACATACTAGCCAATATCACTCATTTACCTTGTTCAATTTCATCAATATAACATTTATATCTCTCCCAAGCCTCATTAGTAGCATTTGAACTAGGCTCTGGTGGAATAGTAGTGTCAAGAGCATACCATTTCTTTTCTTGCCCAAGAACAATTCTAAAGTTGTGATACTAGTTTGTGAAATTAGGTCCAGTTGGTTTGTTGGCATCCATAATGCCCTTTAACATCATATTGGTACTCATCTTCTTTTGATAATTGAAAGAAATCAAAGAGCAAGTAATAGTTATACCATTAAAGAAAATAAAATAACAACTTTAATAAATATTTGATCACTCCCACTGTTTTACTCAAAATATTAGCCTCTATTAAATCGAGAAATTATCAAATAATTTCATAGTGGGTTAGGATCCTATTCAAAAATAGTTGATCGTGAGTTTTCTCAACAAACCAACTAAATTTAAATCAGGTAGATAATAACTTTATCAATCATATCTTATGTGACTCCTAAATTTGTTCCAACTCTTCACCAAAATATCTCTTATATATTATTCCTAACTTTGCCTATAAATCCATATAATTATCGGTTTGTCAATCCAAATTATACAAATTTAGTTAAGTCGGATTCATTAATTTAAGATAAAACATATTTAAGTTAAAGGGGCCTTGAGCTTGCTCAACAAGTCTTATTATATTTAGAACTTTGATTTTATTCTTAAATAATGGGAAACAACTGTCACTTTCTCAATGTGTATTTAATATTTAATCGAGAGATTTGAAATTTCAAAAGTTTTTTGGTCTCATCAAAATAATACATCTCATTATATTAATAATTTCTAACATAATTTAATTATGAAAGAAATCCTTGAAAACCTTTGCTTGATTCTAATTATTGGTTTGATAACTAATTTAATTTAATAATTCAACTTCTTGAAAAATGAAACTAAGATACAAAATATTCCTAATAATGATTATCCTTTAAAAAACAATTTTCAAACATTGAGAATTTTTTTTCAATTTTATTAGGAATATAAACCAATTTAATCTTTATGAAATTAATTTAATTAAATGTAAGCCTTAAAACATATAAAAATCAAATTAATGGAACACTTTCTGTGAGGCAGGTACATTGCATGCACGCATTAGTAATGTTTGCTTCAGCCACATTGTCCCCATGTAGGGCACGTGTAAGCATTTTCCAAAATTAGGTTTTCTGGATTTTTGTCATCATCGTCGCTCTTTTGCTTCTAACTCGTGCCTGAACTTCCTACTTCCAGTCCCTAAAGCACCTTGTGTTGGAGTCCTCCATCGCCTCGAAGCATCTTTTGTTATAGGAATAATACCTAAATGCAAATTGAACCTTATAATTATGATCTTATCATAATTTCAATTGCACAGTAATTATTTCAAGGATTTTACCTTTAATATTAAAACATCAAATGTAATTAACCTAATACATAAAGATAAAGAATGTCTTAAATTAAATAATAACATCATATATTAAAATTGTAACCAACTGATTAGGGCATAAACTAACAATAAGAATGACGAAAGCGTAAGAACTGAAATCCAAAGCATATGAATGGAAGTATCGACTTCTAAGATGGAAGTGAATGCTAATTATAAGTTCTGATAAGGAGTTGAGAGGGAAATTGATAGCCATAGCTCATGACGGTCCACAAGGTGGCCATTCAGGTGTCAATGCCACATTAAAAAAGGTATAGAACTTATTTCACTAGAAGCAATTAGACAAGGATGTGCAAAATTATGTGAAGAATTGTATAACTTGTCAAAGAAGTAAATATGATCACTTAGCATACGTGAGGTTGCTCTAACCTCTTCCAATACTAGAAGGTTGTTAGCATGAAATAAGCATGGATTTTTATTAAAGGAATACTTTCATCGAAAGGTAAATCTATCATTTATGTAGTGGTGGATCGACTAAGTAAATATTCCCATTTTGTAGCTATTAAGCATCCCTACACTGCCTAGGATATTGCCCAAGTATTTGTGGACCACATCTTCAAGTATATGGAATGTTAGAGGCTATAGCAAGTGATAGAGACTCCTTGGGCTTAAGCATTTTCTGATAAGAGACATTCGTATTACAAAAAGTAAGTTTAAAATTCTCCATATCCTACCACTGAAAGACAATTTATGGATCGATTTATTTTTTTCATACCTGTATCCATGATAGTTTTGTAAGGATTTATTCCTCTCTTTTTTGCTTCTTTGATTTGTTTCTTCAATGGTTTAGAAATAACTTTGATAATTTTCTAAGAGATATCATACAACCAACCATCATGTCATATTTTTAAAAGAGAGAGGGAAAAGGTTTTAGACTCATTTAAGATCAAGGCTTTAAGACTCAATAACCATTATCTTGGGCTCTATTCATTGAACTCATTAGACATAAATCTATAAGTGATATAAGCCATTAAATAATCTAACGATCTCCTACTTAGCCCACATTACGACTTGGTGATTCAACAATAAAACTTTAAGTGCATACAATACATGAAATCGATCAAGTCATCTTAATTGAATTAAGATGATGGGATCATGGTGGTCATAAGTTATACAATATGATTCCTTCCATGTATCCCATAATCAACTCAATTCATAAAACTTTAAGTGGGTAATTCTGTAATTGTTATCTCACAAAAAAAATATTGTATACAACATAATATGGATAACAAGTAAGTGAGCAAAAATATGACTGTAATTCACAAGTGTCATAACAATTTGAGCAAAACAATTATATGTATATATACATGTCAGAACACTATGCTAACAAGGACTTATCTATAATGCTCATCTATTCAACATAACCAATAAATGTTTTAGGCGGTAAGCCTTTAGTTAACGGATTTGCTATCATGAGATCGGTACCAATATGCTCAATTAACACTTTATGTTTTTGCACTTCTTCTTTCACAGACAAATACTTCAAATCTATGTATTTCACACCCTTTAAATACTTGTCATTTTTAAAGATGAAAACAATCGCAGAATTATCACACTATATTCCTAACGGTCTATTAATACTATCAACAATGCTAAGACCTAAGATAAAGTTTCGTAACTACAATCCATGAACTGTGGCCTCAAAGCATGCCACAAATTCAGCCTCTATAGTAGAAGTAGCAATGACGGACTACTTTGCACTTTTTCATGAAACTGCTCCTCCAACTAATAGGAACATATAACCAAATGTAGATTTTCGTAAGTCTACACAACCGGCATAGTCTGAATCCGAGTAACCTGTCACTTCGAGATGGGTTGATTTTCTATATGTAAGCATATAGTCCTTTATACCTTGTAAATATCTAAGAACTTTCTTTACAGCTTTCTAGTGGCTCATTCTAGATTACTTTGTTATTGGCCTAGCATTCTGACAGCAAAATTGATATCTGGCCTAGTGCATGTTTGAGCATACATTAAGCCCCCAACTATGGATGCATAAGGAATAGACTTCATTTCCTTACGCTCCAAATTTTTCCATAGACATTGTATTTGACTAAATTTGTTCCCTTTCTGAATTGGAACTAACCCTACGAAGCACTTTTCTATTTTAAATCTTTCTAATATTTTCTTGATATAAACTTTCTGAGACAATCCTAATAATCCTTGTAATCTATCACGGAATAATTCGATTTCTATCATATAGGATGCCTCACCAATATCTTTCATTTCGAAATTATTAGAGACAAAATTGTTTACATCATGTAACAAAACCATATTATTAGAAGCAAGAAGGATACCATCAACATATAGGACTAATATAATAAACTTGCTCCCACTAACCTTCATATATATACATCGATCAACGATGTTTTCTACAAAACTATAAGATGTGGTGATATCATTAAACTTAAGATACCATTGTCGGGAAGCTTGCTTCAGTTCATATATTGACTTCTTTAATTTAGATACTAATCGTTCCTTTCCTATGGTCATGAAACCCTCTGGTTGATTTATATAAACTTCTTCTTCCAAGTCATCATTTAGAAAAACAATCATTACGTCAATTTGGTGAAACTCTAAATCATAATAAGCCACCATAGCGATAGCAGTTCTTAAAGAATCCTTAAAACTGGAGAGAAGGTCTCTTTATAGTCAATACCACCCTTTTGAGTGTAACCTTTGGCAACAAATCTAGCTTTATACCTTTCAATGTTGCCATGTGAGTCATGTTTGGTCTTAAAGACCCATTTACAACCCACTTGCTTTGCACCTTCTGACAACTTAACTAATTCCCAGACATTGTTGTCATCTATTGATTTCAACCCTTCTTTCATAGCATTGAACCATTTTTTGAAATTACTACATTCTACGGCTTGTTTGAACAAGACTGGATCCTGATCAATGCTCAAGTCACATTTATGTTCAAGTGAGTAAACTTCATAGTTACTCAAAGTAGCTGGTCTTCTCTGCCTTACAGACCTTCGTAATGTTACTTCTTGTGGCATCACTGGATCATTTGTAACTTGAACATCAGTAGTTAGTTGTTCTTTAGTATTTTCAATTTGTGGAATTGGAAAGTTAATTTGTTGTTCCAGTATATTGTGTATTTGTGATGCAACAAAAGGAATAACAACTAGTGGGATCACATTTGATGTAGTAGTTTCTACTCGACTTAGAGTAATTTTTATTTGACTCTCGTGAATATCCACTTTTCGCGATTCTCCACACCCACAGATTGGACCATTCTCAATGAACCGAGCATTACCAGACTTAATTATTCTCGTGCTATGATTAGGATAATAAAATCTATACCCCTTTGAGTTTTTAGGATACCGATGAAATAACCACTAACGGTTCTGACATTAAGCTTCTTTTCATGTGGATTATATAGCCTTACTTTAGCCGAACAACCCCATATGTGAAGGTGTCATAAACTAGGTTTTCTTCCTATCCATAGTTTATAAGGTGTCTTAGGAACTACCTTACCAGGAATCCTATTAAGTAGATATGAAATAGTCTTTAATGCATGCATCCATAATGATGAAGGTACAGTACTATAACTTAATATACTCCTAACCATATCCATAAAAGTACGATTATGCCTTTTAGCTACACTATTTTGTTGCGGTGTACCAAGCATTGTGTATTGTGCACATATGCTCAACTTGCAAGAAACTTTGCAAATGGACCTGGATATTGTCCATTTTCATCAAAATTTCCATAATATTCACCACCTCTATCAAGCCTCACTATCTTTACTTTTCTATTTAACTGCCTTTCTATCTCATTAACGAACACTTCTAGGATGTCCACATACTGAGACTTCTTATGTAGTAGATAAATATAACCATATTGTAAGAGGTCATTAATAAAGGTAATGAAATATTCTTCACCGCCCCAAGAAGGAATGTCGAAAGGACCACAGACGTCAGTGTGTATTAATTCAAGTAATTCGCTACTTTTTACGGCTAGATTCCTTGATATATGTTTGGTTTGCTTACCTTTAATGCAATCCACACATATATCTTAGTCAGCAAAATCCAATTGAGGTAAGATTTCATTATTTTACTTACCTCTGTACCCTTTCCTTAGATATGACCTAATATTTTATGCCGCATAAAAGCAAAACATTCCTTATGTGCACAACGTTTATTTCCTATAATACGGTCTATATGAAATAGAGATTTAGCAAAATCAACATCAAGATTGAAACGATATTAACAATCAATTAAAGTACTAGAACTATAATAGTACTTGTGTTTATATAAAGAAAACACATAGTTTCTAATCTTAAACTTGAAACTATCATCATCCAACTTTGCAATAGAAACTAAATTCCTAACATAGTCAGGAACATAAAGACATTTTTAAAAATCTAGGAGACACCCAGTGTCCAAGATCAATCTGTACGTCCCAATGCCCTCTATTCATGCCTTTATTATGTTCCCCATATATAAGAACTTTCAGTTTCGTTTATGGTTTGGATTGAAAGGAATCCCTATTTAACATGTGCCACGTGAGTAGTGCACAAGAATCTAACTGTCAGGTATTATTAGACACTTCAATAAGATTTGATTCAAAGCATACTGAGACATAGTATGTACCTTTCGTTTCGAACCAAGCCTTTCTTTTAGGGTAATCCTTCTTGAAGTGACTAGGCTTTTTGTAGAAGTGGCACCTTTTATCTTTATGGATTCGACCCTCATTAACTTTATTGAGAGCTTTGTCCTTATCTTTGCCTTTCTTTCTTAATTTGTTCTTGCTGCTACTAACTCCTTAATGAAATGTGAGATGAACGAAGTGTTCCTTCATTTTCTTCAATCTCCCTTCCTCTTGAACCAACATGTTCTTAATTTCTTGATGGTTCCATTTTTTCCTTAATGGTGTTATAATTTACCTAGAACTGGCCGAACTCAAGAGGAAGTGAGTTAATAATGAACTGTACAAGGAAAGACTCACTTACATCCATACCCATGGATTTCAGCTTTGTAGCTAGATTTGACACATGCGTTACTTTATCATGAATAGGATGTGACCAGTTAAACTTTTTATTCGTCAATTCAATTATTAAAGTCCCTATTATGGACTTGTCAGCTATGTTGGATTGGGAGTATTCTTTAAGCTTAAACATGAACTCCTTTGTATTGTCCGTTTTAAGCATTGACGACTTTACATTTTCTGCGATCATCATTTGCATCAAATTCAAGCTCAGCCTATTAGACCGTTCCCAAGCCTCATAATAAGACTTGTTAACTTTAGAACTAATCTTAGTTATGGTTGTAGGCCTTGCGTCTGAAACTATGACTAATTTCAAATTCATTACACCTAGTTAGAACTGGATTTGTTCGAACCAATCAGCATAGTTCAGACTATTGAACTTGATCAACCCATTTCCTAAAGAAAACAAATTTTTAGATTCTAAAAACACAACATATAGCTCACATATTAATACTTTGAGTAAACCTAAATGGATTCAAACTAACTAATACACTTTGATTATGCATTTAA
>JANSVA010000007.1:14896176-14906482 GCA_025504915.1 Erythroxylum reticulatum | reverse complement strand
TAGGAGAATTCCTCCCTAACACACTCAAAATCCACAATTCCAAGAACATGGAATGAAAAAGAAATCTTTTTGCCTCCATCCTTAAAGGTAGAAGTTCCTACAGTCATAGGAAATGAAGGCTTTGTATCCCACATGGTAGAAAATCTTGAAAAGCCAACTTCACCTTCAGCTAACTTCCCTGCAGGCGAGAGCCCAAAATTGTTGTAATGAAGCATTATTGTCTATGAAAATGAAGTTTTAGAGTTGAAGTCTAGTATGACCTCTGCAGTGAACACAATCAAAGTCTTGACACAAAAAGTTTAACAAATTGTCCATTGCTCTAATACAATTTATCGGGCAAATTTTGCCTATTTTAGCAAAGCAAAGCTCTGAAAGACCTAGGAGTATCCTACTCCTAATGCAATGGAAGGTAGAGAGTACAATTGCCTTCCAGTAACTATTTTTGTAGATAAAAGATACGTTCCTCTCCATAAGAGAGCAGATATTTCTGTGGCTTCTCCTCACATTAATATAGGTAATTATAATGAACCCAAATTCCAAGCAAACAAGGATTTGGTTAGGAGATTGAAGCTAATGGACCTAAATATGGTTTAGGAGGTAACATTACAGTTGAAAATTGTAATCCCATTATTCACCCACCATAAGTGAGACTACAAGTTGATATAGAAGCAGTCAAAGAAGCAATTCAAGAATTGTATAGATCTAGTTTAAGATAGCTTGGCCGCTCAAATTTTCATAAATGTTATCCACAATAGAATGAATAGTAGATTCCTTATCCTCATAAGTACAAAATTCTTGAATTCAACTTGTTTTCTGACAAATACGGTCAATCCACCATTGAGTACATCATTAGATTCAATATACAGTGTGAAAAATTATCCAATTATGAAATCTTCAACTATTTTAATCTCAATCTATTCCTAAATTCTTTAATAGGGATTGCCTTTTCATGGCATGCTTTGACCTAATTATTCTATTTTTTCTTGGACTAAAAGCGAAAGATTGTTTCTTGTTTAAAATTTTAAAAGTGAACCTAAAATTAGAACAATAGAGTTATTAAGAGTAACTTAACAGAATGGTGAGAATGTTGATATCTTCCTCACTCATTTTAAGAAATATGAAGTCCATACTAGATTGCACTTTTAGAAACTGAATATATGAAATTAGCTTAAAAGGGGTCAAACATTAAACATCAGAAGAATTTTCAAGTCATGAAATTTCATAATTTCTATAAGTTAGCTTCAAAATTCTCTTAATATGGAAAGCTCTTTAGGGATGAAGGCCACAATAAGAAGAGTTCACTAGGAACTTATGTTATCGAGATGAATTCTTATAATTCCACATTAACCGAAGTCAACATCTTTAGAACTTGTGTTTACCCCTCCTTGGAATGCCAATCCCTAGAAATTAAAATGAAAATGCAAGCTCCATTAACTTAAGTTCATTATACCTGTAGCACTTTCTAATCAGAGGAGATTTTTTATTATTTATTGCAAGAAAAGTTTATCACCTTTCTAATAAAGCATAGAATTCCTAAGAAAGA
The DNA here is from genome assembly GCA_025504915.1 of Erythroxylum reticulatum. Taxonomy (NCBI): domain Eukaryota; kingdom Viridiplantae; phylum Streptophyta; class Magnoliopsida; order Malpighiales; family Erythroxylaceae; genus Erythroxylum; species Erythroxylum reticulatum. The sequence continues at coordinate 14,904,939 of JANSVA010000007.1, read as the reverse complement.
GGAAATCAAGGGCAGAGACTATTTTAATTAAGTATCACAATGCTTGGAACTACTAGAAAAATTCATATTACGAGTTTAAGAATATGATCAAATATTGTATCAATAAAGGAATTATAATGTTTGTTGAAGCTAATTAGATTATATTGATAGATGAAAACATGTTCCCACTAATGGCAACAATTAATGCTACTGAATTTGATTTGTGTCTATTGTTAGACGTCAAAAACAAGTTAAAATTTGAGAAAAAAAATCATCGAGCATAATTCACTTAATTTATAATTAGAGATATGAATCTTAAATTCCTAGCTATCAATATAGACAACCCATGATCGTGGTACCACCATCCTAACATTGGTAATAAGTAAGACAACCAAAAATCCAATACCCTTAACTCAAACTAAAAAAAGATGGCTTTAGAGATAGAACTTCGCTTCCAAGGTTAAGAAAAATAAACTAGAAGTAATGGAAGAGCCATCACAAAGAAAATCATTTTATGTGAAATAAGTTTTCTCTAAAGAAAGTACTACAAACCTTAACTACAAAAAGGAAAGGGTAAAAGTCATAAGTGAAGAGCGAAATAACATAATAAATCCTAAATTTCTTAGGAAAATAGATTTCTTTGAGAATCAAGAAGAGGATTCCAATCAATAAAAACCACTAACTTTTTCATTGATTTCCACTTAAGATTAGCATGATTCCTTATGAAAAATGATGTGATTAAGAAGATGAAATGGAGAGGAAATGAGAAGAGAAAAATCTAGAATGAAAACCATACATGCACCATCCCTCTCTCCTCTCTTCCACTCCCATTTTATAAAACGTCTAGACTTACACACATGCTTCAATCCTATTGGACCATATGTTAACTTTAGGCAAAATTGCACATTTGTTCCTTCTTCTTCCTTTAGTTCCTTCATTGGCATATAACATCATCAATTGATTTGATTCTAGTCCATATTTCACATATAATTATTCATGTCCATACCTAAATGAACAAATTACCAATTTATCCCTGTCTTTTTAAATTAATTACCATTATATCCCTTACTATGCTTAGATGCACTTAATTATTTATATTAACTTCTTAATACACCCTAGACGTGCTATAATGCTTCTAGGTTATATGTTGGGACCTTACATTATGTCCTTATTATCTTGTAACATATGACCTATTTATAATCTATTTAACTTTTATATGAAAAAACAAGTGGAAGCAAACCATTAATTGTAAATCCAAGTTAAAAAAGGGTTTACTGAGAAGTCCAGCTACAAAAACCCAGAAAGAAGCACTGGTTGCGAGGTAATCCAATAATTAGGTTTTTATTTTGATTGAGTAGTTTGTAGGATTCTCATTAGTTATTTAGTTAGTTTTATAGTTTTAATTTGATGGTCCTAATTTTGTTACTTGAGATTTGATTTAGTTCTACAAGTTATCAAGGCAACATCAACCCTTTCTTTAAAGTAGAAAAGATTTCATCAATAGTGAATAGACGCGGATAAAGGACTTAGAATTCAAGCTTGTCTATTTTATTATAATTAACTTAATAATGAATAATCTAGGATATTATTTTAAATAGGATGTTGATCAAGATGATTCATTATGAGTTTGGTTGTGACTGTGATTTGATTTGTTTAGGCAAATAGTTAAGAGTTTTGATGATCAAGTTTATTTCAATTTAGTTCATTAATTTTGAGAATAGATACTTGATTTATATTATGATAATTTATGAGTAATCTGTAAATATGTTGAGTTAAATGTGAATTCTTTTTGAGCATTTTTATTACCCTACGTGTAAAAATTAAAAAATTAAAAAGGTATTACATGAATAAATGAGCATAAATAATTTCACTTTGCTGGCTTTATACCATAAAAAGATCAAAGTTAAAGAATGGTGTTAGTAGTCATTTGAGATAGTGATCTAGTTGAGTAACTGAGTGTATTTATGACAAGGTATTTACTCTCAAATTAAGAGGTTAGGTCATTTTTCAAACAAGCTTTTAAATGCTCTTAAAATGTTTAAATTTAGTGTTTGTTTTTTATAAAGAGTATGAAAGTGTTTAAAGGTTTTAACATTTTCTTATTTATATTCACTTTATATATTAAGTGAAATGCTGAGAATTGAGTTGAAACTTAAAGAATTGTGGACTGAATTAGATTGATTTATAATTTAATGAAGGTAACTAAATGTTTAACATTTCAACAAACTTTGTAATTAAACGAATAATAAAGAATCTTAATGGTTATCCTTTTTGTTTAATGTTTTTTGGAGTTGTTTTTTTTAATTTGAAAGAAATTTCATTAGCTACAGTAAAACTATAATAAATCTTCAAAGTTGTTTCTTATTAAGTTGATAGTAATGAAATTCATTTTCTTGATGATAAATGTTAAATTGACTATATTTCTTACTTAATGCATTTTGCTTGTTCATTTGAGAGTTTCTTATTATTTGGTACTAAATTTTATTTCTATTGTGTTTTTAGTTCTTATTTGCCTTTATAGATAAAAAGGAGAAGATTTAGGGGTAAAATCGGGACAAAAAATGAAAGAATTGAAGCTATTTTATAGTTGCCTATGTAATTCTACACAACTATATAGGTGCCCGTTCAAGTCTACATAGTTGCGTAATGGTCCGCATAGCTCTCTAGGAACATATTTCTTCATGAGTTTCAGATTGAAGCAAGATTGAGGAACATGATCGAGTAAGTCACCATGTCCACTCCATAAATAAGCTATAAATGAATTAAAAAAGAGAAAGCAAGGGGAAATCAAAAGGGGTTCATAAGAGGCTCAGAAAAACACAAGTTGATGGCTTGATGTGATCGAGAGGATTAAGAACAAGCAAGGAAACATATTTGGAGTAGATTTTCATCAATATAAAGTGGATTTCATAAAGATTAAAAGGGATCTCATTATGGTTCTTTTGGTTTTCTATTTTTCTTTTAATTTTAATGTTATGATTATGAGCTAAATTTTTGCTAGTACTTAGATTATATGAACCCTGGAATAGACTTTGTACTGATTTTATTTTAACTTAATTCATTCTTTAGTTTTATTGATATTCAATTATATGTTCTTAATTACTCTGAAATTAATATTGCTAGCATATTGTTTCATGTTTGATTTGTTGCAATTGAGATTATGAAATCTTTTTGCATGAATAGATATACCATAATTGAAAGGAGTTGCATGCAAACCTAAAGATAGGTCGACATAAATTCTTTAGATTAGGTTCAAACTTAATAGTGAAATTCATAAATCGATTAATGCAATCTTAAGGGTTTTAACTAGGAAGAGATTTCAGTTAATCAATTAAGGGTTAGGTGTAAATAGTCTTAATAAAAAATGTTAAGTTAAGATAGGAATTTTCATGGTCCAATAAACTATAGCTTAAGGTAAGTAGAGAAATCATAATTGCATAAGAAATCTTGGAGAGTTGAAGTCCAAGTACCACTGTCTTCCTTGATTTTTTTTATTTTAATCTTCATTCTAGTTAGTTAATTATGTTGATCTATTTTAGTTTATCGTTCTAATTTTATATTTGATTTATTCCAAAATCTATAATTTATTCGGCTGGAAAATAAAGAGATAATAAATACTTATAATTCTAATCCCTATAAGATCGAGTTGTATTTGTTAGTACTACAGTTTCGTTGTACACTTGAAGTGTTTAAAACATAAAACTACACATCACTACTTTAAAGGCACCATTGGATCACAATCTAATGTTTGTTTATTTATGCAAGTCTTAAAGTTATTCATCTTATAGCAGATCACGAGAGAAGAAGCAAATGCGCTCAAAAGACCCTTTAATGTAGTGGATGTGGAGAAAGCAATCTTTAAGCTAAATTTAGAAAAAGATGAGTCACCCATCCATTTTAGTATCTTATTGAACAAAATAGTGATATTATTCTTCTATTAATCCAAAATTTTGATGTTTAGGATGTATCATTATCACTCAATAAGATTATAGAGTGGATGATTCAGACCTTTCAACTTATGTATATAAACTTTAACTAGGTTGATTGCATACTTAATAAGACAAGAAAAAGTTTTAGATTCCATTATTAATGCAATAAGCTAAGAATTTTCAATCTAGCCTTTCCAAATGATTTGCTTATATTATCAACAGTTGATGACAATTCATTAAGCACTCTGATGACAACTCTACATACAGCTAGGGACCTATCTGGTCTCTACATTAATAAAGAGCAGAACTACATCATAGTATCAAATGGTGTCAAATAGCTAGTAGCATGATATGTAAGCATAATAAAGTTAAAATTAAAGAACCCCTCATTCCCTAATCATAGATTTCTTGTAACAACTAAGAGGCTAAGCTTTAGGGATTGCCTACCAATTATAGAGAGGATCTAAAGGACAATTCGGAGTTGGTTCAATAAATGTTTACTGTTTACCATTTATAGGTAGACTTCAACTTATAAACTTTGTGTTAAATTCTATGCATAACTGTTAGTCTTCTCATCTTTTTTTATCAAAAAATTGACCAAATTAACAGAGAGAATGATGAGATGCTTCTTATAGACAGGGGACCTCAACAAAAAAGCAATAACCAAGATTAAATGGTCAGCTCTCTATATGCTTAAAGAGGAAGATGGAGTTGGAATTGTTCCTATTAAGACCACAAATAAGGCCCTAATCTCTAAGAGGATCCAGAGGCTCTTAACTTACGAGTCCTTATGTTAAACTGGATACATGCTCACTACTTGAAAGGACAAAGCCTCTAGAACATCAAACCAAGACCATTTGATGCCTAAACCATGATGCAGCTCCTTAAGCTAAGAGAAAACCCATATAAAAAGATCAATTACAAAATTAGAAATGGATGCAACACTTGGTTTTATTATGATAAATAAACCAAAGTAGAACCTTTACACAAGAAAAATGGGATGTCATAACTATGGAGATACTTACAAGAGAATACAAAAGCCAAAGATAGCAAACCTGACTATAACCCAAATCTAATAGGGATGATGCTATAATTTGGCTAAAAGACCCCTCAGGGACATTCAACAAAAAGTCCTGCAAGGAGTTGTTTTGAAACCATGAATAAAAATTGAGTTGGTCCAAGGTTGTTTAGTGCAAGCAAGCACTTTCCAAGGTCTCCTTCATACTATAGTTAGTATTGAGGTAAAGACTTTCAACTATGGACAAAATTAGGGGAAGCAGTATCCCACAAACTTATAAGTTATGCAAAAAATATTTAGAAACTCTCATTCATCTTTTCATTCCGTGCAATTTCTCCTCCCATATTTGGCACTTGAGATTCAAAAGCTATGCAAACCACTAAAATTCAAAGATGAATGTTCTGGTATAGTGGAATGGTTAAGCCATGAGCATAAAATATAAAAGGATTATATGTTAGTATACAAAATAGCACTTAGGAGCTATGTGGGGGGAAAGGAGCCATAGGATATCCCTGGACAAAGAAAAGCTTAGCTTTCAATTACTTTAGTAGCTTATTAAATGAATAAGGGAACAACTCTTAATTAACAAAATTCACCTTTTTCTAATAGAGGAATAGTTTAATCTTAAAAGATTATGGAACTACACGTTAGAGTTGACTGATAAAGCAATTTATTAAGAAGACATGTCAATCCTATTTAGAGATTGGTTATGAACTGATAATGGATATGATTATTACTTAAACTTCATGTTATGCTAAGTTATTTATAATTTAGCTTAAGGTTACATAGTCCCTCTCTAGCCCCTTTACTCGGCCAAAAGTTTATATATAATAGGATTGTAATTATTTCAATTAATTCAATTTACTTTCCCCAAAAAAATTTACTTTCCCCAACAAAGATAAAAGCTATTTAACTAATGTAGTGCCTTGGTAACTAATTGTTTTAGGTACCAAATTTTATGATTTGATTTTTAACTTTTCTTCCCTCATTCGCCTCTTCTTCTTCTCTCTTTTTTTTTCAAAATGTTTTAATTTAATTATTTTATTTACTTCAACTTTTATAATTATTATAAATTTTTAATTTTGTTTTAAAAATAAAATAAATATTTTTATTACTAATAATAATTATAAATTAAATAAAACTTTAAAATAAATTATTTTTATTTAAATTTATATCAATATTTTATATAATATTTGTTAATTTTATTTTTAAAATAAATAATTTAAAATTTATTATTTATAAACTAATATTTATTTTTTATATTTTTAATTATTAAATCAAAATTTATTTGAAAATTTATATATTTTAAAAATATATATTAAATTTAACTAAATTTATTAATAATTATTAAATTAATTTATAAATTAAATTAAATTAAATTAATATTTATTGTTATAATTTTTAAAAATATAGTTAAAAATAAAATTGTGAAAATAAATTATTTTATAATTTTAAAAAAATTCAAAAATTATTTTATAAATTTAAAAATTTACAATGCTCATACAGCAAGATACCAAAACCCAATCTGAGGTATTCGCAAGATTGCTCGACTGAGTTAAATATATAAATGGCAAAGTGCGTTCGTTTCGAGTTTAAGTTTTTTCCTTTCTAAGTCTCTGTCATAAAAATGAGTGGAAAACCAATCGTCGGCGATGGATTAACGGCGGACTTGGCGGGCATGACGAAGAACCAACTCTACGAAATCATGTGTCAGATGAAGGTATATTCTCTCTCTCTTTCGACGTTTCTGTTTTATTTTTTATTCTAAATTATCCCTAAACGCTCGACCTTTTGTGTTTTTGATCCCTTTTTTCTTATCAACTTATTGATTCTTTCTTTCGGATGAAGGTATTAATCGATCAGAACAAACAGCAAGCTAGAGAGATACTGATTCAAAACCCTGCCTTGACCAAGGCTCTTTTCCAGGTCCTTTTCTTTTTAATCTTTTTTTTTTCTATTTTTGTAAAGAAACTTGATATACTACTGTTGGGTATTGCTTTTTTGTTTTTGCATGGTTTTGAGTTTTTCCATATTTTGTAAGCTTTAATTGTTTGGTTTAGTTGCGCCAGGTGCAGAAATAGGGTTTCGTTTACTTTGTTGTATATACATAAAATAAATTCTCTTTGAAATTTTATTTGGTAATGCTTGATCATTCATCTTCTACCCAAATGTTCTGCAATAAAATGATACCTCCTTAAACTTGTTGTCTTGCTTGAGTTCGTTATTTTCATTCCAATGGGTCTTTTTTCTATTTTTGAGTTTTTATAAGGATGCTAATTCATTATGCTTCCCAGTCTAATATAAAATTGATGGTTTCAAGGACTTCCTTTGAACCTGAAAGTTTTGAGTTATAGAAATATTTCAGTTTACTTGTACCGCAAATGATGAGATGCTGCATCCATTGAGTATTTCTTTTATTTGGTCTTTAGTTTGAGTGTTTTTTTTTTTTGGGTGAAAAGGAGCTTTGATTTCATAAGAGTTTTATCTGGCAGCTAATGCATAGAATGGTATTTCTTATATCTTTTATTTTTGTTTGACAGTTGATTAACTTCTTGATTTAACATTGCTTGTCCAGGCACAGATAATGCTTGGAATGGTGCGTCCTCCTCAAGAGGTTTGTTCCTAATCTGTTCAATTTTCTCTTCCTTCATGTTGGTACATTTGTATAAACACAAGGATTCCTATTTGTTCTAGATTCCAAATATCCAGCCAGTAACATCACACCAACCTCAGCAACCAGCACGACAACCTCAACAGTCAAACATTCACACAGCACCATCACTACCAGGACAAGCTGGTTTTCAGGAGCAAACAGCTTCATCTCAGTCTCATCCACCAATCAGAAAGCAACAGTATGGCCAACCAGCTATATCAACACCTTCCATGTCTGCTCCCACAATAAATGTGCAGTCTCAGTCCATGCCACCACATGCCCTGCAGGTGCCGCAGCAGCCGAAGGGGCATCTGAATCCTCAATTAACTCCGATCTCTGTTCCACAGTCCTCACAAGTTCCAAATATACACCCACCTACCATTCACTCTGCTTCACAGGCACTACCACTTCATCAATCTCGAATGCCTGCTATGTCCAGCCAGTTGCAACAGCCACTGCAGACAACAGGAATTCCTCATCTGCCATTGCAGCCACCAATGCCACCACAGGCTAGACAACCTTCCATGCCTAGCTTCCATCATCAATATGGATCCCAAATGGGGCATAATGTAGGTTTTCAACATGGGGGTCCTCAGCATCATTCACAACCTTTATTTCATGTAAGCTGAGCATACTATAGTCATATCTTCATAGTAGTATTGTTATTGTGACAATCATATTTGTAGTCTTCTGATATATAATTTCGATATATATTATGTTAATCTTCTTTAACTTTTTTATTCAAATATTAAAATGTTTTCCATTACAAAATGCTACTCGTCAATGCTTATAGATTATCATTAATGGTTTTGGGAAGATTTCATGATGGTTTTAGCAATAGGAGAACCTCCATTGAAGGAGAATTAAAGTTAAGAGGAATTCAATAGGAAACTATATTATGTAGTCATTAACAAATTATTATTGTGCTGAATCCCTTATGGTGTTGATGGAAGAAAATTATATGTTTTTCTTAACAATACTAAGATTGAAGTACAGAAAAAATTAAATAGGATAACTAAATGAGGAACATGCAGGGAGAGTACTGAAAATTTAATTGTCCTATAGGTAATAATATTTTTACTTAACTTTATTTCTTTGACAACTTTCTAGTCAGGTGTTAAGGCTCAAGCTAGCTTGGGTCCTTCATTTCCCCAAGGACAATCAGCTCTCCCAAGTCACCTACC
>JANSVA010000007.1:14850366-14877818 GCA_025504915.1 Erythroxylum reticulatum | reverse complement strand
CTTCGAGTTATGTTGCCTCAATCGTTTCTGCATTACAATTTTAAGTAATTAGTGCCAGTTTATAAACAGTTAAACAGCAAAATGTGCAAACAGCATTGTAATGACTATGAGATAGTTGTTAATGTGTGACTGTGTTAAAAGAAGTTTGTGGTGAAAGCCTGCCAGATATCAGACATCCTCTGCATAAACCACAGATATCAAGAAATTATGACATCCTCTGCATAAACCAAGGAAATTATACAAATGCTCAATTTCAACTATTTTAAGTTAGTGGAATCAATTTTCTAACAGTCATACTTACAGTCACACGTTATAGTCCTAAAGAAAATTTGACAACTGATCGTCAAATGATAATATCGTAAAAACATATGAAAGTATGACCCAAGCAATATAATTGTCCCCGAAAAGAAAAGAGAAAACAGCGGGTTCTGGATTTGCTTCATGCACAGCTTATCAACCTATTAACTAAAAACCATGCTAGTAATAGCCTCTTTTTTCAGTAGTAAGTTGCAGAAAACCAATAGATAATATATAAAGAAAGCAGAAAGCAATTTGAACATAAACTTTATAAAAAAATGTGCACATAATGAGAATAAATGGGCAATGAGCCAAGGATAGTAAATGTTTCTGCAAGTTATCAATAAGTTAATCAAAATGGCTTGAATCTAACCTCAACCATTGACGAGAGCCTTGATGAAAATTTTGGGTTAAAATAGTTGAGCCAAACTTCCATAAACAGCTTGTTCAGCCACTCGCAGTGTTCCACTGGCGTTATTGGCTGTACAATAGCGTTAAATGTTATACATTCACTTTGAAAGCAGAAAGTGAAGTGAACCCGCAGGAAACTAGAAGAAACAAAGATACCGAGGCGCTCAGTGCTACTCGCTTCCACTTTTTGTTCAGGTCTTCCACGATTATCTGACGTTGATAACTGTAATACTACACAGTGAAATCGATGTTGTAAGAATTCTTTTACACCGTCATTCATATTCTCAGAACTTGGTAATCAAACCATACCATTACATCACAACGAGAGGAACAACAGAAGACCGTGAACACAAGAAGCTTACCTGAACAGTGGCCCAAACAGCAACAATAAGAGGAACCCAGTTGGAGAAAGAAAAAAGGCATCTTTCAATGCACCAAACGATCAAAAGCAAAGGGATTAAGAAAGAAAGAAAAGGCTTTTCGACAAGGAGCTGATTAGAGAAGTCCAAAACCTCTTGAACCTTAACAAAAGCTCTCCTTTTTATCCTCGTCATTTTTTAAGCGACAACCAGAGTCAACTTCACTCTTTTATATCCATGTAAACCATTAAAATCGTGCAGAACGATTCATGATCCTTAGATAAAAGAACATGCAAAAATGGGAAATTCTCTAGTGAAAAGTTGTGGTGAAGAAAGAACGCCAAGGACTTGATAAGGCAAAGGGAATCTTCAGTCCACCTCCGAAGCGACAGGCGTAACCACCAACCAAGTGTGTTATTGACAGGCTAGACCAGAAGCCTTTCGAGTCAGCTATCAGCATCCGTGTTCATTAACGACATTCCCATCCCACTGCCATAATCTCTGGTTACAAACAAACATTACTAAAGTAAAAATAAATTACAAAAAGAGTAGAGGACCACTTTCTTTCTGATATCTTTGTCCTAAATCTTCTTTCTTTTCAGTTCAAATCATCTACATAAACTCAAATAGCATGGCAAATTGGCAATGGCATCCACACCTTAAGTCTCCAAGTAAATTACACTGATTAACCAATAAGCTTTGCTTGTACCATTTTCATATATGATGTATAAATCTCTTCACGTGCTTTCCAACATATCGATATGCGTAGAAGAATAGTAATACGATATTTCAATGTTTCAAATTCAAGGATTTTCATGCAATCTAGAAGCAGAATTCATGTGAATCTAATTAAAATATGCGTACAAGAATAGTAATGTTAAACCCTTGTTTTTGCTGTATGTTAGGCAACTTATGTAGGGAACAGTTTTGTCTTCAGATTTGATGGCAACTTACGGAGGAAGCTCAAGGTTCTCCAGAAACTGAAGTTGGAATTTGCGTTATAGTGCTTCCCAATCTCATCTGGCCCCCACCCTAACTACTTTGGACAGAGTGAAGAGACCCTTCACATAAGCACGACATAGTACTACTTTGGATAGTTCTTTACATATTTAATTAAGATTACTTTTTTTTCTCATGAATCAGTTGAAAATAAAGTTAGGAATTTAGTGGAACTTACAAGTAAAATTATCTATAAATGTTACGTCAAGTATATATTCCATGTGCAATGTAGGTTGGATATGGTATGAGCAAACTGGAAGTCATATAGAGTCAAAAAGTGCAGTGGAGATGGGGTTATGTACAGGATCAGATTCTCATGTTTCACATGGCCAGAGGCTTCGTGACGAATGAAGTGCAAGACTCGTTGAAATAAAGTGAGTTGAAAGCTTAAAACTCCTCGTCTCTTTTTACTTGTGGGGATTCTGGGTTTATGTTGTTGTTTTAATTACATGGTCTTAATAAGAGAAGTTGAGAGGAGTTGGTTGATGAAGTCCATACCAGTTAACTTTGATCATGTTTCACTCTTTAGTGTATCTCTATGTAGGAAGCTCGACTCTGATTCTTGAGATCAATCGTCAAAGCTTTGGGCATCCAAGTGTACATATACAGGAAATTACTGTTTTTGGCTAGTTTAAGGATTTCTCGTCAGAATATGGGGAAGTCTGTATTTGTACACGAATTTACTTAAATTTATGTTAAATATTATTTAATATAGTTGGTGTAATAATCACTTCAATTGATTAGAAGACTAAATATTTTTCTCACAAATTTTAAATAATTTATGTGATTCAAACGCATAAAAATAAGAAAAATAGCTCAACTATTAACATGTATAAAAGGCTAAAAGTAGATAAAGATAGATAGTCTATGTGCTAAAAATATATTTTTAACGTAATTTTTTTACTTTTTGGTTTCGTTTTCATATTATAAAAAAATTATTTTAATTTTAGTTTCTTTCAATTTTCATTTATAAAAACCATAAAAGTAATACTTATTTTTAATGATATGATTTTTCATCAAATAAATATACATTATTTAATATTAATTGATAATAAAATTATGATCAATATAATTAAATATTTGATTTATTTTAATCTTATAATTAGTTCAAATTTTATTTTTTTTGAAAAATAAAATGAGATATATATTTAATAAATATATTTAAAATTAAAATATCTTAAATTAAATAAAATTTTAGTAATTGAAATATATTAACAAATAAATATTAATTTATAAAATTTATTTATTTATTTATAATAAAATTTAATGAATTTTTACTAATATTTATTAATAAATACCTAAAAGCTTTATTTATTATTTAATTATTATCAATATCAAAATTTTGTTTAAAAATAGAAAATAAAAATTTAAATACAATAATATAGAGCAAAAACCTAAAGAAACTAGTTCAAAGATATCATTAAGCGGTCATTCATTTTTTAAAATTAAAAAATTAAAATATTAATGGAAGGCCTTAAATAGCCTCACCAAAGTATAGCAATGTTATAAAACAAAATAAGCCAAGTTACAAAAGTATAATAAGCTGTTTTACTAGTTTATCCTAATCGAAAGACAGTATCTATATGTCTATTCTTGATCTGATGCAATTAGAGGGGCTGAATTGTTTAAATTTTAAAAGAATAATTACTCTAGTCCAGTTAAGGATTTTTCATAAGCTCTTATTGTACTTACATTAAAAGGAGCATAATACTTTAGCATTTTTTTCAGCTCATAATATGTAAACCATGCATCCAAAGCCACCATAAGCAACAAACAATCATCTTTAGTGAGGGACTTTAAATTGCATAAACAATCAGTAACACATTTCCAGTCTTCCTCTCCATAATCAAGTTCCCAGATGGTTTGTAGTCATATCTAAATACCTTTAGTGAATTGGAATCTAAAAAAAGGTTTGAGACATTGATTATGGTTCCTTGCAATAGAAGCATCAGTTTGGGTCATAAATGATCACCATGTGTAGTCTATCATTAGTGCTCAACCAATAAAGAGATGACAGCCATAAGATGAAAGTGTTAAGAAGATGAAGCTTGTTCCAGATAAGGCTATACCATTTCATTTAAGGGATTGGAGAGTTAAAGATTTGCTAGCAAGACTTATTAGAGATAGAACTAGAAGGATTTAAGGACCATACTATTTTATCACAAGAGCTGGAAAAGTCTATAGGTAGGGAAGAGGTTTCTCATGATTTGTCTTATGCCCTACCTCACTCCATTTATCAAACCAGGAGGAGGAGGCTTTGCCATCACCAATGATCTTTTTAATTAATGGTTGAAGTACGATATTTAGTTTAAGAAGCTGGCTAAAATCTTTAGAAGTATTGTTGTGAATTTTTCATTCCCATATTTTCCTTCATTTGTGGTAATTCTCATGGATCTATTTGATTTATGAGGAGCTCGAGCCAGTAAGTAATCTTTAGAGTTGCTTGGCCAATAAGGTTTTATTATTCATTATCAGAGAACGAATTCCCCATCCCATTTGTCTCTAAGGTAAGCATAGTGCACTCCAACTTACTTTAGGAAAGGGACCCCTTGAGTTTTCACTTCCTTATATGAAATCTTTGAGGAGATTAATAAGCCAAGGTATATGATAGGAAGGGTTTTCACCTTTAAACTAGTAAAGGCACTTAATTTAAAGGCTAGGTGGGAAGCATCAACTGAAAACCTAAAAAACTTTTATCTTTATTAATGCAAAAATCATATGGTTCTTCAAATTATTTGAGAGAATGCACAAGCATGGAGATTAAAGGTAAGTTTCTTTTAGATAGGAGGAGCAAATCGTCCACAAAGGAAAGCTGACATATTTTGAATACCTTACATTTATTGTCATGAGCATATTTTTGGTTACTTCTATAAGAGGAGTCTAGAGAGAACTTTGATACAAAAAGTAAATAGGTGGGAGAGATTGGATTACCCTGCATAATACCACCTTTCACCTTTAAAGAGAGGAGACACTTCTCCATTGATGAGTGTGTTGTATATAAGGGAGGTAATGCATTCTTTAAGAAGGATAAAGGAAAGCCAAAGGAGTGAAGAGTGGCAAGAATAAAATCCCAATCCACTCTATTATTGCCTTAATAAAGTCTATCTTGATGGTGCAATTAAAGCCCGATCCTTTAGCTTGATTGCATTTAAGGAGTTCCTACATTAAAAGAATGTTGTCGCTAGTAATATGTCCTGAAATGAAGGCTAATTGATTCAAGTTGATAAAGGAAGAGAGGATGCTTTTCAATCTTGCATAATTAACTTCAAGATAGTCTTACAAAACATGCTAAATCATGAAATTGGCCTAAAACTTCCCAATTTATTAGCATTTTGTAGCTTAGAAACCATAAATAGGAAAGTATTATTCCATGCATTAAGCAAATTGAAATTCTAAAAAAAAAAAGGATCGAACTAGTGAAAACGGTGATGAGGTCCTCCCAATTAAGTTGAAAAAATTTTATGTAGAAATTGTTTGGACTAGGTGCTTTTGATAGATTCATACTAAAGAGAGCTTCTTTTACATTAATTACGATGAAAGGCTTAAGAAGAAATTGTTTCTGTTTATCAGATAATATGTTAGCAACAAAGTTTTGTAAGTGGAGATAGCATAGGTCTCATTTGGTCTAGGAATTATGTTCTGAAGAAATAAGTTACATAAAAAATCAAAGTCCTTCTACCTAGAGATTAAAGAGCCATCTTTTGTCATTGGCGAAGGGATGGAATTCAAGTTTCTCCTCCTCAATATAGATTTGTGAAAAAAATGTTGAATTTAAGTTACAATGCTTCAGCTACTAGATCTTGGCCTTTTAGTGAAGAAGGAAGCAATGGGCCTCCAAAGTTGAAGAGTAACTTTCAAGGGCCTGTTTTTCCTTTTGCAAGAGATATAATCCCCTAGTAGAGTTATAAAGGTCACCTTGGCATTTCATAGGGAGCTCCCTAGCTTGTTTCAGTCTTATTTCAGTTGAAGAAGAGATAATTGGAAGTATTTTGATTTCTTCTTTGATTGCCATTAATTTCTTATAAAAATATACATATTAGTTCCAATGTAGTGGAGGTTCATACCTTTAGCTATGATGTCTTGAAGGCTTAGATGATCGCTTAGCTAGTTAGAAAATCTAAAGGGAGTAAATCTATGATGACAACCTTTCATAATGTGAATCTTAAGAGGAGTACGATGAGCAGAGATGATGGTTACATGTTACTTTACTATTTTGGAACGTTTCGAGCCATTTTTGGTTGACAAGCATATGATCCATCTTTTTATGAATAAAGTATTATCCATTTTGCATGTTACACCACATGAAAAAGCATCATTCTCCCTTTAAATTTGTAACCTCCATATCTTCCACACAATTTTTGAATTTCTCACAAGGTTTTTTTGTTGCAAATGCTTCCTTTGACCTCAAAAGAGTGTAAAATACAATCTAAGTCACCTATAATTATCCAAAGATTACTTAATAAGTTATTGAATAACTTTAGTAAGTGCCAAAGTGATGATCTCTAAAAGCTATAGGTATAGGCATAAATCACAAATATATTGATATCCCCCATCCCTTTGAAAGGCCAAAATGTGAATACACTGATCAATATAATTATGGTCTTAATCTAAATTTTTATAGGGTAATATGCTATTATAATACATCCACTTTGATGCCATTTATGGTTCAAGAAAATAAGCCAATCTTTATTAACAAAACTAAGGATCAAGCATTTGCCACCTTTGAGCTTTATTTTCAAAAGAGCTACCAAATAAGGTTTAAGGTTCTTAATATAATCAAAAAGGATTTTTATGCTTTTTGGGGTCATTAATACCCCTTGTATTCTGTATTAGAAGATCCATTTAGACATAAGCGACCCCTTTCTTGATTTAGCTTTTTTTTTTTGGACCTTCTAATCACTTCGAATTCAATCTTCCCTGTTAAATATTGACAAGCTGACTCCGGAATATCCTTATAGCTCAAAGGCTAAGTGGTCTTAACCTCAAAGGATTTCTCATAAATTTGCTATATCAGCTTAAAGGAATGATCATTTAGGTCCATTAACTCATTTACTGATGAGGCCATATCCTTATTAATTTTGGGTTTAGCACTTCTAAGGTTTTACAGCTATATGGGGCTTGCAGTTCATCACCTTTTCGAGCTTTGATTACAATTAGGGATCTCCTAATCTTGCTTGGGAATTTCATCATCTACACGAGTTCCCAATATCTTCCATACTTGAACTTTTTACTAGTGGGAAGTAATTGTTCATCGAGATACTTCAAAAATGGACGTCATTTGTATGTAAGTAATTCTGATTCCTTAAAAGTGTATCATCATCGTTAAAGCACAAGAGGAAATTTTCTCAAGAAGCTCAATCTCTATGTTTATTTCATCACATAATCGAGCGCAACCAACTCTTCTAAGTGATGTCGAGGTCTCATCTATGCCAAGCAATTTCCCCACATAACTAGATAGATGGCTTAAGCCCAACATTGACTAGTACTTTAAGGGAATCTTATGAATGTTGATCTAGATAGGAACATTCCTAGTTTTTATCATGGAGCATAATAGGGCTTCCATTTATGTACAAACAGAGGCCCATCCAACCCATGCAGGGGGTTGCCTCTAAGACTTTCTGAGAATTAGCAGTCAATGTGAAGTTAAAGATAAGCAAACCTTGTTCATTTTGCAAAACTTATTGGAGACCATGATTCTTCCAGTAATTGATAGCCCAAAAGTGTATAGTTTGGAAGCTAGGTTTCTTGTGAATGAAGAATGCAATAAGTGAAGCCTCCCACCTTTGAGTACCATTACAGAGGACTTCCAGTGAAGGACACAATATAATGTTCTCTTCCAAGAAGGACAGAGGGAAGAAATCCAATTTCTCTGCTGAAGCAAAATCCCCTAGCACCTACTTCCATGAGCATTTAGGAGAAGAGGGAAGATCCCCTTGGTTGTTAGAAGAATCTTGTTCTAATCCTTAGCTAAGTTGAAAAGGAGCAGCATCCATACCTAGACCTAAGAGATGTTCTTCTTTACCATGAGCAATTAGGATACCTGGGGATGGGTTATAGTTGCTAAGTTGAGGGGTGATAAGAGATAAACAGGAGAGGGGGAGTAGCTTTTTTAAAGTGGTGGAAAGTTGAGGTCACCCTGAGTTAACATTAAGTAGAAGATGGGAAATCATATACAACCTAAAAATAAAAGGAAAGAAAGAAGGGAAGACTTTCATGGTAACAATTGAACAATCAATTGAGTTGTTGAAAGGAATAATATATCACAAATTCATTTATTAGTAGGTTATCAATTATTTACAATCTCTTTTTAAATTGAAGTTATAAATAGGAAATTACGTATATGGGATATTCTAAATTATCATAAATTAAAGTTATCAATAAATATTGTCTAATTTTTTGAAAAATAAATAATAAAATTCATTGAACTAGTTCTAAGGAGCTGCTACCAAAATTCAATCAGAATCTCATAATAATATAATAATGTTAAATTAGATGTATAAAACAACTTCACTAACAAGGAAATAACAAGAACCGTTACAAATTCTTGCATTTGTTGCTTTGGTACCTGATTATTTTGGCTTTTAGATTTTGATCCCGATGTATTATACTGTTTTTTCTATCAAATTTTGAAGTTTTATTGTTAGTAATGACTACTCTAATATTTAAGTTAGGAACAAAGCTTAAATAAGTACAATTATGCACATTCAATCCTGTACATCTTGGTTTTACGAAATAGGTTATATAGATATTCCACTGTTAAACGTTTATAGTCGATAGAAGTTTTTGTTCCAAAGCACTACACTTAATGTCAGATGTGGTTACATCGATTACAACATCGATTTGGTTTCTAGGAAATCCAAATACTAAATTTATCTCCATTATGATATATGTATGAATTAAGGTCAATTGAATGATCTTTTAACTTTTATTTTATCAATTCCCAAGCCCGAAATACTAAAAATAGAATAGCTTATAAGATGTTTCTACATATAAATAAGTAGATAGATTTCACTCAATGTGTGATTTTAGTTTTTTATATATTAGTTATCGATTCAAAAATTATTTTTTATTACTTTTCAGTTTCTCATAAAACTAAACTTAGGCAAAACTTGAGATTTACCATAAATTTTACTTGGGCCAAGTAAAAATAATTTGTAATTTAACTTTAATTGTATGTGATCGGGAAATAGGCACCCAATGTTGTTCCCAAGAAATATAAAAGGATCTTCATTGATTGTAACATTACTTTATGCCTTATTGTTAATAATTTAAAAAGAAAAATTTATTGTCAGTTAGGATATTTCGTTAAAAACTTATTGTTTGTGAGGATATTTCATTATTTTTAGTTAACATTTATTTTTTAATCATTGAAAAAATATAAAATAAGGTAGAAATAAATATTGTTCTAAATTGTATATTACCAAAACCCTATAATTTAAAATTGATGATTTTTTAAATCCATGAATTCAACGAAATTTATATATTTAAAACATATCCATTTCCTATATAAAAACAACCTTTTTACTTACATTAATACTCCTTATCCTAATGATTTTTTTTTTACTTTTAGTGTTTAGAGAATATAATATAAACAACTAATATAATAATAGATAATTCCTTTAAGGAATAAACTTTTTATTATTGTCTATTATAAGATAAAATGATAATAATAATATACATACACTCATTAGGTGATAAAAAATTAGAGCCCTTATTAAACATTTTTTATTGTGCTTCATAAAAGTAAGGTCATTTTCAGTAAAAATCTAACTTCCAACCATTCTATAATATAAATTCATAACTTGATAGAAAAATTTAGAAGAGAGTCTATTTAAATTTAACAATTATCTAGCAAGACTAGAGGGCTCTAAGGAGGCAGTAATCCAATGTATGAGTACCAATTTCCAAGGTAATTAATCTTACAAATGCTTGAAAAACTATAAATGGTAAAGAAGGAACTTAATAGGCTTAATCAGAATAACTGCAGTAACAATTATCAAGCAATTGAGGAAGACAATACACTTCTTATCAATAAACTAACTGAGCTATATTAATCTTCAGGAGATTTGTCAAAACAAGTTCATGGAAAGGAAGCATTATCCAACTATATTTGAGCTTTAAAAGTGCATAATTCACTTTTAAAGTAGAGGTAAAGAATTTAACGGTTTTAAGAGGGAGATAGGAACACTATTAACTTCCACGTAATTATCCTTTCAAGGAGAAATATTAGCAAGATCACATCCTTGTTAGATGAGAATGGTTCTATGGTTTGCCAGTAGCTGGAGATCAAACAAGTGGCTCATGATTATTTCCAGAATACGTTGGGAGCTAATACTTGTAACTATTCATCTATGAAGGTTCTAACTATTTTCATTCCAAGTAGATTACAAATACAAGTATTGAACTCTTCCTCAATCCTTTTAATTCTTTATAAATTGAGAAAGTTCTCTTTAGCCATCATCTTAATAAGGTCCCAAGTCCTGATGGACTAAATTCATATTTTTTCAAAGATTCATAGAACCTAATCAAAACCCATGTCACCAATGCAACCCTAGAATTTTTTATCAGTGATAAAATGTTGAAGGAGCTAAATAAGACTTCTAATAACGTTGTCCTGAATATTCATAATCCATCAAGGTTGGAAGATCATAGGTTTATCTCTTGTTGCTATATAATGTATAAAGTAATCTTTAATCTTCTAGCTTCTAAAATGAGGTCGGTATTAGGCTCATTACCAATCCTACTAGAAGAGCTTTTATTCAAGCGATCTATATTGGAGACTATATCTTTTTGAATTAAGAATTATTTAATAATTACAACAAGAAGCGGTACTTTAAGAGTTGTGTTATGAAAATTAATTTTAACTAAGACTTTGATTTTATTAATGAACTCTCTGTATGTCTTCAATAATCTTTAAGATCTTTTCATTAATAACGATAAAACTACTCTATTTGTCTGTAATAAAGTGAGTTAATTAGCATGTTGGATCTCTAATATGATAAGTCTACAAATTAAGGAGGCTCGTATCACCTATTTAGGAGTATTAATTACTGTTAAGAGACCATCTTTTAGGGTTTGGCAACCATTTCTCGATAACATGTAAAAAGGGATTGGTTATTAGAGCAATCAATGCGTTTCTTTTGTAGGTATGGTATAATTAATCATTCAATACTCAATAACCTACATGTGCACTAGTCCTCTTATTTGATCTTTCCAAGGACTTAATCAAGGAATCGAAAAAGATGATCATGAACTTCCTTTATTTTGGTGAAACTGTAAAGAAATCAATAACAAAAGCCAAGTGGTATGAGGTTTTCAAACCTAAAATTGAAAGAGGACTGATAATCATTGCAATAAGGATAATAAAAAAGATGTTAATTGTCAAAAATCCTTGTGGGTATAATGGATTCACACTTAATACCTAAAAGGCCAGCACTTTTGGATACTAAAATTTAGAGCTGACTCTTCTTAGATAGTGTTATAACTCCTAAAACTATGAGAATGCCTACAGATAGAGGTTAAATGCAAAGTTAGGAATGGGAACACATCATTATGGTATGACAATTAGAATATGGCCTCTTTACCTGCTCTTTGAGCTAAATAATCTAAGTTAAATGATACTAAACCAAGTTAAGGCAAAAGAGCTAATTCAAATCCTTAATTGGTTATGTAATATCATGGGGTTCTCCACAATACTTGACGATGCTCTAAACTACATTCCTAATGCAATTTAGAGCAAACAATATTATCATTAAGTCACAAATTAGTGGATTTCAAAAATAAGACATGTTAATTGATATTAAGACCTCAACTCCTAAAACCCCTTTGTTTAGGCTAGCATAGCGTAAACAAAATCTCCCCAAGGCATCTTTTACACTATGTTTGGCCATAATGAACAAACTAAACATAATGGAAAGAGTTATGAGCTTAAATATCCTTTTCCTTACCTACAAGTTATGCAATCTAATGTCATTTTTCACAAAGATATGGAGGAAAATTCAACATTTTTGCAATCTTCATTTACAACAAGCTAGTTGGCTTGATATTATCTAACGGACCTTATAACTTCATTAGCTATGTAAAGGGGATCATATAATATTTAAAATTACTTTTGGTTATCTAGTGTATGCTATATAGGGGAAAGAACTTAAAGATCCTCAAAGGCATGTAGCAAACATTGTAAAAATTAAAATCATGGAACCATGTGCTAGATTTAGGAAATAATCCTAACTAACAATCTACAGATCGAGTGCATTAGTGTCATGGCCTTAAGTTGGAACATCCCACAGCTTTGATGTGGGACATTGATTAATGTAAACAATGATAATGGAATCCCTTACATTCTACCAACTCTTTTCCACACTAGTTTTTGAGTTTCAACTTATGTATTAAGCTTGTTTGTTCTTATTGTTTGGTTTTGACCATGAAGTAAACTATATTGCATAGTGGCTTAACCCTCTAGTCTTGTTTCACTTGTAATTTTACCACTGTATTAATGCGTTCTTTTCTTCTAAAAAAAGAATTCTTTGATTTCACTTTTCATTTCATTTTTATGATTTTTATTCTCTTTTATTTTCTTAAGAAAATACAAATTTATTTAATTGCTAAAATCAATACTTAAAATATAAATTTTATTAACTTTTTATAGATAAAAATAAGTGATTGATAATTAAATATCAATATACCTTTTAAGTATAAATGATATTTTTTGTTTCTAAATCACCATTAATAATAATCTAGTAACAAATCATTAGTATCACTAAGTAAAAAGAAAGAAAATTTGGCAATATAACTATTAATAATTAAATATCAAGTACTAATGATATTAGTGAATATCTATATGTTTGTAGAAGAGGGTGTATGCATATGTGCATGTTTATTTGTGCGTGTGTGCATGTTACCATATCTTGTTTATTAGATTGAGGGATTTTACTTTTTTCCTTTTCATAAACAGAAGTATATGTAGAATTATAAATTTGATTTATTGTGCAATTAATATAAAAATGAAAATTTTGGTTTAATAAATTCTTAAAATTTTTATAATGTATAAGATAATATAAAGAATTTTTGATTAATAGTTGAATTGTAAACTTATAATTAGATAAAATTGTTGAATCAAAATTAAAATGGAGTTATTTATCATGATCAAATCAATTTACATGGTTTCAATCTTAAATACTAATAAAAGAATTGTTAATGATAGGAAATAAAATTGATTTTCTAAAAATCTTATGAAATACTAAAAATGTAAAACCAATCAAATATATGAAATCTTTTTTAATTTTCTTTAATAATCTAATTATGCAATTAGAACAAAATAAAGAGATATCACCTTTTAAATTTTTTTAAAATCATATTCATACTACATCTATATTGATTTAGTATAAAAGGGAATAAATGCTCAAAACATGAAGAAAGTAAATTATTCTAAACTTGGCCTGTGTCAACAGGCAATAGCCTAAGTTGACTGAGCTTTGAGTTTGATTCAAGCTTGAGAGTCCTAACCTAAATCAAAATAATTCAATAAAAATACTAAATGATGTTGTTTTTACTTAAAGCTTGATTAGGCTTTGAGTAAGGGCTATGTTGAATAGCCTGCCTTAGGATGAGAAATTTTTTTTCGACTAATCCCATGATAATCTATTATACTCAACTTTATCTTATCACGAGATATAAAATTTTATGATTTGCATTACTCTTTATTAAATTCAATGAAATCTCCTTTGATTGTTACTCAAACCTCACATTCTCTTTAAGAGAAAAATTCATTTGATTTGTTAGTTATACAAATTAAAATTCACAATTATAAACAAACATAAGATCAATCTCACATATCTAAATTTACAAAATTCATTATAAAGCACTGAATATAATTTTTTCATCAAAATCCTTAATCTATATCTAAAAAATAGAAATATTATTCTTAATATGTAGTTTTTAATTTTAATAAATGGAAAGATATAACCTTAAAGATAAGTGGATCCTATAATAAGTTATGGAACCAATATATTTAGTGGCTTTAAGCTCAAACAGACAAATAAAAAAATCAATGATTTAATAATAGAAAATAAATTTATCTTTTACTATAAGGTTTACAAATTCTAGATAAGGACTCTCATTCCAATGCATGCTACTTTTAAGCAAATGATTATGGATAATGGCTTTAATACTGATCAGCAGACTATGGAAAGCTTGACAATGTTGTTATAAGAGAAATTGAGGGACTCTTCTTCAAGGGATTGCATAGTATGGGCTGAAAACTCCATTGTTATATTCCAAAATTAATCTTACATGTATACCCTGAGAGAGAAATTCGACAGTTCTTACTTCCATGTTATCCCAAAAACAAGTTTTATTTTATGGTTGGAAATCAATGGGAGACTTTCAACCAAAGATAGGTTATCTGGTTCAATCCCCTCCACACATATTGTTTTATGTCACTCCTTTATTAAGACATATGATCATTTGTTCTTTGCATATGAGTTCACAAGATAACTATAGAGGGGATTCCTTAACCTTTCTCCTTAACATGTTTAACCTCGTCCTAGAGGGGAATCATTAATTAAATGTTGCTAAGGAGAGGGAGAGACCACAAACAAACTCTCTGTAAACTCTTGTTTGTGAGGTTGGAATAAGAAACTTGGAAGGAAAGGAATATGCATATATTTCAACATTGATCTAAACAACAATAAATACTTTACTAAGAGATCCTTCACTAGAAAAGAATTCATATTATCATCATGATAGAGTAGAATAGGTAGCTCAATATAGATACCCTCAGGTAGTAATGATTGTATATAAGTGATAGAAGTGAACATCATTTGATTGTTACGAACTAATTGTATCACTTCTTGAATATTTTTAAATATAATTATTTACTTCCTAAAAAAGGTTTACAAATTCTAAGTTTAATGATAATATTTCAAGAAGCAATATTAATATAAAGTGAGTTTCAAAATTTCCATGTATAATAAACATACTTTACAAACATTAACTTAGACCTCAATCATTATTTTACCTAGTGTAAATTTTCAATGAGAAAATTAGAGTAAAAAGATTTTACAAAGCTATTTATAAATTTAATGAAAATTTACTTCAAACTTTCAAACATTTTTTTTATAATGTGAAGGGAAATTATAATATTTTAATCCATAATTTTAAAAGAATTTTCATAACTAATTTGAAATTTATTTTTAACACTTTAATATGTAAACTCTCATTTTTGTATCAAATATATTCAAATGTTAGTACCTTATTTAACTTATCATTAACTTAGGTAATGTAGATTATATAAAATTTTTTAGGACATATACCTACCTATTGCAATGTTCGAATAGAATTTAAAGTTTATTTATAGGTTCTAAATCAAAGTACATGAAGTAAGCACTTTAAACAACTTTTCACTTCATATAGACTCTTAGAAATTCATCATCCAAGCTTCATTGATAAGAACTCTATCTAATTATGATGACTCCCTCTCTCTTCCCTCTAGTATGGCTTCCTTTTTCAACTCAATTCTAGTTTCTCTTAGCCTTCATCTTCATTACCTTCCTTTGCTACATCCTTACTCTATTTTCCCTCTCCTTTTTCCCCTTTAAATTTTCCTATTCGAGTGCTTCTTTATTTCTCCTTTCATAGTGCTTTTTCCTTGACAGTTAACTCTCTGTTGACTTTGCTTCTGAGGCAAATTTTTCTTTCTTTTAAAACTTTCCTACTTAGCCTTTCCTTTTTATTGTTATTGGCAACATTTTTTTTAAAAATTTAGTCATGTCTTAAAGCTAAAACTTTCCTTCCTCAGCCATGAATGTCAATAACCATCAAAAGGGTCATATTTTCACATGTGCTTTGTCCTTTCCTCCCCTTCTTTCCCTAACCCTCTTATCATGTAATACTTTTGAGGGAAAAACTAAGTAGATTTAAAACTAATATCAAGCCTTAACCACTAACCCTCACCCGAACTAGAAGTAAGTGGTAGGAGAACTTAGGCAAAAATTTATATAATCTTGCTTCCTAAAGTCAAAAAAGATCGAGTTATAGTGTTCTTAGAAGTTGAAGTGCTTAAAGATGGTGACAACTACTGGAAACCAAAGGCAGGAAGTAGAAAAGACAAATAAGGAATTAGATATTGAGAATACTAATAATTCTGTCTAAGATAGGTCAACTGTAAAAGAATATAAGAACTCACCCCCAGTGCAAGACTTGAGTAATCCCACCAATACATATGCAAATGAAGCTAAAATGAAAGCCAACAAAGAGGAATTTCAAAGTGATAGTAGGAGAAATTCAACAAGGAAGAACATATCCAAGGGATTAGAGATTAAAAACTTATCTAAATGACTATAATTGTATGGAATGTAAGGGGAGTAAATTGCCTAAGGAAGTGACAAGCTTTTAGGGATTTTATCTTTAAGGAAAAGGCATTAGTAATTGGAATTTTGGAAACTAAAATAAGGAAAGAGAATCTATATAAATTGAAACGTTTGGGGAGCCAGTGGAATTTTCTAACTACCAGTATCATCACTATAGTAGAATTATTATTGCTTATGACTCAAGTAGAGTCAAGGTGGATCAGATAGAAGCAAATGATCAAGTACTTCATGTGATAGTTCATTTCATCTAAGAGCGTATTATAGTCTATGCTTCTGTTGTCTATGGCTCGAATCATTATTATCAAAGAATGTTATTATTGGAAAGCCTGGAAAGAATCTATGCCATTATTTAAGGGCCTTGGATTGTACTAAGGAATTAGAATAATATCCTCTATAAATTAGAGGATGATGGCCATTTATGTCTAAAGAACTATTTAGAAGATTTGAAGGAGTGTGTGGAGAAGATAGAAGTCACTGATCTAAGGTTTAAAGGTTGTCTTTATACCTGGAGTAATAAATAAGGAGCTAATTGGCACCACAGGAAAATAACTAGATTGGGCCTTTATTAATGAAGGTTGGTTATCTCATTTCTCATAAAGTAAAGCATATTTTATATACCTCTATTTTCAAACCATTACCAAATCAAAATTTAAGAGTTGTTTAAAATAATCAAGAGATATTTTCTATTTAGATTTAATAACTTCCTTATTTAGGATAATGGCTTCTAAATAGCAACTAATAAAGGAGTGAAGCAGAACATTTAAGGCAATAAAAAACATATTTATGTTCAAAAACTGAAATGGATAAATCAAGAACTTAAGAAGTTTAATGCTAAGAGATTAATGAGTACATGGAATGTAATCTATTCTGGTAAGGTTAAGTTATCCATCATTTAAGGGAATTTAATCCATACACTAGGGCATGTGGAGTTGTTAAAAGAAGAAAAATAATCTATAAATGTAATAGCATATCTTTATACTTAGGGGCCTAACGGTTAGATTAAGTCATATAAATTATATCAATTGAGAATTCTTGAGGTGCATTTCATTTATATGTATAATATGCGCATACACACATGAATCACGATTTAGAAACATTGCAAAGATAGTATATGCACTAAATTGACTTATTATAGGGTATGAAAGATTTTAAATAATTATGATGTGATTGTGTGATTATGTATTAGATATGTCTTGAATTTTAGTTTGATGAACTACAATTAGTAAATTAGAATTTATTGTTATAAGTGGGAGATCGATGAAGTGATATGTGCACCTAGACTAGGAAAAATGTTGAATGACAAGACAAATTGATATATGGAAATTTAGCTTTACTAGGCCTATGAAATAGTGATATTTGGTAATGGAGAATGAGTGACAAATGGCTTAGATAATTGGGTGACAAATGGAATAGGAAATTATGAGGCAAATGGCCTAGTGATTGAGTGACAATTGGATTAGTTATTAAGTGACAATTTGTGGTTTAGGAAGAGGAAATATAACCTAGCTCTTTACTTGACAAGCGTCTTACTAAGTGTCTCAATCCTTGCCACACGCATACACCAACGACACACACAAATATGAAAGACCATATTTTCTTTTATTCTTGCTACATGTTATCTCCTCCTTCTTCTCTCATTATCGACACCATACACAACCCCTACAACCTTGAGATTTTGCTAAAATTCTGCACTTTGTCACTCCAAAATTTAGTTATCTTCATCTTGTTGTTAAAACCCTTTTGTTTTCATCTTGTTATTGGCGTATGCTTTATCCTTGCATGTTTGGAGGGCTATGATGATTGAGGAGGTTTTGAGTTGAACAAGTAAGTGATTTACTAACCTATTATGATATATGTTAGCATAGCATTCATGATGATTAAATTAAGATGGGATACATGTAGGGTTGATGATGAGTTGTGCTATAATTTAATGGATGAATTGGTTTTGTTTTGATGCATGAAACTGTAGGTTAAAGGCTGTTCAATGGATGATTTTAGTTTGGGAATGAAGATGAATTTATACTAAAGAAAGGTGTTAGTGTAGTGTTCTTGAAATGGGAAAGAACTAGGACTACATGTATGATAGTGAATGATAGTTTCTGTTTTAATTTTTTATGCATGAAAGACTGGTTTATGATCTGCCAATTGAATGATTTTTAACTGGAATTGGAAATGAAGTTGATGAGGAAAATGAAGTATAATTAAGGTATAATCAATGGACTATTGTGATGGTGTTAGAATCTGGAAAAAATTTAAAGGAAATAGATGGTGAACTTTATGTTCACCCATCCCATAATCATGGAAGCTGCATTAGATCCTTCCCACGATTGTGGAAGTTGCATTAACTCCTTCCCACGATCGTGGGCAATGCTTTAACAAGAGAAAATTTATGTTTTGTTTTTCCACAATCATGGAACGGTACCCCATAATTGTAGGCAATGCTTTGAGGTGATTTTTTTTATTTTGTGTGATTATTGAACCAACTAAGGATAAGTTACTTTACCTTGGTGTATTTGCATATGATTAGGGCTTGAAATGAACCTAGATGGTTACGTGATCAATTGGTTAAAGGTTTGATAAGTCTAGGTTGTTAATTAATATGATTACTTAAGGAATGGATTGTCTTGATATCAATGTACTTAAATATGGAATTTATGAGTTGTTAAAGGAATGAAGGTGTTCTTAGGAATGTAAATGTGATCCAAAGGATGTGAGAAATATGAATTAGGTATGAATGAATAAGAATTGGGAAATTGTGTGAATATATGAGGCTAGAAAAGGATTGGTGAATGAATGATTGATGAATATAAAGTAATCAAGTTTACTTAAGGCATAAATATAATTGCCAATAAGTTACGTACAAGATATGATGTATAATGATCAAGACTTGTAAATAAGGATACATACTTGAGAAAGTCAATTGAGCATGCATTGATCATGACATATAAACATGTGGATGATTAAGTAATCATATGATTGATCAACTTAGTAACATGTGAACTCTATGTGCTTATTGTATGATTAAGGAAGCATAAGTAGATTGTCAACATCTAGACATTACCAGATCTTCAAGGCAATAGCTTATCTAGAGCGTACTGTGAGTTAACGTAGATGTTTTTCACTATGATTGATTTGTTTTTGTTTAAATTTTAGCTACTAAATCGTTACTTATATAATTGTGATATTTCCAAACATTGTTGGTATTCGAAGTTTGATATTCATGAATGTATTAGAAGTGCTTACTAACTGTATGTGAATGGACAAATATGTTCTCAACTGAATGTTGAATGTCGAACTCAGATTTGAAGAATATGATAAATGACTGAGCATATTGAATGAAAGGTATTAATAGCATAATGTGTGAATTGATGCATTCCATCACATTAATATGAATGATCAGATAAAGGAGTTGTGACCAGAGTGACTAACATGAAAAAGAGCTTGAAACTCAGCAATGTGCACAAAGAGCTAAAGGCTCAGTTATTAATGAGCCTGGTATCTACAATGAGTATGGAACAGAATATGAAATGAGCCCAATATCCATAATAGATACGGTACAGTAAATAGGCGCTCGATCACAGCAAAGCAAAATGAAAGTGGAGTCACATGTGTATTTACATATATAACTTTACATGTATCTTGTGAAAGATTTCAATGAATTACTAAATTGTTTTAATATGTGATATGCAATATTTGTGTACATGTTGTACTTATTGAAATGTGATGAATGGTCATATGGTATACACAATGGAATGATATAATGTACTCATTGAATTTGGTTATTTACTTATGATATTTGTGCTTAATTTGAGTAAGCATATCAATGATAGTTCACTCACTGAGTTCACAAACTCAATTATATTACAACATTGATTTTTTTAAGGTCTAAAGGAGTTCTAGCTCCTTAGGTGATAAGGTAAAGTATAGTACCTATGTTTTGGGGATAAAATGGGTCAAAGGTCTAGTCAACTGATTTTGAAGAATCTAGTTAGAGTATTTTGGTCTAGCATTCCATTTCATGTTGAACATTTTGTATAAAGTTGTAAACTCTCACATAATATGTAATGTTTATACGTGGGTTATAAATTGTAATGACATAATGAATGTTATGTTTGTGAATGAAATGAGAATGCTTGATCTTTTGAAGATCTTGTGATACGTGTGATGCCAAATATAAGATAATGTGTTTGCTCTAACGTTCCATTCCCGCAGGGTATGTGCTCATATATACTATGGTATGTCTGGTATATGCTCTATGAGAGTGGCATGTTACAATAAATTTATAATAGAAGGCATTAGGAAATCATAAATCTTTATTAAAAATAGAGAATTAGAATTAATTGGATGGATGAAGGGGATAGAAATACCAAGTATTTTCATAACTCCTCAGTTGTAAAAAACAAGGGTACTATAATATGCCTAGTGAAAACTCAAGAAGGGGAAGTAGTTGCTAATCAAACTACTTTAATAGCAATACTCAAGTTTTTTAAGAGCTCTCTTAGTATAACATTAACTTTTAAGTCTTCAATCCAAGCCCTCAATTCCTTCATCAATTTCTAGATTAAGAATGAGGATATTGAACTATTGAATATTCCAGTTAGAGTGTTTGATATGGAGAGAGCTGTGTTTGGAATGAATGTTTGTAAAGCTCTAGGCTCGGATATACTTAATGGATACTTCTATCATACAACTTGACTATAGGTGAAGAATATGGTATCTAAAGCAGTATTGGAGTTCTTCAATATAGGTGAGATTAAATAGAGATTAATAAAACTGGTATATTTCTAATCCTTAATAACCCTAAGAGATTTGAAAAATATAGAGCAATTTCCTGTTGTAATTTCTTATACAAAATTATATCCAAATTGTTCGCTAATAGGCTAACGAAGGTGTTTAAGTCAATAATAAGTGACAATTAAGGACCTTATAAAAGGAAGTTAAACATATTAAAATGTATTTATTTCTCAAGAGTTACTTAAAGGGAAGAACTCTGTAAAGAATTGTAAAACTAAAGTAGACTTCCACAAATTCAATGATAACATCAGCTAGGATTTTATCCTTTAGTTGTTTGAAGTCTTTGGTTTCCTTAGGAAGTTCAGGGATTGAGTAAGATTATGCTTAACTACTACTACCTTTAATATGCTTATAAATAGAGAACCAAAAAAGGTTTTTAAAGGTGGTAAGGGACTAAGGTAAAGGGATCCTTTATCCTTACATATGCTTTTTATGTATAGAAGCACTAACAAGATTGATGAGTTATAAAATCTTGAGGAATCAAGATTTTTAGTTCCATAGTACATGTAAAAGGCTAGGTATCTACCACATACTCGCATTTAAAAATCTATAGAGAATTCAAAAATCTACCTCATACTCTCATTTTCTCAATTAGATTATAAAGTTGAGGAACAAAATCAAGGATGAAATCTCTTGCATAATTGGGAATGGAAAAATGAAATATGTTTGGTTTGACAATTCTAGCTTGGGACCCCTCATACATTATTACGACAATCTAAGCAGTCCCCAAACCTCTTCACTCAAACTTAAACTTAGCTCTATGATTATAGAGGGTATATGGAACTTTCTTGAATAATTGAGGGATCTCCAACCATCATATCAACCTCGACCAAACTCTCTGGATACATTCTATTGGTAGAATCAACCTAGCCATAAACTCACCAATAGCACCACCAAAGATCTGCTAAGAATTAGGAAACAAAAGGTGGAATGGAATAGAATTATTTGGAGCAAGGTTCTACCCCTAAAAGTATCCTTTATATCATGGCGAACAATCCAAAATAGACTAAATACAAATGGATAGAACATCTCTAATGTGCTAGATCCATGTGGAAACAAAAGATCACCTCTTTTTCACATTCAAAAAGCAGCTATGTATGGGGTTCTATATCTAGCAGATGCCTATGGATAAATCTTGGGAACACAGTCACAGAGATAGTACAAATACTGTCCAATCACTCAAACCCTTAAAACCTAGATATATAGATCCACATCCTATCTTAGGGCTTTGTATATATGGGTTATGGAAGTAAAGGAGCCTCAAATGATTTGGTGGAATCAAATCACCCAAAGAGGTTCTTGCATATGAAATATTACGAGAACTCAAAGAGCTCATCCTACTGAATAATCTTAACCAAACATGTAACAAAAACATTTGAACCTCTCTGAATGTTTAAGAGGCTAAGTGTTTCAACACAAGAGCATGCAAGAAAATCAAAGGATAGAAACAAAAAGAAAGAAAGAGAAAGCGAAAATTGCTTTAGGGAGAATATAATGTGCAAGTTGTAGAAAAGAAACACAGTTCAAAAAGAAATATGAAGAAACCGGATCAAGGACCCTTCTCCATTCCCCTATAGGAAGGCGATATCTAGCGTCATGAGGTTTAGAGGGAATCTCAACATTAAACTTGGCTTGAGGAAAGATGAAATTGATCAGAAGAAGAAGGAGCAAGGAAAGAAGAACGATACAGAACCTTCTCACCTACGAGTGTTGGTTGTGAAACAAAGCTTCCATCAGCATTAAAGATTACAACCCTAATTGGGGAAGATTACAGGCATCGAACTATAAAGGAGGGGGAAATTTACTTCTTTTTATCCAGAACCTTCACTAATCTTGAAACTTTGTTGTCTTTTATTAATGTAGTGGCCTAGATGCGTAGTCATTTTTTATAAGCATGATGTTGAGTAGTCATTGGATGTTTTGGAAAGGGAGTGTAAAAACTCTAGAAGATGTATTACTATCTTTTAAAATATTTTCAATATATACTTAATTAATTTTTTTAAAAAAGGTATCTTTAGCATAATCTTTGTACATGATTTGCTTTTGTTCTCAAAAGCATAAGTCAAATTAGTGAGCCTAATGATGTTAACTCTAAAGACTTTTAAGGAATTGTTTGGACTAGGAGTCAACTTTTAAAAAATCCATATTATACTTTCTATAAGTTCCTAATAGCTTGTTAAAAGGCTATTTGGAATAATAGTTCTGAAAACCAAACATCCTCCCTTAATGTCTACTAAGAGATTTCAATTTAAGGAATGGTTACCACTTATGGAGAAGATACAAAAAAGGTTAGGGAGCTTGACAATCAAGGCTTTGTCTTATGGAGGTAAATTACAACTAGCTAAAATAGTTCTAAACTCAATGCAATTTATTAGAAATCCCATATGTTCCTATTTAAGAACTTAATCAAATCCTTGAATAGACTAATGAGGAGGTTTTTGTAGGGAAGAAACAATGGAAGGATGAAAATTGCAAGAGTTAGTTGGACTACTATTTGTAAACCAATTGAGGAAAGGGGCTTAGTGACAACTTTAATAGACATAAGTAATAATATTATAATGTGAAAAAGATTATGGAGAGTGCTATGGAATAAAGACTCCATATGGATAAAACTGATGCATAGCTATTTTCTAAAACAAAAGAGTATATAGGAGAGGAATAATAAGACTAACTATTATTGGTTTTTATCTCAACTTTTGAAGTTAAGAGGAAACTTAGAACAAACTATCAAATGTAAGGTAGGAAGTAAGGAAAAAAGCTTCTCAATGGTATGATAATAGGGGCAAGAATAGTCCACTATTTAAGGATTATTTTGTAATTAAGGTATTAGAGAACATTTAAAGGAATGTTAGTGTGAGCATATGGAATAATGGGAACCAATAGGCCAATTATGTGATGGAGATAGAACACTTACTTCTATAGTTAGGACAAACTTAGAACTTGCGGATTATTATAAGTGGAATAGTCAAACAAATAAGAAGATGACAAACAAACTTGGTAAGGAATGGATATGTCCAAGAGGCCCGAAGGAGAGTTGGATAATGATAAAAACCTCTTTCTTAATATGGTTAGTAATGAAAGGAAAAATGGTAACAAAGGTTATATAAACTTATTTGAACCTATCAAGGACCTTTCCTCTTTATAAAGAGAACCAAGAATCTCAGTCATATTTATGCTTCAAATGAAGGTATTTAATGTAGTATGGAATACAATTATGAACCTTTGTCAATGGCAATATCTATCAAATAAATTTCCTAATATTGTTAAGCTCATGTAAAATGATAGGGGTATTACTAGAGGAAATCTTATGGTCTATGTGATTAGTCTCGGGATAATCATACATAGGATATAGAAGGAGAGGAATACAAAGTGTTTCAAAGGCAAAGAAAGTTCTATGTAGATAGTAAGGGATGATACAATATAATCTATTAAAGAGCAATTAATATAGAGAGAAGATGCAAAAACCTATAGTGGGATTATAACAACATCCTAAAGAACTGGGGTAATACTATAATCTTTAGCTTAGTTTTTGTACATTGTTGCATTCTTCATATCAAAGTAGATGGTTTTCCAAACTACAAATCTATTATAATGAGTTAATAGAGAGCTTAAGATGCTGGTAGTTTGGATAAAGGAACCTTAATTCCTTGATATTTTCATGTACTCCTGGTTGTACCAGAGTTTTTCATATATAAATTATTTAATTTTTTGAAAGAACAAATTAAATCAAAATAAACAACACACCAATAAAATTTGCATCTTAAACTCAAAGAACTTAGAATTGAATCAAAGAGATTTCTTCTAATCTTCTTCTTTAATCTCTTCCCAATGCTAATTATTTGTAATATTATATCTCCATTCCTTTTCTTTATTGTTTTATTATGATATTAGCTACCTCTTGTTTAGTGATTTGGAATATTAAAAGTAAGAATTGAAAAGGTTAGTGAACGGTTCCATTTTCTTCATTAAATACTACTAATGGATGAAGATATTGCATGGGATTTCTTTGTTTTGTTTTGTTTCAATATAAACTTTGGTGCTTTATATGAGATCTTATTGGTTGTAAAGTTTGTTAATTTTTATATGTTGGAATGAATAATAATTTTTCTTTGTTATTGTAGTTGTTTCTTTTTTAAAGGAATGTATATATATATTTCAAATTGTTTATGATAGAGAAACAAACACTCTTTAAGCTATAGAACAAGCAATTTAAGATTTAATAACTATATATATACAAAAAAATCATATATGTACTATTTTTATGTGCATTGGTTTAAATTTTTTAGATGGTTCATATTAGTTTCTATAATATATACTGAGCATAGTATTTGTATTAAATATGGATTATGTTTATTAATGATGAAACTATTTATGATTTAAACAAATAAATGGAGTCAAGTAATAAGGTTATTTCAAATGTTTCAGAAACTTCTTCATATGCAAGTAAGGGATTTGAATAAGACCAAATGTGTAAGCATGTTATATGTGTTAGTTCATATACATCATGTAATCTCCAAAAAAGATTTTTAAGATGTCTCAGGTGGAGAATGAAATATTATAGTTTCTTTGAATGGATAGATCCTGAATATAGTGAACTAGAAAAAGATATGATTTGTAAAATTATATCAAAAGTTGAAAATCTAAAAATAACTTTAAGAATTAAGCTTCATGTAAACAAGTACTACATGAAACTTTAAAAGCATTAAAATAAAAATTAAGTGAGAAAGTAAAGATGTTAAAAGGTGCTGCATAAAAAATTATGATGTTGAACAACAAGTTAGTGGAGGAAAGGGATAAGATTAAGGAAGAATGTAATTTTTTTGAAAATAAAATTGATGTTTATGAAAAAGATAGTTTAGAATTAAAAAATTTTAGTTAGTGAAAGTAGTAGGATGAATAAATAATTTCAATCAACATTTGTTGCTTTTTCTGGACTTGTCATTGTAATATTTTATTATAAATGCAAACATTGAAAGAATGAATTATTATATATTTATAACTTAGGTGTTGATTATCTTTATCACAAGTCTAGCACAAAGGGTATGTATGTTCATTTTAACTACTTATGGAACATTTTTGTAATTTCATATATCCTAAATAATGGCTTACATTTGAACTTTGAAGGATCATATTCCAAGAATTGTATCATAATTTTCAATTTTTGTTCAGCATCTTTACACTTACTATATATTACTTTAATGTAAATTGCAAAGCCATTTTGTAGTCATACAAAATCAAAATACCAATTTTCAGGTCATTACTAGGTGAAATTGTATGTATCAAAAGGTCACAATATCGTATGTCAACTTTAAGTATCATACTCTAAAAGGCCTATAGACATGCCAAAATAGCATCCACAATTCCAAATGTTCATCATATATCTAAATTTGATTTAATTTAATATATTAACAAAGTATGTGATCACATTGAATTTATTTTAGTATAAATTACATTTAAAATCATAAACTTTGCATAATTTTTTAATATTATCCCAAACTATCACATGTAACAATAAAATGCTAAAATTCTAATTTATTGCAAAATTAGCTCATTATTAACCCTCTAGTTAATGATGTTGACATGACAAGCTAGATCGATAAGACATATTGACAAGTAAGATTCCACGTAAAGAAAATTTACATGTCATCATTTTTATTAAAAATAAAAAGGACTAATAGAACTTGCTGTTGACACATCTTATGGTGTGTTATCTTTTGTATCTTGATGTGTAATGCTAAATAATTTCCTTGGTGGATTAGCTGAATAAATTTGCACTATTGAATCTTATTCAAACAAATGCTGCCATGAAATAAAAAAGGCTCTATATTAAATGTTATGGTTTAGGCATTAAAGAAATAGGCCCCATTTTAGGGATATAAGAAGATTATATGATAGTTATAGTTTATATTATATTTTAATGGGTATTTTAGCATGTTTTTAGTTGTTGATTAGATGACTTGTTCCTGTTTAGGTCTAGAATTGTGTCAATTTGACTATGTGTTTATGTTTTTGAGTGTGATATGGTTTAAAGCATATTATTGGAATTTAACTTTTTGCATTTGAGATATTTTGATGTGTTTATTAGTATTTGAGATCAGATGAAGAAGTTCGAGTCACGAACTGGGATAGAAACAACCCAGATAGGTTCACACCATAAACAATCAAATCGGTAATTATATAATGAGAGATTGTGTGTGAGGACCTGATTATTTATTAGAGTTCT
>JANSVA010000007.1:14816204-14832441 GCA_025504915.1 Erythroxylum reticulatum | reverse complement strand
GGACTATTTTGCAATTTTTAAAAATTTTAGGGACTATTTTATAAATTTAAAAAATTTCCCGAAACGGTACCCGGTACTAACCGATACCGATACAATTCCGTTCCAGAATTCAATCCGATACCGAAAACACATAACATTGATATAAACTAAGGTAATTTGGGCTCACTACGTACTTTTCACATAAAACGACCTCAATTTCCTGCCAAAAACGCCGCCACTGCCCAACCGAAATCTCCGTTGACAAGAACACCTGCCAAACTGCTTCCCGACAACCACTCTCCGGTAGCCACATCGCCGGTTCCCTTAAAACGGCCACCGTCCCTTGCAGCGCCCGCAATTTTCAAGTATAAAAAAATTCAAAGATAAAAAGGAAAATGCTTTCTTTTCAACAAATGAAAAGTTTCAAAAATCGAGGTGGCAAATACCAAGTGGAGAAAGCCATTTCAGTTCTTGTGGACTTCTCACCACCACTTTACATGCCCTATATATATATATATATATATGTTCTACTACTACTATCTCCAATGCACCGCCTTAATTTTCCAGGAAATTTCAATCTTTGAGGCGAAGTTCACCTTGCAAACACTTGCCCATGTTTCCTGTTTTATATGTGATCTTAGAAACTGTGTCTTAAGAAAATATCACCAACATGAGTCCCACTCCCACACATTTTCATCACAACCATGCAAAGGCCAAAAATAGCAACAATAACAATGGCTTTTGCCCACCAACGTTGAGAGTAAACAAGGACTCCTACATGATCAACAAGAAATCATCATCTTCCTCCTCCTCCCTCGGTGTCAACCGCTCCAGCAAGACGCTGCAACGCCACCCTGTCATCATATACACACACTCTCCCAAAATCATCCACACACACCCTAAAGATTTTATGGCCTTGGTTCAAAAGCTGACGGGACTTTCTCGCTCCGACGACGACCAATCCACAATGACGCAAGTGAAACTGGATAAGGGTATTGCCGAGGGAAGCAATAAGAACGGGAAGATTGTGGGAAATGATGATAATGAGTCGTCATCGGTGATAACGGACGAGAACTGCGGAAGCATAGGTGACAGACAAGTGAATTCTTGTTTTGTTCCTCCAATTTTTGAGCCTCCTAATCCTTATATGCCTCATATTCCGGTTTTTACACCAACTTCAGCCCATTTTTTGTGCCCGAATCCTTCATTTTACAGTTACACCGATCCTTTGTTTCTCAGTTCTCCAAATATCAGAGCGCCCATTTCATCATCTTCTACCATGGAGGGGATGGATGAGTTTCGCGAATACTAAAAATCTGAATTGGTGATTCTTTTTGGGGTTTTAACTGCATTCATTGGGTAGAATTTGTTGTTTTCTGGGTTCATTTTTGATCCATTAGATGTTGTCATAGCCATTCTTTTATTCGTCTTTTGAGAATAAATACACTACAATAATGTTCCATGTATTCTTGTATTAGTTAGAGTCTTAGACAGGAAAAAGGATTAAAAAGAAAACAAAGAAGAGTGTCTCCATTTTCTTCTCATCTCCTTTGTTGAACAAGATACATTCATGAGACCATCGGATAAATATGTCCTGAAAGATGAAGATTCCAACTTATATTCGTGTTCTCCTATTGGTTCCATGTTGTTTCCTAGTTGGTGATGATCAATTGTCATTTGGGAATGCTTTTGATTGTTGAAAGAGAAGCATTCAATCATGAAAAGTATCTGAAACATGGGAAGATAAGAGCTGGAAACCACGTTCATCCAACAAGCTTAGTTACTAGACATCCCCTCACAGTTAAGCTCTTCATCCAGAAAGTTGAAGAAAGTAGTGTCTGTAACGGGAAATTTAGCAAAGGGGGATGCAGCACACACAACTAATAGGTCAGGGGGACGGGAAGACGAGGGAGGATCATTTTCCGATTTATAGCTGCTGTTCCTGATCCAGTTGTGATTAGTGAATCACTTGCCTGTATCATTATTTTCAATGCGATGACTAAAAAACTTCCAACCAAATGAACGAACTTGATTGAAAAATTCTTGAATATCCATCAACATATTTTGTTATGCGGTTATTTTAGTCTTGCGGGCTGCGAGAAAGCCTACCAAGTGCTTTTATCTTGTTTCAACGTGCACATACAAACCTCAATACTTTCATTCTTCCGAGAGCTAAATAAAAGCTACCACTTTCCAGGCAAGTTCGTCTCTACCATTCCTATGCAGGGTAAATGGCTATTTTATTTTTTACCGATAGCTCCTTTCTACAGGTGATGTGATGTGACGTCATGTGTTTGATGAGATTTACATTTAAGATGATTGACAACATTACAGGACATGTACAATTTTAGAGGTAATGGAACTAACGGGGTCATTTCTTCTTTTTATCATCCTTTTCTCTTTCAAGAAGTACAGGAGCCGCTGGAATGCTAAACCACCACTCTCTTAATCTCCTTGCCCATCTCTCTGAGTTCGCTCTCCTTAGAGGGGAATACCTCGTAAATATCTCCAATAAAGTGAACAGTACCATGTACTTGATAGGTATGAAAGCCAGGACTAAAGCCACCGCTATAAGGGTCACTGCAAATTTCTCAGTTGCCTGGTCATTTCAAAAACAAAAGCCACATTGGAAACACAGTTCTTGGCTATATTAAATAATACTTAAACAAGGACACGTGCATGGGATGGTTATGAAGAAATAATATATGTTGATCTAAAGAAGCAGATCATACAAGTATGCAAGGACAAGAAGCGGACCTGAGGGAAAATGGAAAGCAATAAGGCACGTAATTTGAGCAGGAAAATATTTCCATCCTGTATGAGCTGCTCAACTTGGGATATTGCATTCTGAACAGCCAAAAGTTGCTCCATTGTGTTCATTGGTGGAGGTGCTACTACCTTGAGCGCATCAATAGGCCTTCCTTTGTTAGACCATTGCGTTAGCATCATAAAGACTGCCAAAAATACGAGTAGAATTCCAAAAGCATAGCCCAGCCATCCCCTAAAAACGCACATTGTACAAGTACTCAGAAATGAAATCGACCAGTTTAATTAAAAAAATAATAGCAAGCACTTTGCAAAGGGCTTTAAGCTCTTATTTCGACCATCAAAATATAATTCAAATCTTCTCCTCGCCTTAACCTAATAACTTCCAATTCTCTGCACTAGTTTTTATGATAGGAAGTATGTTTTACCTCCAAATGACATAACTAAAAACCAAACAGAACAACGAAGACTTGGTAGGATCATCCCAATATAGCAATGAACGAAGCAACTTCCCAACTTCCAAAACTGGGAAAAGCAATTCCTGCAAAAGCAGCAGCCAATAAAAAGACAATGCTTGTTATATACTACAAAGCACAGCTGACATACGTGCGAACTTAAATTGCAACAGTTAAATAAGTGTAATAGTCAAAATGTTAAGTTTGAGGTAAGTCGCATTCCAATTAAATTGTACCAGCATTTGTCTACATCATAGGAAACAGTAATTGCTACTGAAAATTCTCATAAAAACCACATACATTCTTATTTCTTAAGCAAATAAACCCCATAAAATAAAACTAGAAATAAAGTACAACCATTAAGCTAAGTTTTGTTTAGTTGATGGAATAAAGAGAAAATAATTG
The DNA here is from genome assembly GCA_025504915.1 of Erythroxylum reticulatum. Lineage (NCBI taxonomy): Eukaryota > Viridiplantae > Streptophyta > Magnoliopsida > Malpighiales > Erythroxylaceae > Erythroxylum > Erythroxylum reticulatum. The sequence continues at coordinate 14,828,836 of JANSVA010000007.1, read as the reverse complement.
TTAAAAGAAATTTGTAAAGGCATCAACTTTCTTTGTTTAGATGAAGGTAAAATGAATTCAAAACTACTTCCCAGGAAACTTTCCCTACTGGTCGACATTATCTTTATATTCCAATACAGAGAGAGAGTCATGGAATTTTTGATTACCCTCATATCCCTTCTTCACCCTAGGACATTTAACTGTTAACTCACGCATATAATAGATCTTTACTCCATTTTATCTTTCAGCTGACTGTGCACCACATGCGACATGAAAAACAAAAGGGATTTTCGCATATAATAGATCTTTACTCGTTTTATCTTTCAGCTGACTGTGCACCACATGCGACATGAAAAACAAAAGGGAATGAAAATCCCTAGCAAACTCTCTTCTTCACCATCATTCCTTCAGCAATCTCTTCGTAAATTAATTCAAACAAAATATGTTCATTAGCAGCTTTACCTTCATTACAGCTACATTGGTGTCAATGCCATCTACTTTAACTCCATCCACTGTCTCTTGTGCAAGAACCACCTTCTTGTAGTTGCTTTTAGATTCTTTAACTGCTCTTTCCAACACGCTAATCTCTCCAACAGCTATCTCACCCACAGCAAGGCCAGTCTCATATGGTGCATTTGAACTTGTTCCAAACACAAACCCTAAATTTGAAACCATGGCCAAGGCTGAGACTGAGTACATTCCATCCCCAGCGGTATGACTGCTGGTCCGGTCTAATTCTCTCGTCGAAGACATGTTTGCAAGTGTTTCTAGGATCAAATCTCCACCAGGAAGTTGATCACACAGGTTAAACATGAGAAGAGTTTCATAGTTAACATAATTCAAAGAGCTTATGTCTTGAATTGCTTGTAGTCGCAAAATGCCAAGTACAGCCTTTGAAAGTGCTTCATCCCTAGCAACTCCAGTGATCTGATATTTGTTTATGAACCTGTGGACAAATAGAACTTCCCGGATAATTGCTAACCAGTAATCACGACGTGTATGCCCTTTAAGCTCAGGGAACTCCATGATGACAGGCTCTGATCTATGAAATAAACATAAAAGGTTAACAACTAATAGAGTGATAAGAAGAAAAGTTTTCAGTTTTCCAGAATGAGACAGAAGAGAGATTAAAATCCCAAGTATATTCGCAAATGTATTATTCATCACATTTATTTAGATTGAATCGTGCCTTACAAGGAAATAGATTTATAATACACCGCCTTGTCAAAAAGTCGAGTACCCCATGGCCCAGTCAGTTCAGGTTTTACAACCTGTTTTAGGTCAGTCGACAAGTCATACATTTTTGGCTTGTCATAGGATACAACACGTAGAGCTTCAAAGTATAGTGCATGATCTGTGAGAATCAGACGACCTGCAGGTATATCTTATGTTAAAACATGATAATATATTGAAAGAAATTGAAAGTAGTAAGAAACATATTGTGTTCTAGAAGCTCCTTAAAAAATCTACATTATTTGGGTTAAAATGTTTATGGTGAAAACGAGATTTATAAAAGAAGACGCAACCAAATAACTGTTCAATTAAATTCACCTGGCCATGTAGATATTCCTACATGTTCAAGAACTGGCTGAGTGGTGACTGTTCCATCCACTTCTAGAATTTTTTCTTTTCTAGAAGACCGAATTGCAGAAAGAAGTGACGATTCTGACTGGGATTTCATCCTCTTTATTGCTCTGCAACGAAGCCAGATTGAAGAAAAAAAAATTCTCTAAATGTCTCTAAATACATACTTTGTAATGCAAATAAATATTCATGGTGGCAGCAAGAGATAATCAGCATTCATAAAACAGAAGAACAAGAAAAGTAAAATTGGGTCCTAATATCATACTTAGATTCACAATACAACTCCAAGAAAAAAAGTAACTCGGTCTCAAGATTCTATAGTTTTCCCAAATTAGCTTTTCTGACATGCCTCTGAACAAAAATCTATATTTCAAAAAATATGAAATGCCAAAAAAATAAGCTCCTTCTCGCACGGAAAAACTACCATGTTACAAAAACTCCATCCAGATAATGACAGCTAGACAGCCTCTGTTTGATAAATGCACAACTTCCTTCAATTACGAATTTTCTCATTAGTTAATGGCCTCATTCATATACTTTCCCAAAAGATTCATAAGAGAAGGGATGGAATTCATAAATTCCAAGCCTATTTTGCCACAGTGAGTCTAAACAGATTTTCTTTCATATTTTGCACAAGGTGGCTAACATGTAAAACAGGACTGTTGTACATATAATTGCAGAGGCAGATGACAGAGATATGAATGGAAGTCTACCTGATGAGAAACAACTCTCTCCATGTACACCTTGCAATTGGATATAGAAATAAAGCCAAAATTATAGACGCAACAATTTAACTGAACTAATTTATCTTCCTCATTTATCTTGAGTTTGTACTCTTCTGTAAAGCTGTCAATCACATTTAAAGGAGTCACCTAAATAGAAAACTACCTTAGGACACTTTAAGCTTACTTGATGAACTAATCAGTATAAGTTCTTCTGAAATGCGTCTGTTGCCAATTCAGTGTTCAGATAACAAGGAACAACAACCTACTAAGAATCTTGATGAAAGATGAAAGATGCCATTGAAATTAAGGTGAAGAGGAAAGAAGTCTAACATATAGAAAAATAATCACCTTTCTAATCCACCTAGGTACTTGTCATAAATGTAGAACTCAAGCCTGCTACCAGATGACTTACTAAGCACCTCAAAAAGATTTTCACTGATAACCACATCAGCGATAATCGGAACTGCTGGAGCTATTCGAGAGAATGCTTCAAGCCCAATAGTCAATTCATCATCTCCCTATAAAGATAAGGAAAGGTAGAAAGTCACCTTCACATGATGGAGAGATGTAAACCAATAACAGAGACATCTTTACTCAACAGACTCCACTTAAGGATGGAAAAAATGATTGTTTACTCTAAACCTCTCAGTGCACCCCCAACATCCACCTCATCTCTCTCTATACATATTTACATGCACATGAAAACACAAGCTCAAACAAAACAGAGCCAGGGAATAATATAGTTTTAACTATGAAGAATTCAATGACCTATGCATATACAGCTATTTCGTAGTAGTTTCAAACCTGAATTTTCTGGAGGTCAAATAACATAACCGTTAGGGCAGATATATCACTAGTCATAGCATTATTTTCAAACAATGTGCATATTTACACTTAATCTCCCTATTTTGTGTATAACCACATGAAGCTTTTGCATCTCATTAGTGATGTAATAATGAACAAAATTAAAGTTACCAAAATAAACAATAAATTACTTACATCAAGTAAAGGTTGGCTGGCAGCATCTGGATTCTCCCAAGCTAGCATCATATCAAATGTCAAGCGACGAAACTTCTTGTCAGCAAGATGCCCAATTTGTTGAACACAAAGAGCAAGTGCTTTGAAGCAGCAATATTCTAGAAAGTTCCTTGCATACTTTGATGGATGCTTGATGAAATCAGAAGCCTCTTCATTGAAGCTCGTTTGAAGCTCAGATGCAGGAATGTCAAGAATTCTGCACATTTTGTTACCGCTCATAACGACAAAACATGGGAAGAAAGAGAGAACTCGTGGCTTTTTGATGATGTTACAGAATACCCAGAAAAAATGGAAAATTAAAATGCAGAGCACTAGCTTTGCCAGATGGATACATGAATTAATTAGCTGTACCAAAATGTTGTCACGAAGTCCCAGATCATATATAAAGAAAGATCTAGCCACATCACTCAGAAATAGAAGAAAGGAACATAAAACAGTAATAGAACTTACTTTGAGCATCTACGAACAATCATATTAGCAATCGGAGAAAGCTCTGATATCCAATTCCTGGTAGCAGATGGAGACCTTCCCATCTCCTCAAATTCTTCATCGAAGGAACTTCTCTTTCCGAGTAGCCACTTGAATGATCCTTCTCTTACCAGATTCTCGAGCATATTTCTAGTCTTGCTAGCCGTAGCCATCTCGATTACCAACTGAAAAGCTCATCAAAGGCCTCTTATTTTAAAATTGATACCATTACATCCAACTTGAAAAGTTCCTTCTGACACGGCCAAAATCTAGTTGAAACTACTTAAGCATTTCAGTATTCAAGAATGCAATTGCTTGATCAAATTTTTTCAAAACCAATTACACAATAGAAACATTCTCCAAATGCCTTTTTATTCAAAGTGCTCTATCCAAATTCACTATTTCTAAAACTCTCCCTCTCAGAACCATGACCAACAATGAAGCCCAACATTTTCAAAAAGCAATAAAACAACTCCAGGAACTTAAGAAATGATAACACTAATCATGACCTCTAAATGGGGAATTGAAACCCAAACAAATCTCAGATTTTTATCAACTCAAAACAATTCCAGTACGTCCCAAAATCAAATACACAAAGAAAGAAACCAACATTATGTAAGTTTATCTTAAAGTAAACAAAAAAGTCAGGGAAATCTCATATATATGCGAAAAAGTTTAAAAACCGCACCTCAGATTAAGCCCATAGGATCACTCTCCAGGAACCCATTTCACATCACATCACAACCTCCCCAAATAGCCGAAGATGACGGCCTCAAAACTAGCTTTTACGAGGTCCTTTATCACAATTCTACCTTCAAATGGGGTGCATCGAAGCAGAAAGATGAAAAAGAAAAGCTTATTAATGGGAGAGAGACAGAGAACGAGATACCGGGACGCGATCAAGGAATCATGTCGCCGAGTGAAGAAGCGACCCTTCTTAGTTGGTAGAGTTGGGAAGAGAGACAATCAAACGCAGCGAGCCTACACTAAGCTAGATTACGTCTTTGTTTCTATTGGCCAAGACAATTTAATAGTCCTCCATAACTGTTCTTTCCTATTTTCATTAAGACTTATCGCTTTCAAACAAAAGACATCAGCTTGATTAAATTTCACTTACTTGTTTGTTTTCTCCCCTCCATTTTGTTGAATTTGATATATGATTATATTGTTTTTTTATAAGAAATTTCTTCTAACAAAATGACCCTTCTCATCTATCATTTTTGTTGTTAGGCGATTGTTTCACTGTTTCATCTAGTTCGTTTATTTATCTGCTCTAAATTTCTCTATGAAATCACATTATTTTAATATGATCAATTAAAATAACCTATGGAGTGGTATTTGAAGATGGTGAAGGGAGGTTTCTTCAAGCTTTATCAAGCCACTCTGGAGGTTGTCAATCTCGGACAACAGCTGAAGCTTTGGCGTTGCGAATGACGTTGCAATTCGTCATGGCCTACTATCTATCCATCGGTTACATTTTTATTGATTGTCAAGCTTTAATTAATGCTCTTAATTCTCAATCCTTAGACTTCTCTGAGTTTGGTATAATTATGTTGAACTATAAGATATTATTAGAGATATGACCGGATATCCAAGTTCGATGGATACGCCGCATTATAAATGGCACTGCTCACTCTCTTGCTAGAGCATCCATTCGATTTTCACTATTGTGTATTTGGGGAATTATTCTAGCAGTTTTCCACTCTCATTATCATTAATCCAAGTGTGGGATCTTCTTCTTTTGAAAAAAATTAAAATAACCTAATGTAACTTTAGTCTTTAAAATTAAAATAACATTATTTTACTCAATTATACTAAATAATAATATTTTATGACCTAACTTCGACTAACTCAAACTTTTTAAGTCTTTACTTTAAGGGTCGTTTGGTTTCACTTCTGTTTTTTTGTTGTGATTTTTAATTTTTGTTTTCTATTTTTGGTTTCTATTTTTTAATAAAAAACAAAAATCTGTTTGATTGAAATTTCTAATATAAAAACTGAAAATAAAAACAAAAACAAAAATATGTTTGATTTTACCATCTTATTTCTATTTTTGTAATTATGCTTTTATGTTAATTATTTTAATATAACATATGATGTTTTGAAAGTAATTAATTCTCATTATAGTTAGAAATAAAACATATGCAAATTTATGTGATTAAAGAAATTTGATTTTATATAATAAAATTCTATAAATTTAAGATTGTAGGAATCAACATCTCGTAAAAATCTTCTTGATAAACTTTTGAACTACCTTGTCGTCATTAGTTGGAGTAGCTACAGCCTTAACCCACCTGGAAATATAGTCAACTCCAACTACTATGTAAGTGTAACCTGAAGAGAATGAGAATGGTCTGATGAAGTCCAGTCCCCACATATCGAATATCTCCACCTCTATAATGTTTGAAAGTGGCATCTCATCTTTTTCGATATGTTATCCACTATTTGACACCTATCATACTTTAGCACAAAATCTTGAGTATCCTTGAACAAGGTTGACTAATAAAATCTACATTCTAAGATCCGAGCTGTAGTCTTGTTAGCTCCATAATACCCTACATAAAGTGAACTACGACATTGCATCAAAATTTCAGACATTTCATCTTCGAGAATATACCTGCAAATCACACTGTCAGCACATATCTTATAAAATACAAGTTCATCCAAAATATAACGAGAACATTGAAATATAAAATATTTCCTTCAGTGATAAGAAAGATCGGAAGGAAGAATACTACCTGAAAGGTAGTTTGCAATATTTGTGAACCGAGGACGAAAAGGATTATCTACCATCATTAGAGCCTCATCAGGAAAACTTTCCTCGATTTCCTCTTGTTTTTTATAGTGATCTCCTTTGAGTCTCGAGAGATTGTTCGCTATAATATTTTCTGCTCCCTTCTTATCTTTAATCTCAATGTCGAATTTTTGGAGCAAAAGCACCTACTAGATAAGCTTAGCCTTGGTATCCTTTTTGGGCAAAAAGATATCACAATGCTGCATGATCTGTAAAAACAATAATATGTGAGCCTAAAAGATAAGAACGAAATTTCTCATATGCAAATACCACAACAAGCAACTCCTTTTCCGTAGTTAAGTAATTCAATTGTGCTCCTGTTAAAGTCTTTCTTGCATAGTAGATAACTTGCAACCTCTTTTCCTTCCACTGATGAAGGACACAACTAATGACATGATCTCTTGCATCACAAATAATTTCGAAAAGAAGAGACCAATCTAGAGATGTCAGAATGGGTGGTGATATAAGTTCCTTCTTCAACTTATTAAAAGCATCCAAACAACCATCATAAAAAACAAAAGGCACATCTTTAACTAATAATGAGTTAAGGGTCTAGCGATAAGAGAAAAAACCTTGATAAACTTTCTGTAAAAAACTGCATGATCAAAGAAGGCTCAGATGCCCTTGATGTTGGTGGGAGGTAGTAGCTTTTCAATTACTTTGGTTTTAGCTCGATCTACTTCAATCCTCTTGCATGAGATCTTATAGCCCAATACAATTCTCTCTTAGACTATGAAGTGACACTTTTCCTAGTTCAAGATTAGATGAGACTCCTCACATCTTTGAAGCACTTTGTCTAAATTCAACAAGCAATGTTCAAAAGAATTTCCAAAGACAGAGAAATCATCCATAAATACCTCTATGAAGTTCTCATTCATGTTTGTGAATATGGCCATCATGCACCTTTGTAATGTGGTAGCTGCATTACATAAACCGAATGGCATCGTCCGATAAGCAAAAGTCCCATAAGGGAAAGTGAAAGTAGTCTTCTCCTAATCTTGTGGGCATATAAGCACCTAATTATACCCTAAGTATCCATCAAGAAAATAGTAAAATGCATGGCCACACCCTCTAAATCATTTGGTCCACAAAAGGTAAAGGGAAGTGATCTTTCTTGTGTTCAAATTGAGCTTCCGGTAATCAATACATACTCTCCAACCTGTGATGGTCCTAGTAAAAATCTTTTCATCTTTTTTATTTTTTATCACTTTCATGCCTCCCTTCTTAGGCACACATTGTGCCAGACTCACTCACTCACTATCTGAAATAGGATAAATAATCCCTACATCTAACAACTTTACTACCTTCTTCTTCATAACCTCTTGCATGTTTGGATTTAACCTTCTCTATCGCTCTCACTGTTTTATCCCCATCTTCTAGGTTAATCCTATGTATCACCACATTGGGGCTAATCCCCCCTAATATCATAAATTTGCCACCCTATAGCTCTCATCCTTTTCTTAACGGTCTCTAGCACTTTCTCTTCTTGCTCAATATCTAATTGTTTCGAGATAATGATGGGTAGGATATGGTTTTTACCTAAAAAGGTGTATCTCCAATGGGAAGATAAGGGTTTAAGCTTTAAAGTGAGGGGCTTAATGAAAGAAAGTGGTGTAGGTGTATCTGTTCTTTCTAACTTCTCTAACTCAACTTCCTCATATAAATCCTCTTCTCTCACACTCTCATCCTTGTGCACTTCAGTAACTTCATTAACTTCCTTTTCAACCTCCTTCACACATTCATCCACAACATCAATCTTCATACATACATTACCATCCATCAGTTTCTTCAAAGATTTATACATATTAAACTTAACCTACTTATTTTGCATCATGCATATCAACTAATGCCCTACCAGCATCCATAAAGGGCCTACCTAAAATCAATGGACAATTTTTACCAGCTTTAAAATCCAATGCCACAAAATCAAAAGGAATAATAAATTTATCTACTTTTACGAACACATCTTCTACAACTCCATATGGTCCTTTGATGGATTGATCCAAAAGTTAAATTAGCATAGATGTTGGCTTAATCTCTTCTAGTCCTAATTTCCTGAAAACAGACGAAGGCATCAAATTAATGCTTGCACCTAAATTACATAAGCATTTAGAAAATTCAAAGTCACCAATAACACATGGAATCGTAAAACTCCCTGAATCTTGTTGTTTTGAAAGTATCATGCTTGAGATAATCGAACTACAATTCTCCGTCAAAGTTACCGTCTAATTTGTCCTCCCAAGTAGGTTTGTGTGTCAGTATGTTGTTAAGAAACTTCGCATACTTAGGCATGCACTCCAAAGCTTCCACCAATGACAAGTTATTCTGTAGCTTCTTCAGTTTCTCCAAAAATTTGGAAAACTGAGTGTCCACCTGATGTTGTCTCACCCTTTGTGGATACGAAAGTTTAGGCTTATAGGGTGGTGGTGGTACATAAGGCCTCTTCTCTTCTTTGTCTTCTCGAATCTCCTTACCTTTTCCTTTTTCTTAGCAATCTTTTTTCACACTTGGTTCCTCCATCTGCTTGCCACTTCAAAATGTGATAGCCCTCAATTGTTCCCTTGGGTTGGTCTCGGTATTGCTTGGTAAGCTACTTGCACTTCTAAAAGACATAGCATTAGCAAGTTGACCTACTTGTACCTCTAAGTTGTGGATGGATGAGGCATGGTTCTTCACAATCTGATCAAACTTTGCCTCGATCCTTTTTTGATTTTCCTTCTGGCTCAAAAACATCCTCTTTTGATTCTCTTCTTCATTTACTAGTTTGGACCCAAAACATCCATCAACTTGTCCATTTTGTTCTCCAAAGATCCAAGTCTATCTTGCTGAAATCCTAAAGGTCCTTGCGGTCTTGCTTGACCGCCTACATTATTAGTACTCCAAGAAAATTTTGGGTGATTTTTCTACCCCGGATTATAAGTATCCGAGTATAGATTGTTACCTCGCTATAGTTGGCCCAAGTAACTTACATGTTCAATGCTACTAGCTCACAACAAAAAGCATTCTGCTGTGCAATGGTTGTTCTACCCACATAACTCACATTGTTATTGCATAGCTTTGGCTGTCGATGAAGATACTCTTTGCGTATTCCTCAACTGCTTAGTAAGGGCTGCAATTTGTGCCTGTAAAGCAGTAACATAGTCAATTGGGATCATAACTTTTTTCTCCTTCTGCCCCTATCTACTCCTCTCGCTTGACCACATACAACTTTTGCTTGCCAATTCCTCCAAAAGGTCATGCACTGCATCGATACTTTTCCTTATCAAAGATCCTCTCGCAACTGCATCTATGATCCCTCTTGTGCTCTAATTTACACCATTGTGGAATGTTTGCATGAATAATTCCCTCAGAAGGTTATGGTGGGGAGAACTTCTCTATAGTTCTTTAAACCTCTCCCAAGCTTCATATAAAGACTCCCCATCGCTTTGTTGAAAATTTGTGATTTCCTTAATGATTCTTGTTATCTTGGTCAATGGGAAGTATTTAGTAAGAAATGTCTAGGCTAGTTGTTATAAAGTATTAATTTGCCCTGAGCTGACTGAAACATACCATGCCTTCGCCTGATCTCTTAAAGTGAAAGAAAATAGTCGCAACCTTGCGACATCATCAAGCATCCCATTAAATCGAAAAGTGTCACATGTCTTTAAAAAATTAGCAAGATAGGCGTTGGGATCTTTATTGGACAACCCATAGAACTGCACACTACTTTGAAGAATGTTGAGGAGTGTCAACTTGATCTCGAAATTGTTAGCTTGAATTGCTGGCCTCGCAACTCCTTGAAGACAGAATCCTGGCCCTATAAAGTCCATCATTGTCCTTTCGGCCCCTTCTTCTGGCCATATTGGGGTATATAATGTCTTAGTGATTGGGTCTTCTCAACTGTCGTTCGTGCTTTGTGATATATACTAACTCTTTGCCACGAAATTCATTATTCCTTTGTGTGTTCCTTTTGTTCATATACCTGTAAAAACACGAGGAAAAGTCTCAAAAACTCTTAAATCAAAGTAACACAAACTAAATAAGATGCTAAACAATCAATCCCTAATAACAAAACTAAAAACTTGTTGAATGCAAAACACACTACTAGTCTTACGCTCAAAATCTTAAGTATACAGGTCATACTTGTAGTTGAAAGTGGATATCGATCTTATGAGGATTGTGCTTAGGCACAACTTAATTTAGATTGTTCTTTGTTTAAGAAATTGTTTCAATCGAATGTAAAAAAAATAAGTAAAATAAAGGCAAACTAAAAGTAACAGGAAACAATGCAACCCAAACTAAAATTGTAAACTAAGAGTTACAAAAAATCAAGATTAAACATTAGGACTTGTCATTATCCCTATTTGGTCCCATTTGATTAATTGATTCAATTTATGCTTGGCCCAAGATTTCCTAAAATTTTAGCTACTATCTCTCAAGGTGTAACTAAATGTCACTAGTTAAATAAATTAGAAATAACTTTTGGATCTCTCAATGTGAAAAGCCTTTCCTAAATATTCAACTAGATATGAAGCTATCCTATGGGCATCATATTGATCTATTGAAATCTCTTCCTAATAAATAAATAACTTGTTATTTGTAGGTCTATTAATCGACAACTCTCGTTGTACAATTAACAGAGATTACCAAGCTCACTCTCTCGATTTATTGCAAGGTTTAAACACAATAAATAACATGAACATGTATATCATTAAATCAATAACCAAAGGTTCACAAATAGTTCAACAACAAACCCTAAAAATTGTTTTAGCCAATCATAATATCCATAACATCCCTAGCAATCAAATAATCCATAGTAAACATGTTAGAAGAGAAAGAAATTGAAATAAGACTGGACGGGGCAATTCCTCCTCTTCTTTTCCCAATCTGGAAAATTTCGATGACGGAGTACTCCTTGCCTAATTAGGAATGAAACCTTTAATCTCCCCTTATCTCTAGGCTCTCAATCAGTATTTTGGCTCCAAGAAGCAAGTTCCACGACCCCCCTTCCAGCTCTCGAGATTTTCCTCCTTATAAAGTCACAAAAACCTAAAAAAAATACAAGAAACTCATATATCTCTTTGATTTCCAGTTCCCACGATCGTGGGAATTATACTTATGCTTCCTATGATAGTGGATTATCTTGAAATAAACTTTCTTCATAGATTTCCCACGATTGTGGAAAACATGCACTTTTTCACGATCGTGGGTTCTTGTTTTTTAGTAGCTCCACTTCTCTTCTCTTCTTTTGGTCCCTAACTCAATTACAAAGGTGTCGACCCTCCATTCCTACACCAAAATGACAAATTCCTACCTAAACTAATATCAAACACAAAAGAACAACTATGAAGACCAAACTAAACAAAAGCACACAAAACAAGTCCTAAAACACAATAATACTACCCTATCATGTAAGAAACAAATGCCCAATACTTAGAAAAACATATACTAATGCACAACTATCAACTTATACAACCTTCAATTCATAGTCTATTGAGATGATGCTTCCATTCATATAATGGAACAACTTCCCACAACATCTTTGGGAGTACATCTTTCTACAGGTAACCTTATAATCCCTTTTCCTGTTTCATTTTGGAACTGCTTGTTTTAGGGTTAGCCCAGATTCCATGCTCTGATATTTACTATAATTAGGTAGTTTTTTTTTAGAGAAAATCAATTCTTTAATCCTCATGATTAGAGAATTCATCATCTTAGATTTGAATGCATTTTGCCTTTGAAAATTTGAAAGTTCCTCTCTTTCCATATCTCCTCAATACTAGAAGCAAGTGAAATTATGCAACATCCCACTACCATAAGGCAAATACTCAAATACTCGAAGTACATTTAAGTACATACATTATGATAATGGTATGTTAGAGCAAAAATAAATTCAACTTACACATGGCATCATCTATATACTCCATAGTCACTAAATTTTAAAAACCATTCATTCCATTCATTCATAAAGCTTACATTATTTCCACTAAACATTATTTACAAAACCTTATACAAATTCTAGCAAAACTACAAAAATAATGCTAAAGCACTTCTGGTGTCAGCTG
>JANSVA010000007.1:14788999-14816104 GCA_025504915.1 Erythroxylum reticulatum | reverse complement strand
AATCTGATAAGGTAAATGACCAAATTAGGCAAAACATCCTTCTGTAAAGTTGTTCTCCAATGTCTCAAATTTCTATTAACACCAAAATCATTTAATTTGGTTCATTTTAGGAAAAGATATACTCAAAATATTTTAGACTATTCTTAAGCTTCATCAGAATTCTTACCTCAACTTCCAACCAAAACTTGAAAATCTTATATACAGAATTAAAACTCCATTTATTCATAAAAGTTATAGCTCTATGTCTCTAGTTTATGTTAAATTAAAAATCATCCCATCGGGATAACTACAGAGAAAGTTATAGTCAAAATACTAAAGTATGTTTGAACTATAAAGGATGAGACTTCACCTCGGCGAGAACAAAAGAGATGGCCGCGGCGAACCTTCCAAAAACCAGATTTTCTCAGGAATTTTGCAAAGATCGCCGCGGAGAACTCAAGAGTTTTACCACGGTGAACTAAAAAGAGTTGGTCACGGCGAACTTTCACAGAAGACTCGTCTTTCCCACTTTCCAGATTTTAAACCCATATTTCACTTTCTCACACTATTATAATTTGTCATTTCTCTCCATTCTTCACGTTTATTCTCACATCAATTAACTCAGATAGCACTTAAAACAATTCTTCTAACTCATCATTTTTTTAGCTCATTGACACACACACAATTTAGAATCCAAGATTCACACTTAAATATCAACTTCACTTCTATAGATAAACAACGGACACAATGTATGCATGTACCATTTCGTCATTTTCAAAACTTGAATAGAGTATATACATATCTTCCAATCTAGAGTCCATTCAACACCATTTTAAACAATTATTAACTCTCAAATTAATCATCTAATCTATTTAACCTGAAACCAAACTTCTCAATCCCATTTATGCATGTATATTCCTACACCATAAAATATCATTAAGTTACTTACTTGTTTTAGCTTTTATTTCCAGCAAAACGAATAACTCACAGATAACCACTAAGAGAAACTCAATGATAGGTGATGAACAAACCAAACAGAAAATTCATCAGATGCTCAAAAACTACCGAAACTCTTCCTAGTGTTTTCTTTTCAAAACGTAAAATACGTAGGTTCTTTGCATGTCATACATTTGTCACCACTAGCAGTCCACGTGTCAACATACATACAAGCCATTTGTCCCAATTATAGGATGCCACGTGTCACACCATAATTGGCCAATAAATCAATATTCTTCTTTATTTCATCAAAAATACCAAAACATCCTAAATAATACCAAAATTGCCAAAATACATTTTTATCATATTTACTAACTCAATTATACCCGGAAATGTCAAAAAATGTATGTACAATCATATGAATATGCAAAAATGTGTGTGTCACATTTAATTTATGCATGATGTGCATTTTTCTCATTTCTCAGAAATTTCTCAAAATTCACAATTCTAGCTCTAACATGGGTAACGGGATGTTACAATTTATATAAACTACTCTATCCCTTTTAGAGTCAGTCTTCAGTCCTCTTAATTTTTCCAATATGATAGTATATAGAATCCCGTCCCATCTCTTAATTCTTCTCCATATGCTCTTAGCAAAAAGGCATTGGAAAAAAGGTGATCTCTAGTTTCACTATCATTCATGCATAAGAGACATTTGTTGAAAAGGTTTAGAAAATGTAGTCTGTCTATAGTGGCCATTTTGTTCAATGTTTCCAACCATAATAAGCAAGAGGAGTGGGTTCTTAAGAACTTATGTAAGACTACAGGATACCAATCAAGAGAGGATTGCCCTATGATAGCCACTCCCTATATACATTGTTAGAAAAGGAATTAGGGTAACCAAGAGTATTTGTCATGAGTCCTACAATTAGGGGTATAATTGGGAATGAGGTGAATCACCTAGTTTGGAAAATCAGTCCACATGTTGTCAGTAGTGACTACACAAACTTTGGAATTAAGTGGAAGATGACTACAACATTGGATTGCACTAAGAATTTGAATTAATGGACTACGACTTGTCCAATTATCAAACTAAAAGTGTGCTTTTTCTCCATTACCCACTTTACATTTCACTCTTGGCTCCATAATTTCCTAGAGTCTCATCAAATTGTTAATGAAAAAAGATTGAGAGTCTTTATAGGAAATGGACCACAATGATTTTCCTTTTAGTATATAAGAGTGAAGTCACTTGGTCCTCAATGAATCTTCATTGCATAAAATATACCTGATCTTTTTCAACGTCAATATCTTATTGGTAGTGGTAATAGGGATTATCCCTAGACCCCCTTCCTTCTTAGACTTAGAAACCTCATCCCGTTTGACTTTGATTATCCTTCCTTCAAAGTTATGCTTACCCCATAAAAACCTCCCAAATAAGCTCTCAATTACCTTCACCACTCCTTTATCCAGAAAAATACTAGCAGACTAATAAACTTACAGGGAATTTAGCACATATTTAATGAGTTGAAGTCTTCCCCTAAAGGATAAAAACCTATTTGACATTTGTCCAATGGTTTAATCTCTGTTTTATTCTTTCCACCAAAGGGTAACATTAAAAAAATTGAATCCTTCTTGTACTGATAGGTAGCCCTAGATAAAATAAAGGATATTGTTTCCTTTCCATAGAAGATATTGCAATTATCTCAGCTTCTAATCCATCTACACTATTAGCCAATACAAAATGAATTTTTGTTAGGTTAATTTCTACACCTAACATTTCCCTAAATTGATTTAAAGAGGACATCAAAATTTGAATGGAAGATGGATATGCCTTGCAAAATAGTAACAAATTGTTAGAAAAATAGAGATTGATTAGAGATACCTTTTACATTTGTTGTGAAACTTAAATTCCCTTTCCTTTTCCACATTATGCTTTAATAGCAGAGTTAGAACCTCCATACAAAGAATGAACAAGTAAGGAGATATAGGATCACCTTGCCAAAGACCTCTTACTCCTTTGAATAATCTAATTGGTACACCATTCACTAGCACTGAATAGGAAGAGGTGGTTATATTACCTCTATCCATTTAATGAATATAGAAGGGAATCTCATCACTTCCCTCACAATAAGAATAAACCACCATTCCACACAGTCAAAGGCCTTCTTAAAATCAATTTAAAAGCATAGTTTGGTGGAGAATTCCTCCTTTGGTACCCCTTAATAAGCTCATGTAATATGGATATGTTGTCCCCTATCATCCTTCCTTACATGAATGCATTTTGGTTATTACTAACTAATGTCCCCAAAACTGCCTTGAGCCTATTTGCTATAATTTTAGAGATTACCTTATAAAGGAAATTGGAAAAGCAATCGACCTAAAATCTTCAAAGGAATTTGGGTTACTTGTCTTAGGAATTAAACAAAGGAAGGTTCTAATAATCTCCTTTAACAATACCCCAGTAGAGAAGAATTCACTCATAGCTTGTTTAACTATCTTTCCAATCTTACCCCAAGCTTTTTGAAAGAAAACCCCATTTAGGCCATCAGGACCTGGAGCTTTATTAGGATTCATTTAGCAGATAACTTCTTCAATCTCTGCATCTTGGCTGGCCTGACTAAATTAAAAGCCTCTTTTTGAGATAGCTTCTTCAAAATGAAAGAGTTTAATAAGTGTGAGAAAATTGAAATCCTAGTAGATTAACTATAAAATCTACTAAGATATCTCCCTGCCTCTTCAAAGATTGGATCCTGATGGTTGAGTAACCTACCATCTTTAACTTGGATGGCAGAAATCTATTGTTGTTCCTTCTCCCCACTAATGAGTTGAAAAAGAACTTGGAGCATTTACTATTATAAGTAAATAGTTGTAGGCTTATATTAAGTGAGGTTTAAATTGAGAAGCTGTAGCTTCTTTCCAAATTTTATATGACTGTATGGTCTTTAGGAGAGGTGTAGCCTTGCTCCTTTCTTCCTAGTCCCTTAGTAATCTTACTGCTTACCTTATATGTTAGTCTCTGGTATTCCCTTCTATGTTGGTTATTTATTCACTACTCTTAGGTTCTTCTTATATTCTGCATGTCCATTTCCTTCTCTTCTTCCTGTTGAGTTTATTGCTCCCTTTTTCTTGTCTTTTTGTTCCTCACCTTTTAGTGTTTTCCCCATTTCTTTCTTCTTTAGCTAACAGTTTTACTTACTTCCGTCTTCTATTCTCCTTTTTTTTCTAGTAATATATTGAATAGTGTGCCCTTCTTTAAACTCCCCCCTCTTTTCCTACCATAGGTTCCCCCACAAACCTAAAGCCTTCACTAACCTCTAGTTCCAATCTAGGTGAAGTTCTAGAATAACCTCTCCCTCTAGCTTCCCTCTCAGACTGCACTTCCCCTTAGCCTAGTCCTTACCTTATCCAAGATCCTTTTTCTAAAAAGAGAACTTGGTCACAAGTTCTAAATGCACTACCTTATCTCCAAAACTAGTCTTTTACCCTCTTAAGAATATGCATAGGAAATCTATAGTTGCTCCTGCAATCCAGATTCTTAAGAAAGGAGAATCTAGACGAGATGCTACGTTAATAGGATTTTTCTATAGTTGGAGGCTTTCTTAACCAATAATGAACAAAAGGCTTTAAATTAATAGAAATAACTAGGATTGACAGATGTGTTCGTTAATGAAGATAACATCTTTATGTTCAGATTTAGCTCACCTTCTCAGGCTATTATTAGAAACAGGGCCTTAGCACATTAATATATGACCAATTTTTAATACAAAATTGGAGGCAAAGTATACAACTGTAGAATTTGAAGCAAAACTAAGTACCCATTTGGATCAAATTCGCAATGTCCTATTGGAATATTGAACCATAGAGGGTTTTAATCAACGGGCAAGCTTGACCTATTTTATCTTGATGAAGCTAATATAGTGATTTAAAGAATCAACTATGTAAGGCTATGTCATTTGCTAAAGTCCAAAAGGAAATGCTTGAAGTTATCCCCTTAATGAGACTGGATGGGAATGAAAACTTATTTAAAGATGTAGTCACTATCACCTCATTTTGGAGGTCAAAGATCAAAAGTCCAAACGGAGTTTGAAAGCTAACTAAAAAAACCTTTCTCTTATGTGAGTATGAAGAATTAATGCAATAGGGCACTTTGTCCAACAAACTTTGGTGGAAAAATAAAAGAAATTACTTTTAATGAATTTAAGATGTAAAAGGATGCTTAGAATACTATCGGTAAGAACTCATAAACCTCTAAAGATTATGATTGTACTATTGATCTCCATCTGGAGAAGGCTAATATAATGACAGATGCTTTAAGTAGGAAAAGCTCAAGCCTGATAGCTAGTCTGAGCGGACATAGTATCACACCATTGGTATAGTTGAGAGCATTGGATGTGAGATTAGAGATTGATTATGTGAGTGGTTTATTAGCGACATTATAAGTTCAACCAAATTTAGGAGATAGGATCAGAGAGGCATAAATTATAAGATTCTTATCTAATGCAGATGAGAGAGCGTGTGCAACAAAGTAGGGTAACTAAATTTTCAGTAAGAGTAGATAGAGTGTTAGTGATTGGGAGGTGAGTTTGTGTGTTGGATACAGATAGATTATGAGAGGAGATTCTGAAAGAAGTTTATAGTACACCATATGTTATGCATCTTGGTCATAAAAAATTTATCAAAATCTTAGATCTTACTACTAATGGTCGGCGATGAAGAAAGATGTGGAAAAGTTTGTGTCTAGGTGTTTAACTTATCAGTAGGTCAAAGCAAGGTATCATGGATCAATAAGGAAATTATGATCCTTAGCCATTCTATTGTGTAAGTGGTCATTTCTTACTTGTACAACAGACAAACTCCTTAGACAAGCTCGCCAAGTTATATGTTGATGAGATTGTGAAGTTACATGGAATTCCAGTGCCCATTGTATCAAATCAAGATATATAATTTGCTTCTCGATTCTAAATCAATTTACAAATAGCTTTAAAGACTAGGTTAAATTTGAGTACTACATTTCACTCTCAGTCATATAGAAAACCGAAGTATACAATTCAGACATTGGAGGTTATGATGAGAGCATATATGCTAAACTTTGAAGTTGATTAGGATAGATATCTAACTTTAATGAAGTTTGCATATAATAACAGTTATCACTTTAGCGTCGGTATAACACCATTTGAGGCATTATATGGCACACGGTGTAGAGATCTGATATGTTAGGATATAGAAGGTGCTTGATTGTTAGAGGGACTAGAGTTGGTTCAGGAAATGGGAAAAAATAGGGGTAGTAAGGCAAAGTTTGAAGGCAACTTAGGATCTGCAAAAGAATTATGTAGATCAACATCATTAAGATATGAAGTATAATGTTGGAGATATGGTATTTTTACAAGTATCAACTTGGAGGTGAAATTTGAGTTTTAGTAAGAGAGGAAAGTTGAGTATGAGATATATCGAGCCATATGAAATTATACAACATGTGGGATTGTTATCTTACAGATTAGCCTTACCTCTAGAGTTATCATAGATTCATAATGTGTTCCACATGTCAATATTGACACATTACCAATCAAATCCTAGCCATGTTATATCGAGGGATGAGATTGAAGATGTAAATGATGGAATTATAAAAAGAAGCCAATGGAGATATTGATAAATAGATTAGGAAATTAAGGAGATTGGAGATTCCAATGGTGCAAGTTTTGTGAAGTCATCATTGCTCTCCAAGAGAGGCTACTTGGGAGGTAGAGGACAAAGTTTGACATTAATATCCTCGTTTATTTCATCCTGAGGTTTATTTCATCCTGAGGTACGAAATTTAATTTCCAAGAAGAAATTCTTTTAAATGGGAAGAACTGTAAAGCCCACAAAAAGAAACAGAGAGCCCAAAGTCAATAAAACTAACACAGCCTAGAGTATAAATTAAGAAGACATCATATAGGCAATAAGAAACCTAACAACAAGTTGTCTTCTTCTTTTTCTCTTTTTATTTCCAGTTGGTAAGAGTATAACAAAATACACTATTTTTCTCCTACATGTGTAGCTTTTCTCATGTATTCTCTTATTTTATTCGTTTTAAAGTAAAATTACTGAGAAAATTGTGGAGATTAACAACTCAAAAATTCCTTAGAAATTCATAGAACTTTATATAGGTAAAAATTTTCCAGCAACAATTCTATGCCTTTTATTTTTGATTTTTAATCATCCTAAACTATTTTATAATTGGCAAGTATATTGTGATTGATTAAGACAACAATTTTGAAGTCATGAGAAAAATAAAAATGGAGAAAAAATGACTCAAAATAAGGAAAACTTGAGGTAGGAGAAGAGAAGAGGGTGAGAAGAAGACAATTTAGGAAATTTTAAGATATATTAAGCGGAGAAATAGGAAATATAAAATTTTAAGGATAAAATTAGAATTTAATTCTTAGAAGGATAGGAAATATAAAATTTTAAGGATAAAATTAGAATTTAATTCTTAGAAGGGTATTTTGGTAATAATAAAAATGAAAATTAAATAGTACTTTTAATAGTTAAGCCTATTTTCGCAATTATGGTAGTTAGGTAAAGTAAAGATATTTTTAATGATTAAGAACAAAGCAGAAAAGGAAATAATTTTGGATTACTAAGTGTAATTGGGTTGAAAATTTTTCTTAAGTAAGTATAATAAAATTTTGTAACATCTAGGTTTGAAGGACGGATTTAATTAGTAGATTGAACTTATCAATTATTTGAGTCTAAAACTGAGGTACGATGACCTTAGACTATACTCTTATAATAGTGTACGCTTTATAAAACTTTGAATTTTGTTATTAATAAATTATTTTATAGTGAATCATATTTTGAATTAGTCATTGATTAAATTAATGATTAATAGTTACATATAAATTATGTTTATTTATTGCATAAATAATTAACAAAGTACAAAATGTTCCACATTTATATTTTTTTACATATTATGAGGTGTATTGCATGATAATTTAGAAAAAAATTTGATAATTAAAATGTTTAGTTGTGCATAAGTAATTAAGAATATTAAGGTAAATAAATCACATTTATGAAATTAAATAGAAACTGACTTATAATAGGTTGAGAATAAATTGTGCAAATTGTGCATATGTGGCTTGCCTAAGATAGGGTATATCGATAGTCATAGATTGATGAGTTGTTTAGATATGAGCACGCGATGGCTAGATACCTATTTGTAGAGCAAGAACTGAGGCATCTTAAGTCTCAAGGATGTTCTGGTCCGATAGCTAGATGTCAGAGTGGTATTCAGATATCGTGAGTCTTGGAGATGTCTTGCGTTGATGGCTAGGTACTGAAGTGGTATTGGAGTACTAGATTAGAATGAGAAATTGTGATATCTTGTGTCAATGGCTAGATATCGAAGTGGTACTGAGATATCTTGAGTCTTAAAGATATCATATGCCAATGGTTAGGTACTAAAGTGGTATTGGAGTACTAGATAAGATTGAGGTATCTTGTGTCGATATTTATATATCTAGTTACATTTCCACTTAGTGAGTGATTATAATGAGTAGAGATAAGTCGGTAGACCATTGAATGTAAGCCTACTAGGTTAAGTAAAACCTAGATAATTCAGATAATAATGAGTTAAAACATAAATGACAGTAATAAAATAATATAGTATTAGTCATTACTAATCATAAACTTTTTATGTTTGTTGAGTGTTTGGATAGGCTAAGTATTGTTGTGTATTTTAGTATTATATGTATGTTTTACCATTTAACTAATTTCTATCTATATTGAGTTATCTGAATTTAGGGATACATTTAATTACCCTTACTAAGTAGAAAGCTCATCCTTTGCCGTTATATTTTTTTGTAAGTGACAAAGAGATTTTCGATAACTCCAATGCAAGTGATTGACAGAATGGAGTCTAAGTAGTGCCAGTAGATAATATTGAGTAAAGTTGTTTTTATTACATATTTTTAAATGTGACAGTTCAGATGAATGTCAATTTTAGAACTAAGGAGGGTAGTTAGTGATATATTTAGAGAGCAATTTGGATAAATTGTGGTTTAAGAATTATTGGAGTGTTACATTATTCGTGATTTGAGATAAAGAAGAAGGGAAATAAAATGTGACTTTACATTTTAGGGTTGCATACGAAAATTCCAATGCAGATCCCATTTGTGTTTGAGCAGAAATCTTAATTACTTCTTTTTTTTGAAGTCCAAGGCATATATAAAATCACTATATTTGCATATCGATTTAGTTTGGTCTGTCATTTATGCAGAACATATCTTGGATTTGGAACCAAACACTTAATTTGAATTCAACAAAATGAATTATCGAAATCTATTATTAACATTGATTAATTATGAAATTAATATTTTAATAAAGGTAATTGAATAATTATCCTTTTAGTTTGGAATAGAATAGATCATGATTGAACTCAATCCAAAATTTAAAAGATAATAAATTAATGCTAATGAAAGAGACCAATTGATCAATCCAAGCCAATGCACATAGGTTGATCATAAAGCGTTTGTTCATATATACTGTAAATTTCTTAAATATTAAGCAACTATCGAAACATACCAAATATTCTTGAAATAACTTTTAGGGTATGATAAATACTATTGTTTTAAAATCCGAACCGAACATCAAACTGGTCAAAGAAAAGATTTAAGATTTAAAGGTTCAATTAATATTAAACCATTATAAAACTAATAAATATTAAATAAGAAGTAAAAACTATAACAGTAGTTAAAAATAAAATGAATTGTGATATAAGAGTTTGACAACTCAATTAAACAAGCTTAAAAATTTGTATAAAAAAATCAAATGAATCTAACTTCACTTTATGACCTTATAGTTTTGACAAGTTACGTGATTGCCTTTACTTAGAAGACTACTCAACTAAACTCAATATTCAGGAACTCATATTAAAATAAATAGTTAAAACATCACTCCTAAAGCCTTATTTATATGTGCCAATTCTCAGGCTCACATTAAACCTACTAACTGGGGAAAAAGGTTGATGGAGTTATAACTGGGCAATTTTCGAGGACAGAATATGCTATATACAAAATAAAACAGTGGGTGGTACGTTGGCTAAAGGGAAAGCCTATTGTATTGTGATTGTAACCTATTGTCTTGGATGGAACAATCTTAAAGATTGTGTCAAACACGAAGACCAAAGCCACATTACAGAAATTCACCTAATTTACCAAAGATTTTCCACCAACATTTAAAAGCTTTTGAGTTACTCTAAAAATCTGTGTCAGCTTAAAAAATTGTCATGGCATACATAATAGTTAAGCTGGCAAAGGTAGAGAAACAGCCTGCTCAACTGCCTTGGCTTCCAATGCCTCGCTTTTTTACTTTTTTTAAGTTGTGAAAATATAACAGGTGACCAGATGATTTCGGGTCCTGTCCCAACCTGTTGTTACTATTTTTTCATATCAGAAAATTAAACTGCAAGAGCTTAGTAAGCATAATTGTCCAGTAATCGTCCCTTCCTCTTTTCGGAAGCAGCAACGAAGATTCGAAACCAACGACACAAGCATCTTCCTTTCAGAGGCATATATTTTCGTTTGTCTTCTTCCAAGTTTGACTAGACAACTTGTAACTACTCAATTACATTACCCGATATTTCTATTTAAGATATAGGTATTATGAAAGTGCATCAACATTAGTTGATTTTTCTAGCCAGATTGTTGAGGGAGGAAATTGAAAACTGACAAGCTAACAACCTCATTCCACTTCCAAGTTCCAAAGCACCATACTTGGATCCTTGAATTTGCCCACATTTGTTGCTTCTCCAGGCTCCATCTTCACCAAATGTGTGACCCTCTGTCTAGGTTGGGATTTAGTTGCTATGGTCCCCAACTGAGCCCCTTCCTCCCTTTCTTCACGCATGCTCTAGGAAACAAGCCAAGACTTGGTGAAAAGGGTGTCAAAGAAGAAAGATTTTAAGTGGAATATACAAACAATATATCCAATATATTCTGCTTTTATCATATTTAAGGATGTTCGAGCATTTCGACACGCCCTGGTCCATTTGAAGCCGTTTCTTCTTTTACCTCTCAATTTCATGTTGGATGCAACGCATATGTCTATCCAAATCCGCAAATGGACAGGCAAGCAAAAACAAGAAAGCCGAAACAACTTCTCATACTAATGATTACCTTTTCTGAATTGCCAACATCCTTGCGATCTTAACTATCTATCTAGCCCGCACAGAATCTGCAAAATTTCCCTATTGTTTTTGATACCCTCAAAATTTTTAAACCACAATTATCCAAATTATTCACAAAGCATAATATTAATTACTAAAATTTTCAATAGCCCCAAAAGAGAGTTGTTCGTCGGACACAAATATTCTATATAACACAATTACTCAAGTTGTCACATTATATATATATATATATAGACATTCAAACAACTTTACTTAAAAGTAATCTGGTGGCTCCGCCTAATCTCTACTTAGTCCATCACGTATACTGAGATTATTAATAACCACTCAATTTCTTAAAAAAAAAAAGTTGCAAGTGATGAGCTACCCATTAAGTCAGGGTAACCAACCTTACCTTAAAATTAAATAACTCAATATATAAATATAAAACTTATTAAAGTGATTAAAACATTAATATAATGTGAAGATACACAGCATTATTCAATCTAATCTAAATAATTATCAAACATTTAAAAATGTTACCAAACAATAATTAACACAAATATTAATTTATCACTGTCATTTATGCTTTATCCCATAATTAACTGAATTTGTTTAGGCCCTCTTTAACCTAGTAGGCTTATATATAATGGTTTGTTGGCTCATTTCTACTCATCATAATCTCTCCTCAAGGAGAAATATAACTAGATATATAAATATCAGCACATGGTACTTCAATTTTTCAATCTCATTTGTTATCTCAGTAGTACTCTAGTACTTAACCATCGACACAGGATATCCTCAAGATTCAGGATATTTTGTTACCACTTTGGAACTTAAACATCAGCACAAGACATTGTTTAGACTCCGGATGCCCCGGTACTTGCTCTACGAACAGATACCTAACCATTCTCGCTCATATCAACACAATCTATCAATCTAAAACCATTGAATGTAGCATATCTTAGATAAGTCACATATTCTTGATTTTCACCAATTATTCACAACATATTATCAGTCAGTCTGTATTTAATTAACACATTTTTTGTCGAATCAACAAGCATTACATCTTATAAAATGTAACAAAATATCTTGTATTTCATTAATTATTTGAGGAATAAATAAACATAATTCATATATATAACTATTATTGATTAATTTAATTGTTGACTAATTCAAAATATGATTCACTATAAAATACTTTATTAATAACAAAATACTATTATGAGAATATAGTTTAAAGTTATCCTTACCTCAATTTCGAATTCAAGTAATTGATAGTCCAATTTACTCTTTAATTGGACCTTTGGACCCTAGAAATTACAAAATTATATTAGATTAATTTAAGAAAATTTCCAACACAATTAAACTTAATAATCCACATTATTCCCTTTTTCACTTTATTCTTAATTATAAAAATAATATCATTACTAACCTAACCAATATAATTACTAAAATACCCTTATCCAATTAAAAATCCTATTTTACCCTCATTTATTTCAATTAATATAAAAATACCCTTTGTGGAAATAAATTCCAGATTTACCTTTAACTATTTGCTTTTCCTATTTTGCCTCTTAATGCAACTTAAATTTTATAAAAATGTCATCTTCTTTAACCTTTCCTCGTCTCCTATCTCCTCTTCTTTTCTATTTTCCAACCACTTTTTCTCCAATTTTTTTTATCTCTTTCCAAGAATTCAATTTGTCTCAAACAACCACTACTTGAAATCCAACTATATACTGGCGTAGGATGATCAAAAATTACAATGACATAAAATAGCAGCTGAAATTTTACCTATGTTTTGATAGATTTTGGAATTGTTAACCTCTACAACTTCCTCCCAATTTTCTGCAAAACAATTACAATGAGGGAACCTATGAGAGACGTGTCACATACAGGAGAAAGAGGGTGTTTTAACACACTTACCAGCTGGAAATAATTGAGAGAAAAGGTGAAGAAAGAAGTCGATTTCGTTGGTGCTCTCTACTTTTTTTTTTCATTTGTTGCTCCTTTATACCTGTTTAATAGCTTATGGGTTAGGGGGTTGGGTAAGTTTGGTTAATGATGAGCTTTACAGATTTATTCTTCTTAAACAAATTTTTTACTTGAAATTAAATTACACTCTTGAGAATCCAAACAAATGAGGGTACTGACGTCGAACTTCATCTTCTACCTCCCAAGTTGCCTATCTTAGAGAACGATAATGACTTCACAAAACTCCTACTATCAAAATCTCCCGTCTCCTTAAATTCCTAATTTGTCTATCCAATATTTCCACTAGATCCGTTTTATAAGTGGTAGCGTGTCGTAATATTATACAAAATAAATTAGACCTACTACTATAGTAGTGATGAGTCTAGGTCAATCCCATAGAGAGTTTGTGTAAAGCTTTTGAAATAAAATTAGACGGTGTTTAGGTTATGGGGGTGTTGGTTTATCAACAAGAAAATAAAACTAAACTAAACTAGTAAAGAAAAATTAAAGAAAACATGCAAAAATGATGAATGCATTAGGGACCCGATTTTTTGGTTCAATCTTGGCTGACATCCAATTAAACTTATTTCACTGAATTGTTGTCTTTACATCTCTTCTTAGATTAACAACAAGATCTGTTAATCTTGGTTTTTCCTTAGGTCATAGTTAACTAAGAAGAGCTCGTTAATTAACTATAGCTATCGGATAACTTAGGAGATGCTCTCTAAGTTTAATCAGACAACCGCCTTACAAACGAGAAAAATAGACCAATTTAAGCAATAATCACACAAGCTCGGACTATTTAACTTATGTTGTGTTATCCCTGACAATTTAATACCATTAGTTGCCACATACAACTTCAAACACTACTATTACGTATTTTTATTCAAGTTCTAGCAATGAGTTTTCATGAAAAACAATTCATAGAGCATCAAAATCATTCTTACACAATACTCAATCATTAAACACAAGATAACGTAAACATTCTGAAAAAGAGGGAAAGAAAACGATACGCAACAATGTATGCTTAAATGTACTCATCGACATCAACTTCACCTCCGAATTAGTGTTGAAAAGGTTAGCCCTCCATCTTTTCCATCAAGCTCTAAGCATCAGCGAAGAATCTCTCCATTATTATTGAGAATCGACCCTAATATGAAGAATAATACAACTGAGCATTTTTTGTGCCCACGAAAACACTCTCCAGTCGACACCTCCTCTTTGCTTTAGCTATCTCACCTATCTTGCTCCAACCATCACACACCTCTAGACCTAAAAATCCCAATTTTTCACGTCTATCCAGCCCCCAAATTCCTCTTATTTGTCATGTTTTTTCAGCCCCCAAAAACCTCTATTTTTTACGTCTGTCCAACCCTCACACTTCTCATTCTTTAGCCAACACACTAGTAAATGAATGGTTGTCTTCTTTTGTTCACTCTCTCCCAACCGTCACATACATCCATTATACAATAAAGATACGATAAATAGAAGGGGACAGGTAGCCTAAAACTAAAGAGGAATTAATGATCCAGCTGTTATCCAATGTTGCCCTCTTTTGTCTCTCTCGATTATGAGAAAAAAATGGAAATAGGAAACAAAAACTACTTTTATGGTTTTCATAATTTTTGAAAACTAGAAGAAACCGAAACCAAAAACCGAAACTAAAAACTCAAACAATAAGATTTTTTTAATGAATTTGAAAAAAAATAAAAACTAAAAATAAAAATGGAAACAATCACCCCCTAAGTTAAAAGAAATGGGACAACCATGAGATCATGCTCACTTTCCATTTTTATGCTCTATCTTGTCTCCTCTTTTTGTAATCTTCTTCTTCTTCTTGCTCCATAAAAACAAGTGAGTGTAAATTTTCGAGAAACGATTTAAATATATTACTTTCAATTCACTTTAGCTCCTTAGCTTCCAAATTATACCTAAATCATGTATGAACTAAAGTAAGTATCTTACATATTTTCATATCTTTAAATACTAAGTGTTATCAAATAAATATACAATCAATTAAGCACATATCAATAAGTCATATCATTTGTAACTTTGATCTCAATCTCGATATAATATGACTAAGATCTGATCAGTACCTTCTCAATATTGACATATGGAACATATCATGAATCTAGGATAACTCTGGTGGTAATGCTAATCTATAAGCTAATGACCCTATACATTGTACAATTTGATATGGACGGATATATCTCGAACTCAATTTCCCTCTCCTACCCAAGTTGAGAATTCCCCTATGAAGTGATACTTGAAGAAATACCTTATCTCTAACAAAGTACCTCATCTCCCGAAGATGTTGATCGACATATTTCTTTTGTTAATCTTGGGTTGCCTTCAAACATTGCTTTACCACCCTTATTTTCTCCATTGTCTCTTAAACCAACTTTGGTCCCTTTAACAATCTAGCACCGCTATATCCCAACATATAAGATCTTTACACAACCTGCCATATAATGCCTCAAATGGTGCCATACTGATGTTAGAGTGATTAACTATTGTTATACACATACTCCATCAAAGGTAGATATCTGTCCCAATCACCCTCAGAGTTCATCACATAAGCTCTCATCATATCCTCCAATGTTTGAATCGTATGCTTTGACTATCCAATTGATTGAGGGTGAAATGCAGTACTCAAATTAACTTAGTCCCTAAAGTTGTTTATAAACTCATCTAGAATCAAGAAGTAAACCGTAGATCACAATCTAATACAATAGACACTAGAACCCTGTGTAACTTCACAATCTCATCAACATAAAACTTTGCAAACTTGTCCTAGAAGTTTGTCTATCGTATAGGTAAGAAATGAGTCGATTTAGTCAACCTATCCATAATCACCCAAACTGAATCATGTCTACATCTGGTCATTGGCAACGCTACCATGAAATCTATTGAAATTTTCTCCCACTTATACAATAGAATAGCTAAGGGTCTTAATTTTCCTACTTGTGACTATTGCTCTCTAGGTTAAACACCTCAACTTGCTAATATGTCAAACAATTCGACACAAACTCTATTACATCTTTCTTCATTGTTGGCCACCAGTAATAAGGTCTCAGGTTCTGATACATTTTTGTGGTACTAGGATGCATAACATATGGTGTAATATAAGCTTCCTTCAAAATCTCCTATTGTAATCCATCCACACCCAGTAGACAAACCCGCCTCCCAATCACTAACGCTCTGTTTGCTCTTACTGAAAAGTTAGTCTCCCTACTTTTTTGCACTCTCTCTCTCACTCACATCAGATAAGAATCTCGAGTTTGTTTATCTTTGATCCTATCTCCCAAATATGGTTGGACTTGTAATGTTACCAATAAACCAATTACATAATCAATCTCCAATCTCACTTCCATTGCTCTCAACTCCACCAATGGCATCATAATGTGTCCACTCAAACTAGCCATTATGCCTAAGCTTTTCCTACTCAAAGCATCTGTCACTGCATTAGCCTTCCCTATATGATAATTAATAGTATGATCATAATCCTTTAGCAACTAAATCCATCTTCTCTGCCTTAAGTTTAACTCCTTCTGAGTTAAAATATACTTAAGGCCCTTATGGTTTGTAAGGATTCAGAATGTCTCCTTATATAAATAATGTCTCCAAATCGTTAGAGTTTTCATAATTGCTATTAACTTTAGATCATGGATGGGATAATTCACCTTATGCGATCTCAACTGAAAAAAGGCTTAAACTATCATTTTTTCGTGTTGCATAAATACACACCCCAAACCTACCCTCAAAGCATCAGTATATACCTCAAAACCTCCATGACTCAATGGTAGCTCCAAAATTGGGTTAGAAGTCAATCTCTACTTAAGCTCCTTAAAACTCTTTTGACACTAATTGGTTCACTTAAATTGAACTCCTTTCTTCATCAGTTTGGTTAACGAGCTAGTTATTATAAAAAACCCTTATACAAATCTTTAATAATACCCAACAAGTCCTAAAAAACTCCTTATCTCTGATATATTTCTAAACGACTCCCACTCCATAATTGCCTTTACCTTAGTAAGATCAGACATCACTCCCTCTTGGGACACCATGTATAAGGAAAACTACTCGCTTCATCTAAAACTTACACTTACTCAACTTCACATATAATTATCTCTCCTTCAGAATCTATAACACAATCTTTAAATGTTGCTCATGCTCCTCTTTCCTCTTAGAATACACCAATAAATCATTAATGAACACTATCACAAATTGATCCAAATACTCATAAAAAGTCATGTTCATCAATGCCACAAATGTGGTTGGTCCATTAGACAACTCAAATGGCATCACTAGGAAGTTAAAGTTGCCATACCAGTATGAAAATTGTCTTTGGAATACTCAAATTGGCTATCCTCAACTGCCACTATCCCAATCTTAAGTTAATTTTGGAAAATATGACAATTACCCTTAGCTGATCTAAAAGATCATTTATCCTCAGCAGCGGGTACTTATTCTTTACTGTCACCCTGTTTAGATACCGGTAATCTATAAATAGTCTCAAACTACCATCCTTTTTCTTCACAAACAACACTAGAACTCCTTAAAGTGATATGCTCGGTCTAATAAAGCCCTTTTTTAACAACTCCTCTAACTACCTTTTTTTAACTCATTTAACTCAACAATAGCCATCCTATAAGGTGCAATAGAAATTGGTACAACTCTAGGCATAGTCTCAATGGTGAAATCTATCTCTTATTGAGGTGGTAAACTTGGTAAATTATCTAATAATAACTCCAAAAATTCCCTCACCACAGGAATATCCTCTAACCGAGGACTCACCTCCCTCATATCTATAATACAAGATAGATATGGCTCACACCCATCCAATATCAATTGTCTAGCAGTCACGGCCGAGATCACATATGCCAAGACCACTATGCAATCCCTTACAAATATTACTTTTGAGTTATCTGAAGACTCTATCATTACCTCCTTAGCATAATAATATATTATTGCTCAATGTTGTGCCAACCAATCCATCCTGAGAATGACATCAAATTCTCTTAGATCCATCACTATCAAGTTAGCTAATAGCTCTATTTTACCAATCCTCGCTTAGCTTGCCCTCCTTACACTATTTACTAACTTACAATCTCCTACTAGTAATGACACTTTTAGGTGATATCCTAATGGACTAGCCTTCTCTAGAATTGTAGAGGCAAACTCTAAAGAATTGTAACAATGCATAGATCTTGGTGGTTCACTAGTAGTGTTATATTGTCATGAATCCCTGCCAATTCCTCGATCTCCACTAGAATAGTAGAAACTACTATTCCTGCTCAATGTGGCATCGACTCTCCTAGACCCCCTGCACCAGTAGACTATGAATTAATAGCTCTCCTCTTAACATAGTGACTCCCCTCTCTATGATGACTCTTTGATCGCCTCTTTAGCTCTCTTCTCCTTGTACCTTGTTTTATTACATTCCCTACTCCGAGTGTAGTCTTAAGTAACTTCTTAAAATCAAAGTGGCAGCTCCAAAACCTAAAAGAATATTTGTCCTTAGACCTTGCTCAAATCGGTAACATTTGTCTGAATTTATTATATCCTGCAATGTATACTTAGATAATGCTATAAAGCGAGCCTCATAATTAGCCACTGACATCTCCTCTGTCTGAACCAAACTCATGAACTTCATCTTCTTTCAATCTCGACATATTCTTGGAGTGTATTTATCTCTAAATTCTTTTTGGAACTCCTACCATGTCATCTCTCGTGTCTCATAAGATCTCTTTATTGACGTCCACCAAGCCAGTGCATTGTCTTAGAATAAGGAAATGATGTATTGTAACCTTCTTTCCAAGGTACACTATAGTCGGTCTAAAACTAACTCAATCTACTCCTACCATGCCTCATCCTCTTCAGGATCAGTAGTAACTTAAAACTCAACTGCACCCATCTTATAGATCTTCTCATAGTTGTAATCTACCCTAAAATCACCTCGGGTGGAGCTACAATAATTGCCCATTGCATCATCTGAAAGAACTACATAATTTGGCGTGGCATTGGCACCTCTCCTCCTACTCAATCTATTTAGGCATCCTCTAATTTAGCACATCCAAAGCGCTGATCAAATTACCTAATTCTCCAGTCAACTATGGGCTAGTAGGGCCCTCTACAAAAACCATCCTAAATAAGACAAAAACACATCATTTTTACTTAATACGTCCCTATAAATATAAAATCGCTTTCATTTTAAACCACAATTATTCAAATCATTCCCAAAGCATAATATTGATTACCAAAATCTTTAATAGATCCAAAAGAGAGATATTTGTCAGACAAAAAAGTATTCTATATAACATAGCTAACCAAGTTGTCCCATACAAAGTGTACACACACACACACACACACACATTTAAACAACTTTACATAAGTAATCTGTTGGCCACGCCTAATCTCCACTGTATCAATTATGTACATTTGGGGTTATCGATAACCACTTGATCTCCAAAAAAAATAATAGCAAGGGGTGAGTTGCTTACTCAATAAGGGTAACCGACTGTACCCTTAAATTTAAATAACTCAACATATAAATATAAAACTTAGTTATGTAAATAAACATATTCATCTAATACAAAGATGCACAACATTACTCAATCTAATTCGAACAATTATCAAACATCTTAAAATTTTACTAAACAATAATTAACACAAATATTAATTTATAACTGTCATTTATGATTTATCCCATAATTAACTAAATTTGCCTAGGCCTTACTTAACTTAGTAGGCTACATCGAATGATCTGCCGACTCATCTCCACGCATCATAATCTCTCTCCCAATGGAAATGTAATTAGATGTATAAATATGGACACTGGGTACTTTAATTTCTCAATCTCACTTGATACCCTGGTACTACTCCAGTACCTAACCATCGACACGAGATATTCCTATGACTCAAGATATTTTGGTACCACTCTAGTACTTAGCCATCAACACAAGACATCCTCGGGACTTAAGATGCCTCAGTACCTACTCCATAGACAGATACCTAATATCAATGACTTATATTTACCCAATCTATCAATCTAAAACCATCGAATGTAGCTTATCCTAAGCAAGTTACAAATTCTGGATTTTCACTAATTATTCACAACATATTATCAGTCAGTCTCTATTTAATTAACACATTTTCTGTCAAATTAACAAGCATTAGATCTTATAAAATGTAACAAAATATAAAAGTGAAGACTTTGTACTTCATTAATTATTTGTGAAATACATAAACATAATTCATATACATAACTATGAATCATTAATTTAATTAATGACTAATTCAAAATATGATTCGATATAAATTTATTAATAACAAAGTACTATTAGAAGAATAAAGTTTAAGGTCATCTTTACCTCAATTTCAGACTTAACTAATTGATAGTCCAATTTATCCCTTAATTAAACCTTCGCACCTAGAAATTACAAAATTCTATTAAACTAATTTTAGAAAATTTCCAACCCAATTACACTTAATAATCCAACATTATTTCCTTTTCCACTTTATTCTTAATTATAAAAATAATATCCTTACTAACCTAACCACCATAATTACTAAAATATTCTTAATTAATTAAAAGTCTTATTTTATCCTCATTTATTTCAATTAATACCAAAAATACCCTTCTTGGAATAAATTTCAAATTTACCCATAACTATTTGCATTTCCTATTTTGCCTCTTGATGCAACTTAAATTTTCCAAAAATGTCATCTTCGTCACCCTCTCTTCTTCTCCTATCTCCTATTCGTTTCTCATTTTTTAGCCACTTTTTCTTCAATTTTTAATCTCTTTCCATGACTTTAATATGTCTCAAATAACCAGAACATGTAATCTAACTATAAACTAGTGTAGGATTATCAAAAATCACAAAAAGGACATAAAAATAGCAACTGAAAATTTACCTATGTTTTAAGAGATTTTGAGATTGTTAACCTTTACAATTTCCTTCCAATTTTCTACAAAACAAACACAATGAGCGAATCTACGAGAAAAGTGTCACATGCAGGACAAAGAGGGTGTTTTAACACACTTACTAGTTGGGAATAATTGAACGAAAAGATGAAGAAAAAAACTGATTTCGTTCTTGCTCTCTTTTTTTTTTTTCCCAGCTGTTACTCCTTTATAAATGTTTAATAGTTTATGGGTTGGGTTGATAGGTAAATTTTGGTTAATGATGAGCTTTACATTTTCTATTGATCCACTTGGATATGACAATTGGCATGTCATTTTTCGATAATTGTCTTCAGGGTTCTTGATCTTAGATATTTGTTTTTTAGTATTTAATTTAATTTACCACTTGATTATAAATTTTAATTTACGGAATAATTTATTTAAAATAAATAATTAGATAAATTATTATGAAATTTTTCAAAGACTTTGTTAAATAGGCGCTTAAAAATTAGTGATAGCAGATTCCTTTATTAGAAAGGAGAAAAAAAGAAAGAAAGAGGACTATTACACTCCCGGCTACTTGGCGTTATTACTTGTTAATTAATGTGTTCCTGACCCACACAAAATGGGTGATGGGGCATCTGCCAGTAGATGAACAATTTGTTTCTTCACAAGCATCCTATGTTCTGTCAATTGGTTGTTTACTAGCAAGCCTCCCATCGCATTTCCAATTCTTCCGCCAATTGGTTCTGTTCTTCCAATAAAGTTCAAGGAGTCCCGCTCTTCATGCACAAGTAGTCTTGCCTGTATGTGTCCTCGGTTGGAATTTGGTGTTCTAGGCAAACAACTTGTGAATGCAATATATCTGGACTAAGTTATTTAAAGCAATTTAAGATAGGTTATTCGCTCATGGTTCAGTATGTTTAAAAAAAGAAAGCTTTCACCTGATCCAAACTACTCCAGTGGCTTATTGGTTTTCTTTGAAGAAGATTATGAAAACCAGCTTTTGAGTTTCGTATACTTATTCTAGGACGTCTTAGTGACCCTTGGTAAGGCATACCTCTTAAAGTTGTTTGAGATTTAATTATGCATTGGACGGTATGATAAGGCAAGTATGTCTCAGTTGCAAGATTCATCACCATAATTAGATCTTGGAAAACTGAATAATAAAACACGAAAAAGGAGGAGAAGAAAAGGGCATGTTTTATAATTTCGCTTTATGTAATTTTCATTTTTTTCCTTTTATATTTAAACAAAAATATTATCTTGTTTGATTATTAATATCAAGTTCTATTTTCATTAGTGATAATAATTACATTATTATATAAAACTTAAAAATAAATTAATTTTATTTTAATATCTTATATAATACTTATCAATTAAAATATTATATTATATTAATAATTAATAATATATTTTTATTATTAAAGAAAATTTTGTTTGAAATTTATGTATTTTGAATATTTTTAAATTTAAATTATATTTACTAAGTAATTATTAAATTGAATTTATTTAATTATAAAAATTAAAATAAATATAATTATTCTTAATTCTTATTAGTTACTAATATTAAATAATTATTAGCAAAAGAAAAAAGAAAACCAATTTATATGATTTTCATAATTTATTAAAATTAAAAGAAATTAACATAAAAATTTAAACAAACAAATTTTTTTATTGAATTTGTAAACAAACAAAAAAATATAAATTAAAAGGACTGAACAAGAATTGAATTTTCACGCATGTTTTAGGTATAAGTTAACCACTTGTGTTTGGAATATAGCATAAAGTGGTAACGAAATCGATATATCTGTGGTGGAAGTTAAGTACTGGGAAGCACAGCATCTGCATTTCCATGTGGTGGATGGCAGTGACGAATAACATCCAAAAGTCAAGTCAAAGGGACCGTGTTGAGTGAAAGTATCCATGTCCTACGTGTCTCTCTCTCATCTCTTTTTCCTCTTGTGCGTTTGCTCTCTGCATAAATGAAACCATGCATGTATCTCACAAAAGATAGATTGGACAGTTTTATATTCATCTACTTTTAGGAAATAGAA
The DNA here is from genome assembly GCA_025504915.1 of Erythroxylum reticulatum. Lineage (NCBI taxonomy): Eukaryota > Viridiplantae > Streptophyta > Magnoliopsida > Malpighiales > Erythroxylaceae > Erythroxylum > Erythroxylum reticulatum. The sequence goes on along the minus strand of JANSVA010000007.1, from coordinate 14,793,105 downwards.
TAACCTTTTTTTTTTTTTGTTAAAAAGAAATCTGTACTAGCTAGACAAAAGAGAATGAACTGTAGATGTAGAATGTCTAATCACCTGTATTGTTTCCATGGCGTCTGTCTCTGCATTGAAGTCATAAAATGTACTTGCTGCACTGAGCTTCATGGATAAAAACTGAAATTCCCGAGAAATAAACAAGTAGTTTTGTTAGTTTAAGAGTCGTGAAGCATTTCAAATGACAGAAAGTATCAGCTTACCTCAACCTGATTCTGCAAGGACTGTACATAATTAATTATCTCATCTAACATCACTGCCATCCCCATTGTCTGGGAACAAGGAACAGAAGAGAATATATCATAAGAGAACACTCTTACATATTCAAAGGAATCGATTCTTGCAGGCAAACGTTTTACCTTGTAGCAGCCAGGAACTATATCTTGCAAACATCTGAGTCTCTCATTGATTTTTCCCCTTCTAACCTGATATATTAACCATCAGCCCTCAATACCCAATTATATTATACTTAAACCTATAATAGTCGAAATGTCGACGATTTTTTTTTATTTTTCCTTTCGAGAATATAAACATACCCTTTCTGCTAAACTGTGGCTATCAGTGGCTTGACCTCTTCTAGCTCTAACATGGACTACTTGCTTTGGCTTTTCCTCTTCCTCAACGTTGGTCTTCACTCTCTTTCCTCTTCTTGAGCTCTGTAGTCGAACCAAATAAGAACAATTATTGTCAGAACTTCGGAGTACATGCACAGAAGTCAAGATTAACAGGAAACAGGAGAAATAAGAAATGTTTCATTTCAATTCATTACATTTTTCATCTTAGTCCCACTTTCAGAAACTTGTGGAGATGAGTTCAAGGAACTGCTTTCTGATACATCCGCTGCTCTTCTCTTCCTGCAATCAACAATTTCACCTTCACTTGCAGGAGCGCCAACGGGATCCGAAACTGGGATAACATTTTGGCTGCTGTTGCTTCTTTGGAACACACCAGATAAATTATCTGCGACGTTTCCAGGAAATTCTGGTGCGTGGTGGGTATATAAATTGTCACTAGAGAAAGGCAAGAAGCTGTGATAATTCAAGCTTGAATTATCTAATATGGTATGGTTGATTTCTGTGAATTGGGTTATTGGTTCCAGGCTTAGATCAACGTCTATGAAAGGAGATGAGGGTCTAAGGCTTTGCATATCAGCAGAAAAATCAGCCATTGCAGAAATGAAAAAGGTTCGAAGACTTTATAGAGCCGCCGTTCTCTGGAGAGCAAGGTGGGTCTACTCCGGATAATGGCAGGACTGGGAGTTTGTATGTATTTATAGTGTGGGTGGATACAATATGCTACTCGCATACAGGGATTTCAGTTTTACATTTACTTCTTATTGATATGTGAATTCAGAAAGTCATTGGTGATTGTTTTATTAAAAAAATAATATAGCCATGGTCACGGAACTATTTTTTCAGGGAATAAAAACAAATTTGAGCAGTTTGAGAAGGCCACGTGGCAAGTCCAACCTCTTTCGTTATGTTTCCTGGATGGTCCCACCTCAGGAGATATATCCAATCATAAAGTGGTCACTTGAGTAACTTTACGTGAAAGTTGAGTCTTCTTTATATATATATATATTAGGTATCCGGCTAATCCTAAACCCTAAAACCATAATAGTTTTGAGCTCTTAGAGCTCAACTTAAGAGTTTTGTAGGAAGTAAATTTAGAACCCAAGCTTCCTCAAGTTTTTATATAATTTGTACACTTATGTTTGATCAGCTGTTAGTTAATTATTAGCCCTATTCAGCATCAGGTTCTTAGTAGCCTTATACTTTTTAGTAGTTCCAATTCTTATGCAAGCGAGACATTCGTAATTGATCCGACCAAGAAGTATGTTTAAGAGCTAAAGAATCATAAGCATTAAAATAATTGTTCAGTAAACGTGTAAGTTTATAAATAAAATTCTTCTTTTCCTAAACCCATGTACTAGTTCAAAGAATGACAAAAAGGAATTAAAACTTCACAAAAGACCAGACTTTGTGAGAAAGTAAAGATTACGTGACATATGATTGCTTATCCTTTTTTTCTCTAATAAACAACAATAAATGAGCATTATTTAGCATGGGTCTCCCATTTTTGTATGTGTGCGCTAAAATCTTCAACGGTCCCATTTTGATTTTTGGTGATCATCCTTTCAAATTTCTGGGTTACCCTTTTCCTCTTTCACTTTCCTGTTTTCAATTAATTAATAGATACTGTCATCAGCACCACAGAACAACACAAGATTGTATAGAAGCCACTGCGTTTTATTGGCGAGTGAAGAGCTGCATTTGGACATAAAATGAACATATCAACAGAGGCACACTCAGGAAGAGCTGCTTTGTTAAGTGGTTATTGACGTATGGATTGGCGACATCAACTAGTCCCCAGTCATCGTACAAGATCTACTCCGACTCAGATTTTCTACCAGAAACCTCTCTCGATTTCGGAAATTTTGCTATATATCAATTGAGGAAGGAAAGTTGTGTTGAACAAGTCACAGATTTTTTCCATTTCTTACATTTATAAGTTCGTTCTTACATATGTATGAGACATTCTTATAGTTCTTGGAACTGCTGCTCAAAATCTAGGACGTTGTAATTTAATTATCAACTGTTGATGGTTTTTATTTTCTTGAATTGGACTGCACATCTAAACTTTAAAAGGGACTTCACTTTCAAGAATACCTATTCCACAGCCAATGACTAGATATTTATCCTATCAATTTGGATCTAAGAGACTTTATCTCTTATATATGTTAGCTTAGCTCGTAAGATCTTACGTTAATTTCGCAGGATATGATTAATGCGACTCTATAAATAAGACAAAGAATTGAAATATACAATATTACAAAACCGAACATCACCTAATGTTTTCAAAACTGATCAAAATCAATTGGTTATGCTCTCATAACATGTGGGATGTGTGCTTGGCTCGTGGAAATTCATTAAATCGAGCTCTAAATGCTTGGAGTTACTAGGGAATGAGGATGACCTTTAAAGGAAGCTAGGAGAGTCCTTAGTTCTTACCCACTCTGGGTTTGGTTTTGCCAAATGTTGTTTTCCAGCGTCAGAATGTGGCGCTCATTTCACATTGAAATTCTTTACAACTGTCAGTTGAGTAACTCTGAATCTGCACACCTTTCAACCCCACTAGAACTAGAAGGCCCTTAGAAACTTATTGATGTGTAAATTTCACATGATTTTTGGGAGAGCCCTTATGATTAGACCTCTCTTCGAATTCTGCAAGCCATGCAGTTGTTAAATTTGAGCAGGCCATCCAGAAAGGTTCGTTTTTCTTATTGTTATTACATGATTTAAACTAAGGCTACCAACACGCTCTAGTAATTTATGACTTGACACAAAAAGGAAAGAGCGTACACTAGAAGTAGAAGAACAAACCTACAAGTACTATGGAACTTTAGGTCTTGCATTGCCCTTATTACCGTACGAAAAATGAGGAATGATTTCTAGGGTTAAAAATAAGAAATTCAATATGTGAATATGGTAAAGGAAAATGTAATACCTATGCCTAATAATGATCCTTTTCTGTAGTTGATAACTTTTTGATGGAGTTCCTTTTAGTTTGGTGGGAAGTAGAAACTGGATAGGCTGTTGACTTATGAAAACTAGTTCTAATAGGCTTCACTTTTGCCCATATGCTACTGCTTCTTCCCACTAACTAGAGGATGAACATTCCGAGCTTTCTTTACCTAAATTCAGATCTAAGTGTTATTCATGTGTTGAGAAATTCATTAATGACGTACGTAAAGAGACGCGATGATCATATAAAATCAGCGCCAACATACACATTTCAATTTTCCTAGTTATGTTGGTGGAAGAAGATTGATTTACTTTCTTATCTAAAGTGATTGTCTACAGAGAAACTGACTTTACGTAACTAGAAATCTTTTTACCTTTAGTTTACTCACATGTTAAGCTAAGATAACTAAGTTTTCCACTAAAACTGTTGGGAAATTAGGTCCGGATCTGATCTGACCGCAGCGGAATAATCACGAAACTTTTTCGTGACTTTTGATTTCCCAAAAACTAAGATCTATTTAATTCTATAAAATGATTAAC
>JANSVA010000007.1:14693230-14732036 GCA_025504915.1 Erythroxylum reticulatum | reverse complement strand
TTTGTACATAGCTTTCTTTCTTCTTGTATGAACCCTCCTTTTAATTAATATATATGTTACTTCCTCCAAAAAAAAAATAGTGCGAGTTTTATTAGAGTTTCAAATCCTTAAGGACTGAGTTGACTAAGGCTAAGTCTTTGATGGACTAAGGACTTAGTGTATGATCATATTAATGAACTATGGCTAATGGACTTGACATGAGTAAGTATTGAACCAGATTGGTGTGTTATGAAAGGCTTTAAGCTTAGATAACTTATCATAAATAGATAGAGATCATAGGGAGATCTTAGATGATGTGACAAATAAGATCACAAAAGATAGATATTAGCTTTAAAAAATAAACATGTAGGAGGATCATTTGAAGATAGTAGAGATATTCGTAAATATGGATATATCATTCATAGATAGATGTAATCTCTTCTATTGTTAGTTGAGATGTAGCTAAACAATTAGATGGAGATGGCATCCTATTGGTTAGTGTGATATAATCTGATAAGGATAAAATGTGATCTAGTTAGATCAATTCAACTAGGATTCTAAATTGTAGCTTAGCCATCAAGCTAGAAGTGCCTATAAATAGCTCATTGAGATATGTTCCTCATACAGATTGAGGAGAATTCCTTTGTATACTTTAAGGAAAGTGATAAAGTTTAGCATTTGTTATATCTCTTTCGTGTTCTTATTGTTGTCTTTGATAGTTTAGTGCTTTCTCGATATTCTTGCAAGAGTGTGAGAGTTAAACACAACAAAGGTCATCAGGTGATTAAGAACAAGTTAGTTGGTAGACAATCACATAAGAAGGCCAAGTCTTACTTAAACATATCTAAATAAGACTGTCGTACAAAGGAGTAGGCGCAACTTGTGATATAAGTTTGGTGTTTAGAAGACCTTTGTAATAATTGGTATTAGAGCCATAAAGACTTTGTAATAATTGGTATTAGAGCCATAATTCGATATAGCAGGAGATATCAATTTGACGAAGCGTATCATTAGGATAGAGGCACTTATTAAGCCACTTCCTACTATAATTAGTTCAAGATGTTAGAGGAAGAGATCCAATAGTTACATTATCAAATGGTAGATTTTATAAAGTTATAAGAGGAGACTAAGTTCGAGATAACAATCCTAAGGGGTGTTGTTGCAATACAGGATGCTGGATGTGTCAAGAGCACCATGATTAAGGTGTATGAACACAAAGTTTTTGAGGGTTTGCAAAAAGCAAAGGAGCTCAAGAACTTTTTATAGGATATAGAGTACTACTTTGCAGTTGTTAAGATACTCGATGTTTAAAAGGTCAATGTGACAACTGTGTACTTGGATGGAAATGTCAAGCTTTAGTAGAAAATGAGCATCTCTACCGAAATTAGTGTAGGTTGAGCCCCCATTAACTTGTGGGAAAAGATGAAAAAGGAGTTAAAGGATCAATTTATTCCGATGAAAACTTCTTGGCTTACAAGGAAGGAAGCTTTGAAGAAGCTAATGTAAGATGGATTGGTAAAAGATTATGTTAAAAAGTTTAGCTCTCTAATGCTAGATATTGATAATATGTCATATGCCGAAAAACTCTTCAACTTCTATCTGGGTTACATCTCTAAGTTCAAATGGAGTTATGGAAGCAAATTTTGAAAGATGTGATTGGCACAATTGCATTTACTAATGTAATATCTTGTCTCCTAGAGTGTTGAGGGTTAGAGGTTTAGAAGATTAAACGCATGCATATTGTATTAATCAATTGACATATTCAAGGATGCTTGGATATGATTTTAATAAATTAGAATTAAATTAGAAATTGGTGGATTTAAGTTAGTGATTTGGAGTTAATTATTAAAAATCGAAAGTTTAAGGAGTCAATGTGTAAATTGGCTTAGTAAAATTCCTAAATGGTAAAATTGGAGACAAGTGGCACTTTATGTTTGTGACAAGTGACACTTTATATTTTCAATAAGTGGCCCTTTAAATTTGTGACAAATGGCACTTTAGACTTGTAACATGTGGAGCTTTAGAATGGTGACATATGTAGCTTTACAAATGGAGTCATATGTAGCCCTACAATTAGTGACATGTGCAGCCCTACAAACAGTGACATATGGAGGCTTAAATGAGTGACATTTGGAGTCTAAAGCTAGTATCACATGGACTAATAGAATAGTAACATAAGGACCAATAGAAGGATAATATATGGACAAATAGAATAGTGGCACGTGGACCAATGAAATGGCGACATATGGATTAGTTTGACATTCTTTGAACTTTCTATAGAAAATAAACATAAAACACAACATAAGGGAGAGTGAAGGTCTACCATGAGGTTAGAAGAGGGAGAAAAACAAAACAAGAGAGAGAAGGAAAGAAGTTACCAAGGTAAGTTGAAATTCTAGTTTCAATTTCATCTTCCTCTTTCGATTGGTTTTATATATCTTTAGAGGATGAATTTGAAGAAACTCAAACAACAAAAGTTGTAGATATAGGTATTATCTTGACCTCTATCAAAGTGTCTTAATAAAATAGTGACTAGAGCTTAAGTTATGCTTGTTTCCCTAATATTGCCCATGAACCCTTATATAGGAACCTTGTGTTATTTCCTAATTTTTTAGGATTTTAGAACCTGAATTGGTCAATGTATAAAACATGAAAAATGATTATTGATATCTTATTAATGATTCAGTGAAACGACTTGGCTAGAAGATGTCTTAATAATGATTTATTGTTATTTGAGCATTGGTTCTCAGCCTGTTTCTTACCTTAAAAAGGACACAATTTAGATGGGGACTGTATTCTAAAGGGAGATGTTGTTTGTGTAAGTTTTGGATATATTAAGACTAATGGAAGTCTAGTTTCAGGGGGTATAAGAATCATGGTATTTGGATTTTTTTTATAGAGAGTTATGATTAAAAGAGGATAGCTTGTTCATAAAGGAACATTAGGAAGAAAAGGATATAAACATTACACATAAGGATTGCATACATGTTCTCGCTATTTGTTATTAGTGTCCAATGTTCATATGCATGTCTAATAGGCTCTTAGATTGATATTCAATACCCAGGTATTGTCGGGACACCGAGGCAATAGCTCGTTGGAGTGTTCTGTCAGTTAACTTAGATGTTTCTCACTATGATTGATTTGTTTTTAGTTAAATTTCAATTATTGAATTGTTATTTATATGATTGTTATAATTTCGGACATCGGACATCGGACATCGAAAATTGTTGGTCCAAGGAGTTTGATATTTTAGGACTATATATAGAAGTGTTTTCAAATTGAATGTCAATTGCTAATTATGTGATTGTCCATGAAATGTTTATTTAATTCAAATTGAATGTGAGTTTTGGATAACCAGTTACACTAATGAAAGCAAATGATGTGTGAGATGATTCATATCATTACATTTGACAATCATGATGAATTAATGGGAGTTATGATCAAAATGAACAACACGCAGACATTCAGGGCGAAATGCTCGTAATTAGGGCCTAAGGCTTGTAATGTGAAATCAGGGCTGAATGCTCATAATTTGATCAAAGGTATAATGCTCATTAAGTGGGCTAGTAGAAAATTGTTTGAAACTTGGGGTATGAATTGGCATATTTGATCAAAACAAAAGAAAGAAGAAATAAAGCACATGTGCATTTGCATTCGCATTTTTGCATATATGATATGTTCTAATTAAATCAAAATATTGCAATACATCTGGATATCATTAATAATATGATATGGTGATTAGAACTATTTTATATGATATGATTATTGATGTGCAATAATATGTTGCTAGAATTGTCCTCTATGATATGACTTACGTGAGTGCATCGATGATGATTCACTCATGAAGTTCGCAAACTTATCAAAATTTCAATGTTGTTTTTCAAGTCCAGGAGAGATCTAGCTAGTCTAGTTGGAGTATAACTTCTGCATTTGGACATGAGTAGTGGTTGGGATTAGTTATTTTACATCAAGAATAACATTGTCACATTTTCTTGTTGATATAAGACTTTCTTTATAACTTTTGGATACTACGCAAATTGTGATATACCGCCGGTTGCTACTTAGTCTATGTTTTAGGTATTAAATATAATGCCAAAATTATGAAATTTTCTTATATATATATATATATATATATATTGTTGAGACAATGTAAAATAAAATTGAGCTTTCCTTTATGTGGTTTACATAGGTTAAATATGGAATCTATTTTTGAAAGTAAGGTCAAACTTTGGCAATTTGTCGATTAAAATGCCTCCGTGCTATATGATATTATGTGTAAGGTGGAAAAATCTTTTTGAATTGTTTTCTAACATATCATTTCAATAGAGTATAGCCTCTAATATCCTCTGATATGCTAAGGAATATGCTCTATTAGAGTGAAATTTTACAACTAATTCCTTGGTAGATTTTCAAGTGACGAAAGAAACTAAGGTAGGCTCCTTTACTTCTTCTAAGGGTAAAGGCTTAGCCCAATAGGAGAAGAGTGATGTGAAAAGAAGAAAGACTCCAAGAAAAGAGACTTTAAAAGGAAAGAACAGCAAAACGATAGCTTCAAAAGTGGGTAGAGATTCTCCAAGAAGGGCAAACTTGCTTATTACTTATATAGCGGTCCACATGTTGCAAGAGAATGTCTAAGGAAGGAGAAGCTAAACACCCTGATTGTCGAATAAAAAGAAAAAGATTTAGAAGCAGTAATAAATTTGATAGCCTTATTAAATGCATTTAAAAGTGAATCTAATCCTTTTGATAAGCTGATGTACATAAGAATACAAGTCAATGGGAAGGAGGTAATTGCAATGCTGAATACGATGTGACACACTCTTTCATGAAAAAAAAGATGATGCACAAGTTGGGGTTTAAGGTGTCAAAGAACACTCTAAAGATGAAGGCCCTTATGGGCAAGGCTCAAGCGGTAGTAGGACCTACTTACAATGTCTCAGTAGGTATGGGGAATTGGCATGCCAAGTTCAACTGCATGGTCATAACACTTGAAGATTTTATGTTGATATTGAGGATCGACTTCCTAAAAGCAACAAAGGTAGTGGTGTATCCAAGTTTGGAAGGTATGATGATCATGCATGAACAAAATTCCTTCTATATTAATTGTTATAGATCTAGTAATGGAACGACAGATGATACAATGATGGCAGCATATATGTCAGCCATAAGCATTGAGAAATGAGTTGAAGAAAGGTATGGAGACCTATTTTGTTACCATGTGGGAGATTCATAAGGACTACGTGGTGAAAATCTCAGATGTGATTGTAAGTTATTGAGGGAGTTTCGAAATGTGATATCGAAAGAGTTGCTTAAGACTTTTTCCCCTCATTGAGAGATTGATCATAAGTTTGAGTTAGTTCGTACAGTCGTCCCACCTATACGCATCCCCATATAGAATATCCTCGTTAGAGTTAAAGTTTTGAAAATAACTTGGTGAATTGTTGGAGGCATGGTTTGTTCAGTCTTCTAAAGCTCCATATGGTGCCCCAGTGTTGTCCTAAAATAAGCAAGATAGAACAGTTTAGTTGTGCATGGACTATCGAGCCTTGAATAAGGAAACAATTAAAAATAAGTATCATGTTCCTTTAGTTCAAGATTTGATGGACAAATTGTCGAGGGTTGTGGTTTTCATGAAACTTAATCTTCGATGTAGGTATTAGCAAATGTAGTTAGTTGAGGGAAATAAGTAAAAGACAACGTACGTGACTCCATATAACTCATACGAATTCTTAGTCATGCCATTAGGATTGACAATGCCCCTATGACATTTTGCAACCTAATGAACAATATGTTGTATGATTTCCTTGACGAGTTCTTTGTGGTGTATGTCGTAACGCTAGTCAAAATAAAATAACTAGACCTGCTACTATAGTAGTGGTGAGTCTAGGTCGATCCCATAGAGAGTGTGTGTAAAGTTTACAAAACGAAATTAACTGGTGTTTAGGTTTAATAGGGGGTTTTGGATTTTTGAAAGAAGAAAATAAAATGAAACTAACTAATAAAAACAAATTAAAGAAAACATGCGAAAAACGATAAAAGTGGAAAATTTGGTAAGGACCTATTCTTTAGTTCAATCTCAGCCTACACCCTAATTAAGCATATTTCATTAATTTTTTGTTTTCAAATCTCTCCTAGCAACTATTAATCGTGAGTTAATAATTAACCTAAGTTTTCCCTTAGGTTTTGTTTAATCAAGATACGATCGTTAATTAAACCTAACCACTGAATAACCTAAGATACAATCTCTAGATTTAATTAGGCAGTAACATTACGAATTAGGAAACCCAATTAATCAAAGCAGCAATCACATACGATGCGTCATTTAACCTAGGTCACGTCATCCCTAATGATTACGAATCATTAGTTGTTACACATGAATTTCAACATAACAATTACAGATTATATCGAAATTCTAGCAATGGATTTGTAATTAAACGATTCAATGAACGCATTAAAATTGTCTTTTTACAATACCCAATGGGTTATTCACAAATAACCGAACAATAATAAAAATTCGATTATCCATACACAATACCCAAATCAATTACCATAGGATAACACAATCAATTTCTAATGAAAGAAAGAAATAACACAACAATTAAAATTTACTTAACCTAGGTCATCGGTGTCGATGTTGCCTCTGAATCGGTGTCAGGAACTTAGCTTTCCATAGATCTCTCTAAAAAGAATGCTTCATCCCCTATTCCAATCCCTAGCTAAAAACCCTAATTAATAAGCTGGGTTTTGGGTCCAAGCCACTGTTCACGCCTCCCCCAAAACTCTTGTGCATTTTCAATAAAATGCATAACATCTATGCACAGTGCCACATTTCTTACGTGTAGCGTAGCGTTTTCTGTTTTTGCGTAGCGTTTCCTATGTAAGGCACAATGCAGCGCATGCCAGCCATTTCTGCCTTGTCCTCCTACACAACATTTTCTTCATCTTGCACGATTGTTTTTGTCTCTTTTTCAGCTGCTTGGTTTTAAATTTTTTTCTTCTTTGTCTTCCATTTTTCTTGTCTTTTAATTTTCTTCTTCCTGCTCCATGAAGAGAAGTAAAAATTGATCTTCAAAAAATAACCCAAATGCAGTACTTTTGACTCACTTTAATTATTTGCTTCCAAATTGTACCTAAAATCATATATGAATTAAAGTGAGTATCTTAAGCATTTTCATGTCAATAATCACTAAGTATTATGGAATAATTTCATAATCAATTAAGCATCAATCATATACAAAATTGATATGGCAGAATATATGGAGCACTTGAAGAAAATGTTCTATGTGAAGTTAGAGAAGAGTGAGTTTCCACAGTCTAAGATCAGATTCTTAGGTCACTTGGTGAGTAAGGGTTAAGTCATGATGGATCCAAAGAAAGTGAGGTGATAGTTGAGTGGTAGATTCTTATGATAGTATGAGAGTTACAGATTTTTCTCGGATTGGCTAACTACTATAGGCAGTTTATAGTGGGGTACCAAAAGAAAGTGGCACCATTGACGAATTTACCAAAGAAAAAGGAAGAGCGGTATTAGTCTGAAGCAAGTTGGGAGGCATTTGAGAAAATTAAAGTCACTATCTCAATCGAACCTGTATTAAAGCTACCTAGGTTTGACATTCCATTTGAGGTATATATAGATACATCAGACAAAGCCATTGGTGGATTCCTAGTACGGGAGGGTCATCTTATAGCATTTGAGAGTTAAAATCTCAATGGTGCAGAGCGGTGGCACTTGACACATAAGAAAAAGATGCTTGTAATGGTGTATTTCCTTAAAACTTGACGAGTATATTTTGCGGGACCAGGATCATTATTTGTACCAACAATGTTGCTAACACATTTTTTTGGACCTAGAAGAAGATGTCCACAAAGTAAGCCCAGTGGTAGGAGTTTCTTATTGAATATGACTTCATGTGGGAGCATAAGGCACAATAACGTGGAGAATGTCTTGAGTCGGAAGTAGGTGTTTACAGCCCTATATACAGTACTAGGGTGGCGTCTACCTTATTGGAGCAAATCAAAGTTATAACTCTATTGGACAACACATATTGTAAGTTAACATCACAATTTAAGGAAGGTATTATACATAGGTTTTGACTCAATGATGGTGAGCTTTTGATAACTAAGAGTAGTCAAGTGCACGTGTCAAATTTTAGTGGCTTGTAGAAATAATTGTTGAAGGAGATGCATGACTTACAGTGGGCTCACCCTAGAGTTCAAACAATAATGGCACTCCTATCATGTTCCTACTATTGGTCAAAAATAAAAAATGACATCAAGTTGTCTATCAAGATGTGACTTGCACTACAAGAAAAGTTTGAATTACTAATGAAAAAGAAATCGTAGCTAATTACTGACAAAAATATTGTTTATGTCAAAAAAGCTGTCTAGAAAATGGAACAGGCACAACAAATAAATGGAAATTTACTGACGAAAATTTTCGTTGGTTATATAGTTGGCAATATATAAAGCTGCGCGTCGTCTTCTATCCTGAAGGCTCAAAATTTTTTAATTATAACAAAATGACGTCATTTTGAAAACTAACCATACGATGTCATTTTGTTACACTTAAAAATGTTGAAGTCTTCAGCAACAAAACGACGTCGTTTTGTTATACTTCAAAACATTATGCTTGAGGAACAAAACGCCATCGTTTGGTTTTAAACCAAACAACATCATGTTGGTATACTTTAAAATGTTCTTCCTTCAGCAACGAAACAACGTCGTTTGGTTTTAAAACATACGCCGTCGTTTTAGTAAACTTAGAAACTTAAAGCCTTCAGCAACAAAACAATGTCATTTGGTTTTAAACCAAAAATGACATCGTTTTGTTGCTGAAGGCAAAACGTTTTGTTATTTATATGAAAAAGACGTCATTTGGTTTCCTTAAAATCATTCAACCCATCCCCTTCCCCCTGCATCTGCACACTGTTTCCTCTTCCTCCTCCAGATCTGCTTCGTCGTTATTGGCTATGTGTTTTCTGTGGAGGTGCTGTATCTCCGGTCATCGTCATCGTCTTCTCCGGCGGTTTTCGTTCAGATATTTTCGCCTTCTCTCTATCTTGAATGACTTTCATATTATGATAATGAATTGTTTCCTTAACCGTATTGAATGACTTTGGATTGTCTACACTCATTGTAAAGGGCATGTTTTGTTTCTTTATGTTTGTCTAATGAAAATTCACTATGTTGATCAAAATGAAGAGATGAAGATGAATTTGTTGTCATATTTTTTTAAAATGCATATAATCAAGTACTTTCCAAAATTTATTTGACAAATATGCCAGAAATTCAAATTAAAAAAAAATTACGCACAATTCAATACAAATGAGAGTTGAAAATACTCATTTCAATCTTTAATTTCATTAATGAATCCTTAATTTTAAAAAATAATCAAGGATATGAAAAACTTAAAATGTCCCTAATTTTAAGACTATAACTCACCAAAAAATGTATGCTTAAGATAACAGAGTGCTAACAAAATAGTACCATATTCATAATTAAGAATGCACTTAATGACTAAAAGGTGGGATTCCCTAAGACACGATTGAAGTTTAATAAACATGTATACACTAAATATAATATTGAGCCTACTTTTGGTAATATAAAGCAAACTACTAATCAAACCTTAATAAATTTTTACATAATCCGACTTGCCTTTTCATCTTCGTTCAATTTTATTATGATACTCATAGGTGTCCCCAGTGATTTGGATTAATCCATTTTGAAACATCTGAGTAGTTCTTTAGTGTACTTAGCTTGATTGATAAAGATACCTTGATTTGAAATCTAAGAAAGAAGTTAAGCACTCCTATTATACTAGTCTCAAATTCTCTACTCAAATAACTAGAAAATTGTATAAATATACTCTCCGTAATGGAACCAAAAATAATGTCGTCGACATAAACTTGAGCAAGTAAAATATCATACTTGTTCATTTTAATAAAGAGTGTAGCATCAACCTTAACTTTAGAGAAACTGTTTTCTAAAAGATATGTACTTAACCTATCATACCAATATTTAGTAACTTGTTTCAAACCATATAAGGCTTAGAAAGTTTGTAAACATTGTTAGGTTCGTTATTTTTTTAAAGTTGATTAATATATACTTCTTCTTAAATAGAACTATTTAAAAACACTTTTTACCTCCATTTGAAACAATTGAAAGTTTTTACAAGACACAGATGTAATTAATAGTCTAATAGATTTTAGCCTAGCTAGTAGTACAAATGTTTCCTTATGGTCTATGCCTTCCTCTTGCTTATACTCTTTTACCACTAATCTAACTTTATTTCTCATAATGGTACTCAATTCATCTTACTTATTTTTAGAAGCCCAGTTGGTACTTATGATTTGGTGATATCTAGGTCTAGATACTAAATTCTATACCTTATTGCTCTCAAATTCATTTGACTCCTCATTTATAGCAAAATCCCAACTTCCACCATTAAGAGCTTCTTCTATAGTCTTATGTTCAATTTAAAAAATGAAAATAGGATGAGATAAGTCTATAAATTGAGATCTAATGATTGCTTCTTATTAGTCATCACCTCGAATTTTATCTAGAAGATAGTTGTTCTTAAAATTATAATCTCTTTTTATGCTTCTCATCCTTCTTGTTTCGCTCACTTTGTTTGACAATATGCTCATGTAAGGTATGTAGATGATCACTCTTATTTTCTTTAAGGGATAATTTCTCTAGTTCCCTAGATATACCTATATATCATCTTTAAGATCATTCTTTGGTATAATAAGACATTCATTAAAGACAACATGCATAGACTCTTCAACAATAAGACTTTTTTTTATTAAACACCCTATATGCTTTGCTTGTTAAGGAAGAGCAAAAAAAAAAAATCCTTCATCCACTTTGGAATCAAACTTTCCTAAGTAATCTTTAATATTCAAAGCATATAGCATTTACACCAAAAAAACCTTAAAGTAACTAAATTTTGGCTTCTTTTTACCTTTATCCCTCTTTTCTTTCTAGTCACTTCTGTCATAATTTTCATTTTCTTTAAGAGGACATTGATACTTTATATATTCGAATTTCCTATATTCAAAACATAATTTCTTTAATTACCTTTTAAATATATCTTACCACTTTTGAAGTCTTTACCTTTTTAGGAGTTCTTCAAGAATTTCTTAAAATTTCTAGTGATTAAGACAATGTGTTTTTCATCACTTTCATTAGTTGATTTATCTTCCTCTTCACTTGGTTCTTCCTTTAAGGTTTTGAGTGTTAAATTCTTTTTGTTTAAAAAAGTCATTTCTTCTTGTGTTTCTTAAAGCCTCATTCCTATGTAAAAAGAGATCTAATTAGCTCTTCTAATAGTAGTATTAATAGATCATTGGCTTCTATATGACCATCACTTTAACCTTTTATATTTTTGGAAGTGCCCTAAGTAAATTTTTTACTATTTAAATGTTATTATAGGTCTTTCCAAGATCCTCGAGAGCACTGAAAATAACAATAAATTTAGTAGACATACTAAAAATGCTTTCATCATACTTCATTTGAAGCAATTCATATTTGTATGTTAGCATGCTAACCTTTCTTTATGTTACTTTATTTGTTCCCTCTTGTGTAATTTCTAAAGTATGTCAAATTTCATGAGTCATTTCACATATAGAGAATCTATTGAATTTGCTTCTTCCTAATGCATAAAATAAAATTTAAACAACTTTTCTATTCAAGGAAATTAATTTCTTGCCTTAAGGATCCCATTCCTCTATTAGCTTAGAAACCTTTCTATCAATTTTAATTTTAGTAAGAACGAATGAACCATCTGAGACAAGTTATCCCAAAGCAAATTTTTTGGCCATCAAGAAAAGCTTCACACTTGTTTTCCAATAAAGATAGTCATTCCCATAAAAAAGTGACTCTACTAATGTTTTATCCCTTTTGGTTAAAAGATGATGAAGATGCCCTTAAATATGCCAGTACGATCTTTGTTATAGGGCTTTGTTCAAAATGCTAGCCTAATAGCCGACTCTGATACCACTTGTTAGTCCTAAATCTTCGACTTCCTTACTAATTCTCATGCCCAGGAATTCCCTAAATAATCTAGTTGACTTCTAGAATTCCTAACATCTAAGACCTAAATAATCTTATTCTCGAGGTACCTAAAAATTTAAAAAGGGCTTTGTTTTATATAAATGAATGAAATTGATTAAATTGAGATATTGTTGATTAGAATTGAGAATATCTTAATGTATTGATTACAAATGAGGGTGTATGGGTTAGAAATTGGTATACTTGAATTGTGAAAAGGATTATTATAGAATTTGTGATGTAAATATGGACTCAATTGAGAATAGACATTTATTTTGGAGACCCAAATTAAGCGGTGGTTACTGGTGGATATAGAAGTGTATTTTTATTGCAAGAATGACCCTTCTTTCAAAAGGAGGATGTCCATTTTATAGGGAAAACTCTGCCGAATTTTCAATAGGCTCCTCGTAAAATGTGACATCACCATTTTTAAATAAAAAATAGAGCTCCTTAGTATTAAGTGATGGTCTTATTCTTAAGGAATTCTATAACTATAGGAATAAGGATTCTCTAAGTTTTCCAAAGCCCACATTTTTTTAGAATTCCTCCCTAGCACTTAGGAAATTTTAGGTTGGTTGTAAAATGTGATCAATAGTTTGACATATTAAGTGGGAACACGGCGCCATATATGAAGACTAAAAGAGAAGTTGTATTGACATATTTCATTCTTAGATCTCTCTCAACTTTCAGAGAACATACATCTCACCAACTAACTTTTGCTTTTGATGCTTTATGCTCTTTTCTTAGTCTAACTAAAGTTTGCCATCATCTTCTTTATACTCTTAACCAAATTTCTAAGCTCATGCAATTGAGAAGACTTATAATTATGCAAATTATTGAGGATAACAATGATTAATGAATTATTTTAGTATAGCTCATGCATGACCTTGATTGATTATAATATTTCATGGCAATTGTTTTAATATATCCCGCTTTTAAAACTATGAAGGATTTTGTTCTTGGTTGTAGGAACTCATTTATTAGCAGTATTTATATTTTGAAGGATATTGAAGAAAAGCTTTAGTAGGTATTCAAATGACATTCATTTGAACATATTTTTGACAATGTGAACAATGATTTTTCACATATTTTAATGACATTTGTATCAGTTTCTATATTTTTCAGTGTAGGTCTATCATCATCATCTTCTTTCACGTACTTCAGGAAGCTCGTTCTGCATGTCAGTTAAGTTAAGTGATTTTATTTTTTACTACGTTTTTGTAAACTTGGTTTACTTTGGGTATTTGTTTGCAATTTGAACTTTCCATCTAAACTTCCTACATTTTTAATTGATATGGCTTGCACGATGTAAAACTTGTTTGTGTTATGAACTTTGGTTTATCATTGAATTAATATAGGATGAGTTTGACTTATATTATAGTTTTAATTACCTTAATATGACATCTAAGAAATTTAATTGATGCTCTCTGAATTGATTAGCTTCTCTTTACTTTTCATATACAATTTTGTACACGTATCTTTTTAAAAATGTATATGTTAAAACAATTTATTAAAAATAAGTATTCATATTTTTATGAATACTTATTATATTTGGCACTAGTACATATCTAATATAGGACTTTTAACATTAATTATCTTCTAACATATATGATTACAAACATATATGTTCGATCTTAAGTTTATAAATATTTTAGATCTCAACCCATAAACCTTAACTCATAACCCGTGATGGAGCACCTATGAGACATATTGGTGAAAAATATAGGGAGCCTAGGAGTCACAATGAGAACTTGTTGTCAAGATTCATATGTCTTATCTTAGATGTTTTGTAATCTTTGCCTAATATGAATGATACTATCTATGGATTCACTATTTTAAATTAATAGTTTTCCAGAAATGAGTTTCGGGGATAGATCTTGGATGTATAGATGATTAACCCCTGATGGTTTCATTAATCCTAAATTTGTTGGGGGAGTTGAAGCTTTTATTCATTATGCATGTTCTCAACCTGCATATATGGACGGGCCAAAGATCAAATGTCCATGTAAAAAGTGCAAACAAAAATGTTTCCTTACTATTGATGAAGTTAATGGGCATTTGCTGAGAAAAGGGCTTGTCCCCAATTATTTTGAGTGGACACGACATGGAACCGTTGATTTATAGCACCTCAAGGGGTAATGAAGCACAATCGTCTATCAACTTAAATGAGTATGAAGGGGGATTGGATTTAGAACAAATTATATGGATGGTACTGAAAATTCATACATGCAAATGATTTATAATAGGACCGATTATATCTTTGAGGAAAATAGGAAAAATCTTAAAGAAGAACCTAACCCATAAGCAAAACAATTTTTTGACTTACTATAGTCAGTTGATCGAGAATTGTGGCCAAATTATGAGACAATGACCCAATTGTCTTCAATTGCTCGAATATTGAACATAAAGTCTGAAGGGCATATTTTAGACTTTAGTTTTGGTAAAATTCTTTAATGGTATAATGAATCATTGCCTCCTAATCATACAATGGATGATAGTTTTTACAATATGAAAAAACTTATTAGGGGTCCTGGTTTGCCTGTTGAAAAGACTGGTTATTGCAAATTGGGTTGTATGTTATATTGGGGAGATGATGTGGAATTACAAGATTGCAAATTTTGTAGTCAATCTGGGTTTAAGCCTAGAAAGCGTTCAATGAAACATAAATTAGTATCATAGAAGCAGATGTATTATTTCTCGCTAACTCCAAGACTTCACAGACTATATGCTTCTGATGTTACTGCATCTCACATAAGATGGCATGCATAACACGAACAGGAAGATGGAGTAATGAGTCATCCATCAGATGCACTAGCATGGAAATATTTCAATGACATCTATCTTGAGTTTGCAGTTGAATTTTGAAATGTTAGGTTGGGATTGTCGACGAATAGATTCCAACCGTTTAGTTAATCCGGCCAGCAATATTCATCATGCCCAATCATAATTACTCCTTATAATTTGCCTCCTTGGATGTGTATGAAAGAGGCATATATGTTCTTGACAGTGATTGTGCCAGGTTCTACAAATCTGAAACATAAAATTGATGTTTTCTTATAATCATTGATATATTCATTACATCATCTTTGGGAATATGGTGTTTAAACATATGATGTCTCTCTGAAACAAAATTTTGTGATGAGAGTGGCTTTGATGGGGACCATTAGTGATTTTCCAAAATTTGCCATGTTATCTGGATGGAGCACAGTTGGAAAATTGGCTTGTCCTTATTGTGGCAATGATTCTTATGCCTTTTATCTTCCAAACAGAGGCAAAATATGTTGGTTTGACAATCACAAAAAATTTCTTCCTCTAGATCATCCATTTAGATGCCATAAACAAAAGTTCATTAAGAATAGGATGATAAAACACCTCCTCCTTCTCCTCTCAAAGCTGGTGAAGAGATTTTACAAGAGATTGAGGAATTTGGCTTATTGAAAGTGATAGAATTTAAAGTCGATGACGTAAATACAAGCATTAGTTAAAACTTTGGTTGGAGAAAACGAAGCATCTTTTAGGATTTGTCATATTGGAAAACTAATTTGATACGTCATAATCTAGATGTGATGCATATTGAAAAAAATATTTTTGAGAGTTTGTTCAATACCATAATGAACATTGAAGGGAGGACAAAAGACAATGCAAAATCTCGAGCTGATTTGAAACTTTTTTATAAAAGGAATGAGTTAGATAAAGATCTTTGCACCAATAAATATCTAAAAGCATGTTATACTTCGGACAAAAACAAAAGGAAATTTTGTATGAATGGTTGAAAAGTATAAAGTTTCCTGATAGTTATGTTTCAAACTTAGCAAGGTGTGTGAATATGAGGAAGCACAAAATATTTGGGATGAAAAGTCATGATTGTGATGTGTTTATGCAATGGTTAATTCTAATTGCATTTCAAAAATTGCTACTGAGTAAGGTTTAGGAAGTTATAACAGAATTAAGTTTATTTTCAAAAGCTTAACATCATCTGAAATAAAGTTGGCTGAAATGGAAAAACTAGAAAGGGATATTTCAATAATTTTGTGCAAATTATAAGAGATTTTCCCTCCAAGCTTCTTTGATTGTATAAAGCATCTACTTATGCATTTAGAACATGAGGCTAAACTTACTGATCCAGTTTAATATTAATGGATGTATCCATTTAAGAGGTAATTATAGTAAATATCTAAATTGAGGTAATAACATATTTTAATAACAGAATTGTAATAACCCTATTTAATAATGTAGGTATTTGCATTAATTTAAGAAAAATGTCAAACTAGGCTAGAGTTGAAGGTTCAATACATAATGCTTATTTAGTGGAGGAAGCAAGTAAATTTTGCTCACATTATTTTGAGCTACATGTGCCAATAAGAGAAAGAAAAGTTTCTCGTAATAACGATGGGGGAGGAACAGGTGATAATTATGGTAACTTATCCATTTTCACATATCCTAGATGAACATATGGATGATCAACAAGAATAATTTTAATAGAGTAAGAAATAGAGGTTGCCCATGGTTACATTTTATTGAACTGTCAAGAGGTCCAACCTTTTATATAGTAAGTTGAAGTTGATTTTGAAATTGATTATTTGGGTTTTAAAATTTGGTGTTATTCACAACTGAAATACATAATAACGTTTTCAGATTATACGAGGAATGGTTACACGAGCTAATGCCCGAAAAAACACAAGATGATATCAATAAAGAAGTTGGAAGACACTTTTCTCAATGGTTTGAGAAATATGTAAGTTTTCACTTACAATTATTGAAATGATTGAATTATAAGGTTAAAGTGTTCAAATGACATTACACTATTTAATATGATATTTTTTGTGTAGGCCTTAGAAAATCCAATAGAGAACAATTTCATGTGTGATCTTGCGAAAGGACCTTTGTAAACTATTAAATCATATTCGGTGTATTTCATTAATGGATACAAATATCATATAGAATATCATGATCATAACATGACAATAGTAAATAGTGGAGTTTGCATACAGGGAGAATTGATAGATTAATATGGCAAAATTATTGAGATAATTAAGATTGAGTACCCTATATTACTAATAAAAAGGAGCGTGATATTTAAGTATGACTAGTTTGATGTAACTCCTAATGTTGGTACAATAGTGCATAACCAATATAACCTAGTTGAAATCAACCAGTGAAGAAGATTTAGACAATTTGAACCTTTCATGTTGGCGATGCAAACGATCCAGGAATATTATGTCCCTTTTCCCAGTTTACGACGAGATAACTCAAATTGGTTGGCCATTTGCAAAGTTAAACATAAAGGTATTTTTGAATCACATGGAAAATGAGAATAGAGAATTAAAAGCAAAACATTTCAGGAAGATGTTTATTAAATAAATGCATCTGTTATATATGATGAGAATGAACCTTTGAATGATCCAAATAATGAATATGTTGACATTTCATCTAGAGAGGACGAAGAGGGTAAGAGATCTGAAGAGGAGCCTAAGTTTGATTCTAATTCTTCATAAAAAGATGATGATGATCATTTTGATTTACAATTAAGTGCTGATAGCAATTAATTTGTGTTTGTAATAGAATATTATATTCAATAAATCAATTATTGAATCAACAATATATTGTTATATATTGAATGAAATTGTTATATTTTTGGAATATTCAATAAAATATAAATTTTAGGTTAAAATATGCCACCAAAAAGAAAACATGATATGATGCAACTAAGGTTCAAACCACGATTTAGAGGCAATTACTTTCCATATGAAGCATCACATTTTGCAGCTAGAATCAGATGATGTACTTCTAGCTACTACATATGTAGATGAGGCATCACCTTCCGTACCTACTGCTACACCATCCACTACCCCTATACTGACAGATATATTAAGGGTAAATGATGTGGATGAAGGAGGCGATCTCTAGCCTAGAGCTGAGGGAGTTGATGGAAGAACTTACATCACAATTGCCAATAATCTGTAAGCGAAAATACATGAAACACCATATGTTTATAATTAAGTTATAGGTTTAAACTTTAAAATGATATAAAATTGTTTTTATATTAGGTTGATTTTGTCTAGATCGTGCTCAAGAAACATAATATCCAAATTTAAGGAGAAGATTAATCTTAAGGGTTATATATGGAAAAATATCTCTCATGTGATAAAGGATTTTTATTATTAGGAGTTTGAGGTACAAAAAATTTATTTTTGTATTTTTTGTAATTAATTTTTATACATTAATTAGATAAACATTGTAGGTTATAAGTACTTATCGTCCTTTGTTCTCAGAAAGAAGTTTTTTGGGATTTTGAATTTGACATGGTTATTTATAAAGTATGGGAGAGAGGAGCTTGTACACTCTATAAAGACTTTGTTTGTGCGATACTCAAGACTGGTGTACAAACTCCTTATATTTTTTGAAAAATATGGAGTCGTTGGTAGTAGTATTGGATGTCACTCGAGGCAATGTCCATTTCATAGTGTAATTCTACTAACAGTCGTGGAGGATCGAGGGGAGAGAGTCTTCCTGTACACATTGGATGATCTATTACCTACAACAAGCATACAAAGAGACTTGTAACTATCTACACTTTATACTTATATTCTTTTTTTTTTACTTTGATGTATTTCAATTTAATTTGATGTGTGAATTTTGAAATGAAAATATGTGTATTATGGAGAATGATAATGTTATAAATGTCTAATGCCATATATGGCTGTGTTATTGAGTTACTTTCTTTATTCAAAAAAGGGTAAATATTACAAAAATAGAGAAAATTCTGTTGAAATTTTTGTAAATTGTAGTTCAGTTTTAACATTTTATTCTGATGCAGGAAAAGTCTATGTACATGAAGCCTACACCTTTTCAACTCTTTTTGCACACTCACACTAAGAAACATGATGGTGTGACCTTCGTCAACCCCATATGTAGAGAACTAAATGTAAGTTAAATTTATGCTTTAATATTAATGCTTAATAATTATCACTTATTACCGTAAACATTGTCGTCTAATAGGACCAATTTAAGAAAGCATTCAATGCCAGTCTTAGCAATCTGAAAATATTGATGAGAGTCAAACCTATCTTTATGTAGTGGGTGGTATGGACCGTCTTAGAAGAATCTTTAGCTTAGGTTCATTTGTGAACACTTGTTATTCACAATCCTCCACATCCACTATAGCAACATCTATTAGGCGATCCGCATCTAATGAAGACCATTAGCTTCAGAGCATAGAACAGCCACTAATAACTCAGTTGCAATAGTCGATGGAATACATAGCTTAACTCTATAATGAGATGGATGAGTTGAAGAAAAAGGGTGGCACCTCATCGCAACTTTCAGAGTGTCTGCACCAAATGAATAACGTAGTTATAGTCATTTTGTATGAATTAAATACTTATTGTTATAGATAATAATTTTTTATTATCAATTAAGATAATTTTTTACTTTATATCATCAATTAACTTTATGTTTTGACAAATTAAATGTAGAAATAAATCAAAATATTATTAACAGATAACTGATAACTGTATATATTATACATCAATCATAACATTATCAAATAAAATTAAATGCAGAGAAACTATTAAAAAAACAATATCAGTAAATTAATCGATGGAAAAACAAAATCCGTCAGTAAGATGCAGTGAACTTATCAACTGATGAAAAAAAATTCGTTAGTAAAATTTAGCAAATTTATCGACGGATAAGCAAAATCTATTGGTAAAGTTAGTCATAAATTTATAGACAGAAATGGAAATTTGTAGGTAAGTTTATTAACGAAAATGACTTGTTTGTCGCTAAATTTATCGACCGAAAAAATCTTCCATTGTTAAATTTATCGACAACACAGAAATTATCATTGCTAAATATAGCAACAGAACAAAAAACTATCGGTCAGTAAATTAGCGACGATATATTAACTATATTTCTGCAATCAATCACAAGTTCATAAATATATGATTATGGAACCTTTTCTGAAATTGTGATGATAAAGTGATGTGCCATGATAATGTGATTGATTAGGTTATACATGTTTTGAAAGAATGTATGTGAAATGTGTGATATTTGTGTATTTGACCTAAGTGAGATCATCAATGATAGTTCACTCATTAAGCACACAAAACTCATCAAAAATTGCAATGTAGCTTTTCAGGTACGAGACAAGAGACCTAGTTCCTAAGATTTTCTAGAGGAACATTTTGGATTAAGATATGGTTTAAAGGTATGCCAGCTGATATCAGAGGAGTTATAGATTGCATTTTGTAATTTCTTTGTCATATAGAACTTTTGTATAAAGGATTGTAAATATTTGTTTCAATGACTACAATGTAAACTTTTGTCAATAAATGAAAAAAAGTGTTAAGGTTTTAAGTATTGACTATTATTTAAGATGCCATTTAAGAGATTACATTTTCTCTAATATACCATTGTCATAGGATATGTACCTAAATGTCCTCTATATGTTAGGGTTTATGCTCTATGGTAGTGGGGTGTTACATTCAACATCTTCTCCAATATCCAACATAAACAAGTCTGTGGGGAAGGTAAAAATATCAATCTACACTTAGACATCCTTAATAATTCCCTTCGGTCGATGAACTCTTTTGTCCGCTTCTTTACTAGCATCTTTGTGGGTTCTAACTTTTCTAACCCCAATTTTTTACTAAGGATATAGGGCATCATATTGATACTCGCTCCAAAATCGGTGAATGCCTTATCTATTTTAACTCCATTGATACTATAAAGAATGTAAAAATCCCCTGGGTCTCTTTCTTCTATGCTATATTTGGGTTTTCTTCTACTGTGCGCTCCATAACCTTCTTTTTGATTGATTCCTTTAACGTAAGCCTCTTTTGTAAATATTTCGTTATGTCCTCAACCTTGTTTAATTCAACCGCCTTAGAATTCCTCGTCACCTTACTTGAAACTAACTTCTGTTAAGTTAGAATAGGGTACGAAAATTCAGGTTGAGGTTCCTCAATTGACTTAATTATGAGCTCACTTGGAAGGAATTCCATAATTACTTGTTCTTCTTTATTATCTCCATCTTCTTTCGCATGTTTGAGTTTCTTTTATTGGGTTTAAGTAATAAACATGATCCATTCCTTTGGGTTAGATTCAGTATTGCTTAGAAAACTTTCTACATTCCTAGTAGAAATTGTCTCCGCTAGTTGACCTACTAGGACCTCTAGATTGTGTATTAAAGAGGCGTGGTTCTTAGTGACTTGCTCGAACTTGCCTTTAAGCCTCCTATGATCATCCTCCATACCTCCAATTTTATCTAAAATCCTATCTAACTTTGATTCCATTGAGCTCAGTTTATCTTGTTGGAAGCTTGGTTATCCTTGAGGTCTGAACTATTCTCCAGCATTGTTCGTCCACGAAGTTAGGGTGATTCTTCCACCCAGCGTTATATGTGATGGAGTAGGGATTGTTTCCCCCTCCTTGTCCATATTGAACTCCTATATAATTAACTTGCTCTGGATCATTTTCCTT
Source organism: Erythroxylum reticulatum (assembly GCA_025504915.1). Taxonomy (NCBI): domain Eukaryota; kingdom Viridiplantae; phylum Streptophyta; class Magnoliopsida; order Malpighiales; family Erythroxylaceae; genus Erythroxylum; species Erythroxylum reticulatum. Next base: position 14,710,523 of record JANSVA010000007.1, on the reverse strand, counting down.
CATTAAGAAACAATCCACCGTATCATGGTTCATCTATCCATAGAGTTCACACTTTAGTTGCATAGCTTTTACCGAAGCTGAGGATGAAGCCTTCATGTTGTTGAGCTGTTGAGTTAAATTATCAATTTTCACTTGCATCTCCGTCATTTGATTAATAGCTATAATTCCTTTTTATTCTTGTAAGGTAGTGGGTTGTCTACTTCGCTCGTTCGACCATAGATAGCTATTACTTTCCATCTCCTCAATCAGCTTCTCTGCTTCATCTACCGTCTTTCTTGTCAATGATCCTCTTGAAGCTATGCCAATCATGTCTCTTGTATGTGGGGTTACTCCATTATAGAATGTTTGCAACAAGAATTCCTTGGGTAAGTTATGGTGTGGGCATTTCCGATGCAAATCCTTGTATCTTTCCCACACTTCATAGATCAATTCCCTATCACTTTGTTGGAAGTTGGTAATCTCTTTGATAATCTTTGTGGTCTCAATAAGGGGAAAATATTTGTCTAAAAAGGCATGAACTAGTTGATCCCAAGTTGTGACTTTGGTTGGGTTGATAGAATGGTACTAAGCCTTTGCTCTATCTTTTAATGTAAAAGAAAAAAGCCTAATTCTTACTGCATCCTCAGACATCTTATTGTATCAAAAGGTATCGCAGGTTTTAAGGAAGTTTATTATATGTGCATTGGGATCTTCTTTCGTTAGTCCATAGAACTACTTGTTCTGTTGAAGTATGTTTAGGAGGGCTGGTTTAATTTCGAAAAAGGCTACTTGTACGGGTTGCCTAGCTACTCCCTGGTTAGCAGCATTGAACCTTGGTCTCATAAAATCCTTATTGATGTCCTTGGTTTGCTACGTGATCCAAATCTTGCTAAAATTTCTCGACCATTGTTGCTTTTGTGATTTCTTCTTTTTCTTTACACTGAGCTTTCCTAATTGATCATTCTAATCGAGTGATATCTAATTCTAAGGTTTCAGTTGTATGACTCGAACTTTTTGTGACTCTTGTGTTCATACAAGAGCACGATTTCAAAAATAAAAAGAAGAACTAAACTAAAAACTAACTAAAACGCCTTAAATTAATGAACTAAACTAATTGCCTCCCCGATAACGGCATCAAAAACTTGATCAGGTGTTTGATGTGTGTAAGTTTTAATAAATAACCCTCGATAATTTGCAAGCACATGGTTCGTTAGCTTAGTACCTAAAGTGTCGATCCCACGAGGAAATAATCTAATCCTATAATCTAAAGCTAGAAAACAATACAAAAACTCATATTGCACAAAACTAAGAACAAGAAATTAATTCAATCAATCAAATCAAATAAACAATCAATCGTGGAAATACTATTACTAAGCAATTGCAACACATCCAATAATCATCCTAAGGAAATTACCAATTGAGAGAGGGAATTTTACCTATCCTTAATGCTAACCTAACTGATTATGAATTACTGGATTATTGATTTTAGATGATCCTAGGTTAACTACTCTCTCTCGGGTTATAATCATTAACCCTAAATCATAAAAACTAATCATATTATAGAAGTTGCAATCTTTCAATTAACAACTTATCCAAAATCCTAATTAGTTCTGAAGTTCTCTAATAAACTACCAAAAACCAGTGCAAGATCTCTTTTTGCACAATTTATCGATTTGATTTAATTCTTGTTCTATTAAATCACCTAACTCTCATTAGCCCAATTCTGATCTAGGAAGTACGGCAAGTCAGCTTCTTCTCCTCTTCTCTCTTCCTTCTTCTCTTTCTCGATCTCTCGATGAATTCTCTTTAGGGTTTTTCCAAAAGTGGTTGATGTAAAAAAGCTCTTCCTGCCTCTTTATCTTGTTCTTTAAATATCCTTTATGTTCTGAGCAACCTCTAAGGTTTAAAAGGTCTAAAAATCCCTCAAAATTTGATATTTTTGAGTGTCTGCACATCTGCCCGACGCAAGCCACGATTGCAGGCTACATCTGAGCCTTCTGCCACAATAGTGGCATGTAGGCCATGATCGTGGGCAATGTCCTAGGATTCTGTCACGATCATGGCATGTGAGCCCAATCATGGGCCAATTCTAGTGATTCTGTCACAATTGTGGCCTATTGTGTTACGATTGTGGGATGTTATTTCAATCCGAATGTCTTCAAAACTTCTTTATTCTTTGATGTTGACTCTAAAATACTAACAAACACATCAAAGCACCTCAAAAATATAATATTTAAGCTCAAAGACTTGTACTAACCCATAAAATACTTAAAACATAAATAATTAACAAATTAACATAATTCTAACCTAAACACATACTAAATGATTAAATTAATAGCTAAATACATATCAAACAAAGCCTTAAAATATGATGCACTTTACACTTATCAATTGCCAAACCTTTTTTACTAAAGAGTGTTATTAAATATTTAAACAGTCAAAAAAATGTCAATTTTGATAAAGACATCCCTAATTGTGTCTAATTTGAATAATCCCCCATTTCAGTATGATGCTTAAGTTGAATTTTTCAATTAAAATACTAAACGCATGTTTTCACAAAATATTTGTTAGAATTGTAACAAATAAAACATAATTGCAATATCCAATAACTAATTTCATAAAAGAATGAAAAATTTATTAAGTTCTAATTTTCAAAAAAATGATGGAATAAAGTATTCAAGTTTGAAATTCTAGAATGACAAATCACACTTGAAAAAAATGCAATTTATGGAAAATACATTAACGTTATTAAGCAATCCTAAAGTTTGGGGTTTATACAAAGAGAATATGAATTATAAGGATCTTTAATAAAAAGAAAACAAAATTGATAAAGGTATCCATTTGTAATGAGGTGTGGTGTTTTTTCAATATACAAATGAGTTATCTAAGGTTTTGAGGAGCCTTAAACAGGAAGAAAAGAAAAAATAAGTAAGACAAAGCAGGGGGCATTAAATCATATGTATTGGTTGAACACTTAAAGAAACTAATCGACTAGTAAAAGGTTGTGAATTTTGGTGGTTGACCAGATAACAACTAGTAAACTAACAAACTTACTATAATGCAAAAAGGAGTGAATTTTAATGATATTGGTTGACTACATTAAGATATTAGTCAGCTAGTTAACTAGATAACTTAAGGACCTGTATTTAAAATTCAAATTAAAGTATCAAAAATTCAAGAAAATAATCCTAAAACATATATCAACCAACTAAATATCAATCAAAAAATAATTTAATGATATAAAGGGCCTTATAAAAAAATTTTCCTATTGAACAAAAACTGATTTTCCTCTAATTAAGCAAGATTTATCCTTATTCAAAATTTTAGAGAAATATAAACCAATTAAATTCTAACTTAATGACCTTATTTTCCATATAGTCTCAATTCTAACGTAATTACCTTATTTTCCATATAATCTCTAACTCTAGATACTAAGGTTCACACTTTAAAAACACCTTACTCATAGTTTAAACTCAAATAATCATCACCAAGGATTTATACTCAAATTGACACAAAAATGCAAGCAATCACATGTTTCTAAACTATAAAATATTAAAGACCTCCTGTTAAACATTACTTTTGAGATATTTGAATGAAGATTCTTCTTGAATTCTTAATCCATTAATGGCATCTCATCTTTCTCATCATTCTCACCTGGTTCAATAATTTAAGAAGTCTTAACAGTTAATTTTAGGATTTAAATCCTCTATATCCTACAACAACACCTTCAAGAGTTTCTTATGGGCAAGAATGTTAGATTTATTAATATAAAAGATATAAATTCTAAAAATAATGCTCAACTGAATCTACTATTTCTACTATATAGCATTTGCTCTTAATTTTCTAATATCCTTATAAATCAAGGTAATCAATCTGTTTTAGGAACCTAAATAAGCATGGTTTCCTGATTGTTTATTCCTGCTTCTTTTCAAGCTACACTTTTAAAGGTTTTCTTAAGATTCTTTATTTGATAAAACCAAATTCATCAATATATCCAAACTTACCACAAAAATGACATACTATATTATAGGAGTAATAATGATGCATAAATGCATTGGTTGGAATTCTATATGTATGCATAATGAGGACGTTTTCTTTAGACATTAAATGTGTTTATTGGTCTCTTAGGAAGGTGAAAAGTTCCACCATGGTTATATGTATGATGCCCACTATAAATGAAGGCATGATGCATGGTTCTGTAAGGTTGTGAGTGGGTTTACAAGTTATCATAAAAATTATGCCTATTCTTCCCTTTAGATTATTAAACTCTATACCTTAGTTGTGAGACATATACTAAATCATGATGTTTTGTCTTGGGTTGGGACTTAGTGAATGTGTCATGTACATGTATATGTTTAGATGTGGATGTGGATGCTCCATTCTCATTTCTCATTATAGGCAATGGTACTTCACTATATAAATGTTTTCCTTTGAAAAAAGTAGTATTTATATCCAATTTTATGTCTATCATTAGAACTATTTTGAGCTCCTAACAAGTTTTCAAGTTTCTCTCACTTCCTTTCGTAAATTTAGATAAAGAATCCTTAAAAGCATCAGTTTTCTTCTTCAATGTTTCATTCTCAAACCTTGATGCATCTAAGTCATGATTATCATTAATAATCACATTTTTGGTTGCTTTAATGCTATGTAATTCACTTTTAATCTTGTTCATTCTCACTCATGCATGTATCTAACTCTTTTTGAACTTCCTTAACTTTGGAAGACAATTTCTTCCTTTTCTTACTCAGGATTTCTAAACTTTCTACTAATTGTTCAAATGTTGAATCCACATCATGATCATTACAAGAATAAGGATTGGATGTTACCTCATCATTGTCTATAGTGGTAAAGCATATAGGAGTTATCTCTTCTTCCAAATGCTCACTTTTGGATTCACTTATGTCATCCCAACATGACGCTTTTAGTGATTTCCTCTTGTCCTTCTTCTCCTTATTATATTTTCTCTCGTGATTCTTATTATCTTTGAGTTAAGGACACTGTGAATTTATATGACCAAATTTTCTTCATTGAAAGCAAATATTATTGTAGGATTTATGTTTTAACTTATTTTTACCACCCTTAAAGTCCTTTCTTTTAAAGAATTTCTTCTTCAAGAACTTTTTGAATTTTCTAGTGAGTAAGCCAATGTCTTCTTCTGCACTTTCATTAGTTGATGTCTCTTCCTCTTCGTTTGATTCTTCTTTTGAGGCTTTAAATGCTTTTTTTTGTTTGAAAGTTTCTTTTCATCTTGTGTCTCTTAGAACCTTATTTGGTATATGGCCAAAGATTCAATAAGTTCATCCAATGGTAGTGTTATTAAATCCTTGGTTTCTTTTATAGCTGTCACTTTAGCTTCCCGTGTCTTTGGAAGTAGCCTAAGCAACTTTCTTACAAATTTAACATTAGTATTGGTGTTTCCAAGATCTTTGATAGGATTAATAATATCAACAAATCTAGTATACATGCTAGAAATGCTTTCATCTTGCTTTATTTGAAACAATTCATACCAGTGCGTTATTATGCTTATTTTGCTCTCCTTAATTTGATTTGTGCCCTTATGAGTAATTTCTAATGTATCCCAAATATAATAAGTCATTTCACATAGAGAGACCCTATTAAATTCATTTCTTCCAAAAGCAAAAAATAGGATATGTATAGCCCTACAATTTAAGGATAATAAATCTCCTAACTTGTATTTTCCATTCTTTCTTTAATTTAGGTACCTTTTTATTATTGACAATTTTTTAGGAATAAATAGACCATTAAAAACTATTTCCCAATTATTTTAATAAATATGATCATTACCATCAGAAAAAGGTGGTCTACTAATTTTTTGTCCTTCTTAGTTGAGTGATAATGATAATGCTCCTAAATATGCCATCATGATCTTTGTTATAGGATTTCATTAGAAATACTACCTAATAGACCTACTCTGATACCACTTGCTAGTCGCTAATGACACCTAAGAGGGGGTTAAATTAGGTGTTTACAAAGTTTAATAATATTTCAAATAATATATTCAATTAACAATAATCAGTATAAATAAGTATGAGAAAATTGCTTAATATAGTTTAATCAAACAATTGAATAATAATTTAAAAGGTATAGGGAGGAAAGCATGCAAGCTGAATTATAGTGGTTCAAAAAAAAACCTTTGTCGACATATACTACTAAGACTTTTATTGGAATTCCACTATAATTCTTCTTTTAAGGCGAAGAATAACCTTTGTACCATCTTTTTCAATAAAGAGGGATCCTTCTTACAATTTTTTTCTGTAATGAAGAGGAAACTCAATACCACATATATCACCCCCATATATAATATTCAATATGCTAACAAAGTATTACAACTCAAAAATATCTCACTTATTTTCTTGATAACTCCAAAATGACTCAATCATATAAATATGACACAATGATACTCAAATGATTGAAAAACTCTTTAAAATGTTTGTATACAACACCCAAAATCTTTTTGATACTAAAATCAATGATAAAACACCTATTTGTAGTGTTTTAGGACCCAAAATAGTCATTGAAGCCAAGAACTAGCCGTTACAAAGGCTATATCTAATGCACCAGTTGACCAGTATAGCATATTGGTTATCCAATATGCATTAAAAGATTTAGATTCACTAGTCATTAGAGCACTAATACAACAAATAATGCAGCTATAAAATCACGGTACATCAATTTTAACAAATTTAACCAATAATTGCAAACAAATATGTACAAAATACCAATTAAAATCAAGAACAAAAACTAAAACACCGACATTCCCTAGCAATAGCACCAAAAATTGACAGCAACTCGTTGCAACGCTATGCCAAAATAAACTAGACCTACTACTATAGTAGTTGTAAGTGTACGTTGATTACAGAGAGTATTCGATTAACTTTTAAAACGAAAATAATCGATGTTTAGGTTTAGGGGCGGTTTTGGTTTTCAAATAAGAAGATAAAACTAAACTAACTAACAAAAGCAAATTAAAGAAAACATGCAAAAAATGGTGAAAGTGGTGAATTTGTTGAGAGTCTCGTTCTTTAGTTCAATCTCGACCTACACCTTAATTAAATATATTTCATTAAATTTTTATTCCCAAACCTCTCCTTGAACTATTGATCGTAGAATTAATGATACGATCTATTAACTCGAGTTTTCCTTTAGGTCATGTTTAATTAAGATACGATCATTAATTAAACGTAACTACTAAATAACCTAGTATACAATCTTTATATTCAATTAGGTAGCAGCATTACGAATTAGAAAAACCGATTAATCATGACAACAACCACATACTATACGTCATTTAAATTAGGTTATATTATCCCTAATGATTACGAACCATTAGTTACTACAAATGAATTTTAACATAACAATTATGGATTATATTAAAATTCTAGCAATGGGTCCATGCATAAATAATCGAACGATAACGAGAATACGATCATTCATACATAAAACCCAAGTCAACTAACATATGATAACACAGTTAATTCCTAAAAAGAGAAAGAAATAACAAATAGAAGGAGAAATACACTTAATTGGGTCGTCGATGTCAATTGCACCTCCAAATTGGCATCAGGAAAGCTGCCCCTCCATGGATCTCTTTATATATGAGAGCTTCGTCGCCCTCTCTTCTTCAGCCTCCCGAGAGCTCCTCTAAAATCCCATCTGAAACACCAATCTATCTTTCATATCTACAGCTGTCACCATCTGGACCCTTTTCTCCCAACGAAAACACCCAAAAGCTTTAATAAGTCCCTCAGCCGTCACATGAAAATATTATCTTTATTTACTATGATCTCTCTTAAATTATATTGCTTCCAATGGTATTGGCATAAGCATTCATTACTAGAAAAGGTAGTCTCTTAATTAGGAAAAAACCAAACAGAATTATATACCACTTTAAAGATACCTTTTTCAGGATATGCACTACAAGAACTGCAATATATTTTCCTTCTATGAGATTAAGTTGGTTGTAATGCATGTTTAAAAAAGATGAAGATTTTCGCAAGACTTGAAGCTATGATTTCTTAGCTCTTGCTAGATGGTTTGGGAGGAAGGTTAGGTAAGGATATATTAGTCTCTGGTGATGAGATATAACTCTTTTGCAAACGTACAGAAACCTAGGGAGGCAGAACATATAAAGGAAAGGAAATTCCTTAGAAGTTAGAGTCGTCAATTTAAAAGATTAAGAATAATGTACTTCGCAGGTGTCATTCAATCCGGTTACATGTAAATATGAATGTTTTTATTGCGACATTTACATTTTTTTTATTCTGCATAAATAAAATATCGCAAATATATTAAAATTAGAAATAATTTTTAAAATTTCAAATTTTCAAATTTATTCTCATTTTACTTATTAATTCTTCAAGTTAATAATATATTTTGGCTGTCAATTTCTAACCTAACTTGATATTTTAATATTAGTATAATTTTCTTATTTTATCCTTGATATAGTCAAAATCGTTTCAAAAAAAATTATGTTGATAGTCATAAAAATAAAAAATAAATAGGATTATAAAGTTATGAATTTTTATTTAACAAGAATAAATTTATTAAAATTTTAAATTATATTTTTGTGATGTATAATAATATTAATTATCACTTATAAAAAATGTTATAACTCATATCAAAATTAAAATTGAAGTATTTCTTTAATTTATAAACAATATTATTCAATATATTCTCATTCTAATTCATTATTAATTAAAATAAATATAATACAATTATTAGAACTTAAAGTTTAATTGTTTTAAAAAATGATTAATTTTTATTTACAAAATTGATTAATTTAATTAATTAATTAATTAATTGGTCGATTTTTTAAAATAAAAGTTATTAAACTAAATTAAACTAAAAAGTGGATTTAATTACTAGATTAATTTAAAATAATAACTTTATTTTTAACTTAATTACAAAAATTGAAATAATAATTATAAACAATTACTAGTTATATAATTTGAGGAACAAGAGAATCTGGTAATGGGCCGAGCTAAGAGTGGTTGAATCCAGCAAGTTAACATAATAAATTTCAACCCACTCCACTAGGGTTTCCATTCCAACTTTTTAAGGCGCAACAGAAAGCGTTTCATCTTCTCTGCTCTCCTCTTCCTTGAACGCGCCTCCTTCCCTCCTCCGGGTAACGTGTTATTGTCGTTAGGAGATAGAAGAATTGGCTGTTTTACTAGTTTTCTTTTTTATTGGACATTGCAACTGGAGGAAGGATTTGCCTTGTCATTGATTTACCTGAATTTGCTTGGTTTTTTATGTGTTCGGTACAGTTTCACTGGAATTTGAAGAAAAGGAATCTTCTTTTTGATGTTGTTTCTTTATGTTTATGTTGCTCATATTTACTAGTTAACTTTGTTTTTTCCCCTTAAATAGCAGCTTTGCAAGGATGTTCACTACGAAGCAGAAAATCCACAAAGATAATGATGTTGAGCCCACTGAATTTGAGGAGTCAGTGGCTCAGGTAAGTCTTATGATGCAATTGTGTGTTGTTTACAGTTGGAAGTACACTGTATTTCAAATGGATGGTACCAACTTCCTCTTCTCCCTCTTTTGTCCCTTTTTTCTTTTTTGGTTTTTAGGCTCTGTTTGATTTGGAAAATACCAATCAAGAGCTCAAAAGTGATCTGAAAGATCTCTACATCAACTCAGCAACGTAAGGAAGGCTACTTTTTATGCACTGAGTGGTCTTTATGAATACTCGGATTCCTGTACCTTATTATCTATAACTTTTGCAGTCAAATTGATGTCTCTGGGAACCGCAAGGCTGTTGTTATTCATGTTCCTTACAGATTGAGGAAAGCTTACCGAAAGATTCATGTTAGGCTTGTTAGGGAACTCGAAAAGAAGTTCAGTGGCAAGGTAATTCAAGACTTCTATTGAATTTTTACAATTATTCAAGATCATTTGTGATTCAGGAATATGAATATTTGAGGAACATTTTACTCAATCACAAACACGTTCTTTTCTTTTCATAGACAACCTCTTCTGTTTTTAACAGTTTCAATTTGTAACTGTCTGTTAGGATGTTATATTGCTTGCCACCAGGAGGATTTTGAGGCCCCCGAAGAAAGGTTCTGCTGTTCAGCGTCCTCGAAGCCGTACCCTCACTTCAGTCCATGAGGCAATGCTGGAGGATGTTGTTTTGCCTGCTGAGATTGTGGGAAAACGCATCAGATATCGAATTGATGGATCCAAGATCATGAAGGTAATTTGTGCATGTTCACCTCTATGGAAAATAGGATGGCTTTCACCAATGTGATCTGTAGTGTGTTTGTCATTGATTCTCAACTGTTTAAGGGCTTCATAATAAAGAGTTAGCATGGAAATTAATTATAGACTGTAGTTGTAAGATACTTGGTATTGTAGTGGTTCTAGATTCAAACTAATTGCATCTTTCCTCCATACGTCTGCAGGTATTTTTGGACCCAAAGGAACGGAACAATACTGAATACAAGTTGGAAACCTTTTCTGCAGTTTATAGGAAGCTTGCAGGCAAAGATGTTGTGTTTGAATATCCAGTTACGGAGGCTTAGGAGAATGGTGTTGTTTCACCATTTACGATCTTTTGCAAAGTACTTTAGTTGCCTATTTAATTTTTGAGTTTTTTTAGCAAGCAGAAACCTGATGGATTGTATTGGTGATCATCTGATTTTCCTTTATTTGGTATTTTATGGTCAATGCCGAATTTTGATGTTCTATCATTTTGAATTTTTATACTATCGTCTAAAGCCTACTCATTTGTCCTATTATAATCCTTTCATTCTGAGACGCAATTTATGTGATGTATGTGCACACAGACTTCAATCTATTACAATCGTGTTTTTCTCGAGTTAATTGGCATCTTTCATTTGGCTGGATAGATTTTTGCAGCATCAATGCATCATCGATTAGTGTGCATTGATCTGTTTGGTGTTTTAAGTGACATTAGGCAAGCTTTGACATGTTATTCAATGAAAATGCAAACTGTTTTAGGTTAGCTAAAGCATTGCGCAAGCTGTGATATATATTTCAAGTTCCTGTGCAATTAATGTAGTTTTAATCGACGATACTGACATGGATTCTTTGCCCCTTTGTGCATTCATATAGTTCGGGCAAATAAAGAGCTCATCGAATGCCTTGGTAGAAATTTTAAGCCTAAATAGGGCTGTAACCTTTAATTCAGCCTTGTCATCACCCAAGAGTTGTTCATGAACAATGAATGAAATTGGCAACCCTAAAAACCAAGCCTGTGTAGTGTTTCTGTTGGTAAAAGTAGGAATAACTGGAGAAACTAATGCAGAAACAAATTACCCCGGCTTTCCAAGCTTCCATTTTTCAGATTGACTCCTTGTCCGATGCATCACCTGGCTGGCTCCAGGGCTGTGCAAGCATATCCCTGTTACCAAAAACTTCAAAATCGAATCACTTCTGTTCAAATATGAGTGGAGAAATTAGGCCATCAATGTGAGTGGAGAAGAAAATTGAAACACATCCGTCACTGTTTAGTTGTTCTTGGTTTGCCTGCCAATCTAGGAGTTTCTGTATAATTGGAATATACTTTGAAAAAAGAAAGCCTGAACTTTTATGTTACAAGGTGATAAAATACAAAGCCACATTCGTTCATCAACCGCGTATGCATTTGTGAAAGGCCTTTAAAAGCAGATCATAAAGGTTGAAATGAAACAAAATATTTTCACCATTTTCAGAATTGACGACCTGATTAAGGTCATTAGGTATGTCAAAGATCAACAAGGCGTAATTGTTACGTGGTCTAATCTAATTCCAGGGGTTAAAAAGCGTCTTGTCTTAAAGAATACATAAAACAGGGCCATAAAACGATTCCAAGTCAACCAAGAGAACTAGTTCACACAACACATAACAATTTTGATATTATGTACAGTTGATACTTTGATAGATATCAAATTCAATGCGGTCTTATAGTTAAAAGCCAAAGCTGGTGAAAGAAGTCCCGGTAAGACTGTACCTCTAAGACAGTATCACAAGACCAAGGTACATTGCTCCACAAAGGAACAAGAAGGATATGAACCCCCTGCAAGTTAAAGTTGGAATAATTGTCAGGACAACATAAACCACTTAAATTCCTTTACGAAATAAGAATCAAATGCTTCTCAGGAATAAGAAACTCACCAAATGATTCCCCAACCCACACCATTACACGGGCAAGGACACACTTCTGCAAACTTCTCAGCATCACTTGAGTGAACTCTTCGGGATATCAGATCATCGTATATATCTGCATCAAGTGGCAGGTAACACAGAGAACATTCACAACCTGTTGCGGATTAATTCATAATCAAATTTCAATTGCTTCTTCATACCATAAACTGAAAACAAGCTGTTCATTACACCTGCAACTCAATTTGCGTTAGTAACTTCTAAAAGATTACTTGAAAGTAAACTTAAGCCAGCATGTAAAGAGAGATTAGTAAATTAGTGTTTACCAATGAACAGAATGATGTGTCGGAGTGTATGTACTTTCGTTGTTTCTTGCAGTATCCATATCACCCCAAGGAAAACAACAAACCCTGAACACAAAAGAGCTAAATCAAGATACAAACTCTATAATATAACTAGCAGCTATTATTTGCTGTCTGTTGAAAATCATACCAATACACAGTCCTCGAAGAGTCCACTGCAGAAGCAATGCACACAGATTGACTGTAAGCAGCTTTTATTAATAAGGATAAGAATAAAGTAATGGCAAGAACTGATGCATGTGTAAAGATAAAAGAGTTTGCATAGAGGCTAAAAATAAAGCGTGATCTTGTTCTAGCCTGAGTTTTTCAGCCGAAGTCCTAGGGACGAATAAGCTGATTTAAGACCTTATTTCCAAGCATCAGTATACTTAAATGTGTCACCCGCGAATTAATGAAAGTAAAGCATCCACAATTCCACTATGAGCTACAATTGGGAGGTATTCTTGATGTTTTGTAAGCTTACATTTTTTGCCACGATGAGTACAACGAGTAAAGCAGAAATAAAGCATCCTGCTGCAATCCTTGCTGTAAGAAGATTTGTGGATGCAAGTATCAAAACCATACCCCAGAATGACGATCCAAGATCTGGAATACAATAACAACATTAAGCAAATGAAATCTTAATTTCCAAAAGGAAACAATGATAAATGTAGGAAATGAATCTATGGAATCCACATACCCTGGAAGTTTTGCATATAAACTATAAGATAAAAAAAGGAACTTCTTGTCCCCAATGGAAGCAATGTAAATGAATGTATTAGTAACTGAATAATGGAAAGTAAAAAAGAAAGTACATCCAGCAGGTAAGATTAGCCAGTATATGCCACCACGGGTCTGAGTTGTTCCACCTTCATCTGCATGGACTTGAATCCCTTCCACCTGCACATAAGCTTCATATAAAGACCACAAATAAGATACATTACATAAAAATTCACTTTTTAGTGGTGACTACTCAGAGATGCACAAACACACTAAGAAAAGGTGCATCCAAGTGACCAAATAATGAGTTTTATTCGTACCAATCCCTACATTAGTGACCAGAAAGAAGTCTTTAAAAAAAATTGTTAATATTTCACTGTTGTCAATGATTGTCATCATCTAGACCGAGTGCAACCTGGTTAGACTTTCCCCCAAAAGAAGTGGATTTGGCAATAATTTATCCTACCACAAAATGAAACTCCTCACATATATTTGCAAAACTAAGAGCCACATCCGTGTAAAGATAACTTGAACCTATTGTTATCTCCTATACATAGCGGATCAAGAGATGAATGTTATAGCATCCAAGTTGATTGGTTCACTCTGAAAGGATATGGTAGAATATTGACAATACAGGCAGAGAAAGTTTCCCAGTTGGTTATCATAGAAAGAAGGAAGAAAGGCTTAAGAAAGCTCAAAAAAATTAATTTTGAGTGGCTATAAACCATATGACCTCCATGGGCCACATATACAAAATTTGTTAAGAACAGCAAGCAGTTACATTCAGCTATTTATGCACATTCATTTTTTCCCAAGGTCTTAACTCACACTGACTTCATTAAACACATCTTAAGGTACCATGCTCACATTTAGAGATCCTGCCACTTTTTGATAGTAGAAACCAATGGTCTAGAATAAGATACTCGGATAATGCACTCAAAAGACTCTCCAGACCTGAACCTCTTTCACTTTGATTCCACAATCTTTCTATATTTGCAATTGCTCACAATTTGACTTTGATATCTGGACATTGTAAAACTGAAGGTGAGCCCATCATTGTTGTACATCATCAACTTAGTAGTCAATTTAAGAATATATTTTTAAATATTAATAAGAATGTGGGCAAGAGTAAATGTAAGATGCAACTAATCGTTCACATTATAATGTGATTCTCTTTAATACAAATTCCAAAATGACATATTCCCAAGCAAAATTCAACTGATCTTGAAATCTTATCTGGCAAAAATTAAGGTATCAACAATTATCCTCACAACCTTGTACTTGGCCAGCAAATTTATTGTAAGATCATGGCCTTGTAATCAACCTTTCTGTTCTTATTAATAGTCATTCATGTCAGAGAAGATGTATTTGCTTTAACTTGATTGCAATAAACTGATAGCTCTTCGGGTCATAAACCCATATTGACTTATTCTAGGAGGAATAGGAGGCAGGAGCAGAACATGGGCCACAAACCCATGATCACATATTCCAGAAGAAAGAATATGACAGAGCAGATAGTGAGTGATGAGTCAGCTAACGGTTAGACTATGAGTTTGTTAGAATTAGCTGGAGGAGAGAGGAGCTAGTAGCTAATCGGGTAGGGGAGAGAGTATGTAAGGGAAGGGGGTAGTACAGGAGGGTATCTTTTCACCTTGTATTATCTCAGCTGAAAGCTTGAGGGGCCATCGTTGGCTGGTCGCACTGGTTCTTGTAGATCCTACGAGGCTATTGCTAAATATTAACCGAACACCACTTCTTTGCAAATCATAAGAAATGTGTGTTTGGACAACAGTCCATCAAGTATTTGGGACATGTTATTTCAGCTGAGGGTGTAGCAATAGATCCTACCAAGATTCAATGTGTTAAAGATTGGCCGATACCTAAGAATGTTATCGGAGTAAGAGGGTTTCTTGGTCTCACGGGGTATTATCGAAAGTTTATCAAGGATTATGGGAAGATAGCTCACTTACTGAACTTACCAAGAAGGACAATTTCTCTTGGAATTCCACAGCTCAAGAAGCCTTTGAACAGCTAAAGAAGTGTCTAACTTCTTTCCTGGTCCTTACTCTTCCAAATTTTTCTAAGGAGTTTACTGTTGAGTGTGATGCCTCGGGTTTTGGATTGGGGGCTGTCCTTATGCAAGAAAATAAACCTATTGCTTATTTTAGCAAGGCCCTTTCTGCTACTGCCAAGACCAAATCAGTGTATGAGAAGGAGATTATGGCCTTAGTGCTAGCCATACAACATTGGAGGCATTACCTTTTGGGGAGATCCTTTAAGGTATATACCGACCACAAGACCTTAAAGCACCTCTTACAACAGAGGTTAAATACCCCTGACCAACATCATTGGCTGTCCAAGTTGATGGGCTTCCGATTTGAAGTGTTTTATAAGTTGGGACTAGAAAACAAGGCAACAGATGCCCTATCACGTGTGACTGGAGAACCAGAACTTCACTATCTTGCTTCTTCCCCTTAGTGGGTTGATTATGCTAAATTGCAAGAGGAGTATCAAAAGGATCCACGGCTGGCTGAAATTCTGCAGAATCTCTGAGCTAATCCACCACCCGAAGGGGAGTTTCACTTGTCAGGAGGGTTAATTTTCAAGGGCAGCAAGTTAGTCTTGTCCCAAACCTCCTCTTTTATCCCAGATTTCTTGCAAGAATTCCATTCTACTCCTACTGGAGGTCACTCCGGGTTTACCAAGACTTATAAAAGCATAGCTGGTTGTTTGTATTGGGCTGGAATGTACAAGCAGATTCTGCAATTTGTGAAGGAGTGTGAGATTTTCCAACGACACAAGTATCAAACCCTTGCTCTAGCAGGGTTACTCCAACCTCTTCCTATTCCCAATTCAGTTTGGGAGGACATCTCGATGGACTTTATAACGGGGTTGCCAAAAAGCCAAGGGTTTGAGGTCATTATGGTGGTAGTGGACAGGTTATCAAAGTATGCACATTTTGTCCCTCTCAAGCACCCTTTTACCGCTAAGGTTGTAGCTGATTGCTTTGTTAAGGAGATAGTTAGACTCTATGGCATTCTGAAGAGTATTGTAAGTGACCGCAATCCCATCTTTGTTAGTAATTTTTGGAAGGAACTTTAGAGGTTACAAGGCACGGTTCTTCAAATGAGCACTTCTTATCATCCGGAAATGGATGGACAATCCGAAGTGGTAAATAGATGTCTTGAGACCTATCTCCGATGTTTTGTATCTGAACAACCAAAGCAATGGCATAATTGGCTTTCTTGGGCCGAATTTTGGTACAACACCTCCTTTCACTCCGCAACCTCTATGACTCCTTTTGAGGTGGTGTATGGTCGACCTCCTCCTACAGTTCCTCATTGGGGAGTTTGTGGTTGATGCTGTAAATGGTGTCTTGATTGACAGAGATGAGGCTTTAAGGCAGCTTAAATTCCATCTTGGTCGGGCTCAAAAAGCCATGAAATCTGTAGCGGATACTAAACGCCGAGATGTTCAGCTGGAGGTAGGAGATTGGGTCTATGTCAAGCTTAGGCCCCATAGACAAACTTCAGTAGCACGATGAATTTGTCCTAAACTTTCAGCCTGGTTTTATGGACCCTTTCAAGTGCTAGCTAAAGTGGGGAATGTTGCCTACAAGTTAGCTCTTCCGGATACTTCCCGAGTTCATCCGGTATTTCACATTTCTCAACTTAAAAAGGTGGTAGGAGACCACGTGCTCGAGCCTATTCTTCCCTCTGGCCTAGAGGTAGACTCCATCGAGCCTACGGCTCCCGAAGCCATCCTTGCTGAACGTACTATCCAGACAAATCAAGAGAAGATTGTCGAATGGTTAGTGTTGTGGAAGGGGAAGCCAATTGAGGAAGCTTCCTGGACAGCTGCTGTACATTTGCAACAATAGCATCCTTCTTTCTGCCTTGAGGGCAAGGCAGATTTCGCAGGAGGTGGAATTGATAGCTCTTCGGGTCATAAACCCATATTGATTTATTCTAGGAAGAATAGGAGGCAGGAGCAGAACATGGGCCACAAACCCATAATCACATATTCCAAAAGAAAGAATATGACAGAGCAGATAGTGAGTGATGAGTCAGCTAACGGTTAGACTATGAGTTTGTTAGAATTAGTTGGAGGAGAGAGGA